>LR778269.1:3336960-3344460 GCA_902810595.1 Coregonus sp. 'balchen'
TGAATTGCATAATAATATCTGTTTTTCTATGTATGAATCTGTTATTCAATGCGTTTCTATGGGTTAATAGCAATAAGGCCAAATTCAGTGTTTCATCAAAGAATTGAAAAAAATATATATATATATATACAGTGAGGGAAAAAAGTATTTGATCCCCTGCTGATTTTGTAAGTTTGCACACTGACAAAAAAATGATCAGTCTATAATTTCAATGGTAGGTTTATTTGAACAGTGAGAGACAGAATAACAACAAAAAAATCCAGAAAAACGCAAGTCAAAAATGTTATTAATTGATTTGCATTTTAATGAGGGAAATAAGTATTTGACCCCTCTGCAAAACATGACTTAGTACTTGGTGGCAAAACCCTTGTTGGTAATCACAGAGGTCAGACGTTTCTTGTAGTTGGCCACCAGGTTTGCAAACCTCTAAGGAGGGATTTTGTCCCACTCCTCTTTGCAGATCTTCTCCAAGTCATTAAGGTTTCGAGCCTGACGTTTGGCAACTCGAACCTTCAGCTCCCTCCACAGATTTTCTATGGGATTAAGGTCTGGAGACTGGCTAGGCCACTCCAGGACCTTAATGTGCTTCTTCTTGAGCCACTCCTTTGTTGCATTGGCCGTGTGTTTTGGGTCATTGTCATGCTGGAATACCCATCCACGACCCATTTTCAATGCCCTGGCTGAGGGAAGGAGGTTCTCACCCAAGATTTGACGGTACATGGCCCCGTCCATCATCCCTTTGATGCGGTGAAGTTGTCCTGTTCCCTTAGCAGAAAAACACCCCAAAGCATAATGTTTTCACCTCCATGTTTGACGGTGGGGATGGTGTTCTTGGGGTCATAGGCAGCATTCCTCCTCCTCCAAACACGGTGTGTTGAGTTGATGCCAAAGAGCTTGATTTTGGTCTCATCTGACCACAACACTTTCACCCAGTTCTCCTCTGAGTCATTCAGATGTTCATTGGCAAACTTCAGACGTGCCTGTATATGTGCTTTCTTGAGCAGGGGGACGCCGTGAAGGATTTCAGTCCTTCACGGCGTAGTGTGTTACCAATTGTTTTCTTGGTGACTATGGTCCCAGCTGCCTTGAGATCTGCCTTGAGCCCCAGGCCGAGGGAGATTGACAGTTATTTTGTGTTTCTTCCATTTGCGAATAATCGCACCAACTGTTGTCACCTTCTCACCAAGTTGCTTGGCGATGGTCTTGTAGCCCATTCAAGCCTTGTGTAGGTCTACAATCTTGTCCCTGACATCCTTGGAGAGCTCTTTGGTCTTGGCCATGGTGGAGAGTTTGTAATCTGATTGATTGATTGCTTCTGTGGACAGGTGTTATTTATACAGGTAACAAGCTGAGATTATGAGCACTCCCTTTAAGAGTGTGCTCCTAATCTCAGCTCGTTACCTGTATAAAAGACACCTGGCAGCCAGAAATCTTTCTGATTGAGAGGGGGTCAAATACTTACTTTCCTCATTAAAATGCAAATCAATTGATAACATTTTTGACATGCGTTTTTCTGGATTTTGTTGTTGTTATTCTGTCTCTCACTCTTCAAATAAACCTACCATTAAAATTATAGACTGATCATTTCTTTGTCAGTGGGCAAACGTACAAAATCAGCAGGGGATCAAATACTTTTTTCCCTCACTGTATATACACTACCGGTCAAACGTTCAAGGGTTTTTCTATATTTGTGCTATATTCTACATTGTAGTATAATAGTGATGACATCAAAACTGTGAAATAACACATATGGAATCATGTAGAAACCAAAAAAGTGTTTAAAAAATGAAAATATATTTGACATGTGAGATTCTTCAAAGTAGCCACCCTTTGCCTTGATGACAGCTTTGCACACTCTTGGCATTCTCTCAACCAGCTTCACCTGGAATGCTTTTCCAACAGTTTTGAAGGAGTTCCCAAATATTCTGAGCACTTGTTTGCTGCTTTTCCAACTCATCCCAAACCATCTCAATTGTGTTGAGGTCAGGTGATTATAGAGGCCAGGTTTGTACTCCTGAGTGGCGCAGTGGTCTAAGGCACTGCATCGCAGTGCTAACTGTGCCACTAGAAATCCTGGTTCGAATCCAGGCTCTGTCACAGCCGGCCGCGACCGGGAGACTCATGGGCGGCGCACAATTGGCCCAGTGTTGTCCAGGGTAGGGGAGGGAATGGCCGGCAGGGATGTAGCTCAGTTGATAGAGCATGGCGTTTGCAACGCCAGGGTTGTGGGTTCGATTCCCACGGGGGGCCAGTGTAAAAAAATATGTATTCACTAACTGTAATTCGCTCTGGATAAGAGCGTCTGCTAAATGACTATTGTAATAATAATAATATGCCATTTAGCAGACGCTTTTATCCAAAGCGACTTACAGTCATGCGTGCATACATTTTTGTGTATGGGTGGTCCTGGGGATCGAACCCACTACCTTGGCGTTACAAGTGCCGTGCTCTACCAGCTGAGCTACAGAGGAATGTCATCTCATGCAGCACTCCATCACTCTACTTCTTGGTAAAATAGCTCTTACACAGCCTGGAGGTGTGTTGGGTCATTGTCCTATTGAAAAACAAATGATAGTCCCACTAAGCCCAAACCAGATGGGATGGAGTATCGCTGCAGAATGCTGTGGTAGCCATGCTGGTTAAGTGTGCCTTGAATTCTAAATAAATCACAGACAGTGTCACCAGCAAAGCAGCCCCACACCATAACACCTCATTCTCCATGCTTTACGGTGGGAACTACACATGCGGAGATCATCTCTTCACCAACACCGCATCTCACAAAGACACGGCGGTTCGAACCAAAAATCTCCAATTTGGACCCCAGACAAAAGGACACATTTCCACCGGTCTAATGTCCATTGCTCATGTTTCTTGGCCCAAGCAGGTCTCTTCTTCTTATTGGTGTCCTTTAGTAGTGGTTTCTTTGCAGCAATTCGACCATGAAGGCCTGATTCACATAGTCCCCTCTGAACAGTTGATGTTGAGATGTGTCTGTGACTTGAACTCTGTGAAGCATTTATTTGGGCTGCAATTTCTGAGGCTGGTAACTCTAATGAACTTATCCTCTGCAGCAGAGGTAACTCTGGGTCTTCCAATCCTGTGGCGGTCCTTATGAGAGCCAGTTTCATCATAGCGCTTGATGGTTTTTGCGACTGCACTTGAAGAAATGTTCAAAGTTCTTGAAATGTTCCGTATTGACTGACCTTCATGTCTTAAAGTAATGATGGACTGTCGTTTCTCTTTGCTTATTTGAGCTGTTCTTGCCATAATATGTTCTTGGTCTTTTACCAAATAGGGCTATCTTCTGTATACCCCACCCCCTACCTTGTCATAACACAACTGATTGGCTCAAACGCATTAAGGAAAGAAATAATTCCACAAATTAACTTTTAAGAAGGCACACCTGTTAATTGAAATGCATTCCAGGTGACCACCTCATGAAGGCAAAGCGTGGCCATTTGAAGAATCTTAAATATAACATATATTTTGATTAGTTTAACACTTTTTTGGTTACTACATGATTCCATATGTGTTATTTCATAGTTTTGATCTCTTCACTATTATTCTACAATGTAGAAAACATTCTACAATGGAGGACACAGTTAAAAAACACCCTTGAATGAGTAGGTGTGTCCAAAACTTTTGACTGGTAGTGGATATATATATATAATCTATATCTATTTGTTATATATATATATATATATATTATATCTTATATATGTATATATATTTACATATTTATTATCTACCTTAAAGGGGTCCTAAAGGGGTCCTAAAAATCCAAATCAAATAGCTAAATGATCCTTGGTATGACCATCTTAAAACAATATATAGGGAAAATGGTGCCCTGTTCATATAGCAGTGGAATATATAGGGAATAAGGTGCCATTTCAGATGCAGGTCTGTGAGCATTCCTCTTTATAGCAGTGACACCCAGTAGCCTATCAGAGATCTTTTAGACACCCAGTAGCCTATCAGAGAATCTATTAGACCCCCACTGTAGCCTATTCCGAGATCTATTAGACCACCTTTCGCCTATCAGAGATCTAGCAGACACCCTGTAGCCTATCAGAGATCTAGCAGACACCCAGTAGCCCATCAGAGATCTAGCAGACACCCAGTAGCCTATCAGAGATCTATTAGACACCCAGTAGCCTATCAGAGATATATTAGACACCCAGTAGCCTATCAGAGATCTAGCAGACACCCAGTAGCCTATCAGAGATCTAGCAGACACCCAGTAGCCTATCAGAGATCTATTAGACACCCAGTAGCCTATCAGAGATCTATTAGACACCCAGTAGCCTATCAGAGATCTATTAGACACCCAGTAGCCTATCAGAGATATATTAGACACCCAGTAGCCTATCAGAGATCTATTAGACACCCAGTAGCCTATCAGAGATCTAGCAGACACCCAGTAGCCTATCAGAGATCTATTAGACACCCAGTAGCCTATCAGATATCTATTAGACACCCAGTAGCCTATCAGATATCTATTAGACACCCAGTAGCCTATCAGAGATCTATTAGACACCCAGTAGCCTATCAGAGATATATTAGACAACCAGTAGCCTATCAGAGATCTATTAGACACCCAGTAGCCTATCAGAGATCTATTAGACACCCAGTAGCCTATCAGAGGTATATTAGACACCCAGTAGCCTATCAGAGATCTATTAGACACCCTGTAGCCTACCAGAGATCTATTAGACACCCAGTAGCCTACCAGAGATCTATTAGACACCCAGTAGCCTATCAGATATCTATTAGACACCCAGTAGCCTATCAGAGATCTAGCAGACACCCAGTAGCCTATCAAAGATCTAGCAGACACCCAGTATGTCACTAGACTTTATGACAGCCTTCCATAAACTGGTGACAACTGATGTAAAGTGTTGTGAAGTGTGATATTGTAGAGGTCCTTGGTAATCGTATTGTAGACTACTTCTATGAGACTAACGCTACATCTAACGATGTTTGGACAGTGTTTAGTGTGTCCATTTTTGGAGCACCAGGTTACAGATACAGTGAAAGACGAATATGTCAGGCTTGTATTACACTGATGTATTATCCATTCAGCTTCTTTGAACACTCCCTGCTGTGGTCTGAGCCTCGCTGTTGCCTTCCCCTGTCACTCACTCACACGCACGCACGCACACACGCACGCATGCACGCACGCACACACGCACGCACGCACGCACGCACACACGCACGCACGCTAGTGATTGGTGGGTCAGCTGTTTGTTCACCCGCCCGCAATCTGTAACCCCTGACTATATGTGATAAAGTGAACATCTGAGGCCCACACCCAACCCTAACCCTCTAATATAGAAAACTCCCTGTACAGTCAGATGGCGGAATACTTTTTCTCGACAGCCCTTTTTAGATAGGCCTATGTTTCCGCTTATAAATGAAGACATTTTTGGTAGGCTATTTGTTAGTCAGCCTGTCCATAATTAGATCAATGCAGCCACTCTTCTGTCATTACTTGTTGCCCTAGAAGACTAAATGGACCCTTGCTCACCAGAGTAATGTCATAAATCGATAGAATTAATGCTTCAACGTAGTTGACATCGCTAAAGTTAGTTTTCTCTTTCATCTCTGCTTCTCTTGAGCAGCAAAGACGTTTAGGGACAGGGGGAAAAAAATGCTAGGCATTTTGTTTGTTAGGCAACGTTTGGCTGTGAAGCTGAGTCATCGTAGTGTAATTACAAACAGGCCCATTACGTCCTCTGCCTCCTGGAATCCCATGTAGACTCTTGTCGGAGAGGGATATTTGTGGTGAACGGCACAAACAATACATGAAGGCAAGACTCTTCTGTTCCCTCGTCACTGTCTCTCTCCCCTCAGTGCTCATTCAAGCACCAGTCGATAAGAAATATTTGTGAGTAGCTCGACACAAATACTCAAATCATAAGGAAACGTTTGATTTGATCAGAGTGCAATTATAAAAATGCTAAAGCTATCCCACAAATGTATTAAGAGAGACTCAACGAATACAGCAAAGAGCTCCTTTTTTTTAAATGTAAGTTCATGTTTAACCTTTTACTGCAGTGGGCTAAATCTGTGTCACACAGTGTTTCTTGGTAGTCTTAAACAAATCTACTTTGAAACAAAAATATACACCTCGCACACATGGTTATGGGCTTTAAAAAAAGAAGACACCTCTAACACGTCAGATATTATTGAAATGAGTTGAAATGTATTACATTTTGACTTTGCATCCCAATGTTACACTTTATATAGATCACAGAAGACTGAAATATAACAAAACTGTTTGACATAGAAACACAGGATTTTGTTTAGTTTTTTGTTGTTGTTGAAATAATCGTTATTAATGATGAAATTATGAAAAATATTAAAACATTCCACCCATGAGGCTATTTTGGTCATTGACTGCAGGAACGGGATACGATGTTATTCAGCACTGTCAACCCTTTGTTCAACACTTTTATAAGCCATAAAATGCGTGTTCTCCCTACTTCCACTCACGCTACAACCAGCACTGCAGAGGCAATGAATGAGTATAGCAAAGTGTTCCAATGTAAAAAAAAAATTATTGTGAAACAAACAAGAAATAACACAATAAAACAGAAAACTTGAGCGTGCATAACTATTCACCCCCCCCAAAGTCAATACTTTGTAGAGCCACCTTTTGCAGCAATTACAGCTGCAAGTCTCTTGGGGTATGTCTCTATAAGCTTGGCACATTTAGCCACTGGGATTTTTGCCCATTCTTCAAGGCAAAACTGCTCCAGCTCCTTCAAGTTGGATGGGTTCCGCTAGTGTACAGTAATCTTTAAGTCATACCACAGATTCTCAATTGGATTGTGGTCTGGGCTTTGGCTAGGCCATTCCAAGACATTTAAATGTTTCCCCTTAAACCACTTGAGTGTTGCTTTAGCAGTATGGTTAGGGTCATTGTCCTGCTGGAAGGTGAACCTCCGTCCCAGTCTCAAATCTCTGAAAGACTTAAACAGGTTTCCCTCAAGAATTTCACTGTATTTAGCGCCATCCATCATTCCTTCAATTCTGACCAGTTTCCCAGTCCCTGCCAATGAAAAACATCCCCACAGCATGATGCTGCCACCACCATGCTTCACTGTGGGGATGGTGTTCTGGGGTGATGAGAGGTGTTGGGTTTGCGCCAGACATAGCGTTTTCCTTGATGGCCAAAACGCTTAATTTTAGCCTATTCTGACCAGAGAACCTTCTTCCATATGTTTGGGGACTCTCCCACATTATTTTTTTCTTAAAGCAATGGCTTTTTTCTGGTCACTCTTCCATAAAGCCCAGCTCTGTGGAATGTACGGCTTAAAGTGGTCCTACGGACAGATACTCCAATCTCCGCTGTGGAGCTTTGCAGCTCCTTTCGGGTTATCTTTGGTCTCTTTGTTGCCTCTCTGAATAATAACCTCCTTGCCTGGTCCAGTTTTGGTGGGTGGCCCTCTTTTGGCAAGGTTTGTTGTCGTGCCATATTCTTTCAAATTTGTATTA
>LR778269.1:3349460-3400042 GCA_902810595.1 Coregonus sp. 'balchen'
CATCTTGCAAACTCCCGCCCTTCTCTGCTAAAAGCATATCGAGAGCCAAACTATTCTGCCAGGTCATGAGTGAGGTGGCGGAGAGTTGGTCTGAGATTCCCTTTACTGCATCCCTTGTCTGATTAATGATTGTAATAGATGTAATTAATCCAGTCAACATTTTTATTAATTTTAACCCACCAGAAAAACATTGTTGTAAACCCTTCTCCAATTTGATCTGCGATTCGCATTACTGTGGTGTCTATAACATTGATAATCTCAGAGGGTCATTGTGAATTGGGGTGCCTTAGTATTATCCTTTTAAAGAGTGGTTATTTTAATATCAGAACAATTAGGTGAGGTTTGGTTTGATCCCAAATCTATCACACAAGAGAACATGGTCTGAGGCATAGGTGTAGTTAAAAGGGTTGGCCTACCTGTTGAACAGGCATAACAATTAGTTTGACCCAACGCCCTAGCTGTGTAGTTCATCCACCTTACCCAGAAGTTCTCATTTGAAATTCCTTCTACTTCTCCTTGGTTCATTTCCTGCAAGAGGAAATCTTCTACCCTTGGTGGTTTGGTGCTATTTAGGATTCCTTCTGAGGGCCTTCCAATGGGTATTAGAGTATTTTTTGATACCTCTGGTGATAACATTGGATCTACCTGCTGTTCTGTCTCAGAGGTGGAAGATTAATTTCTCTCCTGAAAAATGAACCTCACACATGTATCTGCCCCGTGCTCATCAACACAGGCCCAATAGTTCCTTGCTATGTCATCTTGCGTAATTGACTTCACCGTTATCGCCAGTTCCGTTTTACATTCATCATGGGTTTATTTAATTCCCCATCGGTGTGCTGCGTCCATTCCATTCTCATAGTATGTTCCCAAGGTATGTTTAAACACCCTTGCCCAAGGACATAAGCGTTCCCCAGTGCAAATGTATTTACCATAACTTCTAGGACCTAACTTTCTTGTACACGCCCCCTTCTTACCAAAGCCCCCAAAACCTCCTATCTCTTCATGTGACAAGTCGAATAGTATCTTGAATCCCCCATCTCGTCCTAAACTGACTTTTACTATAAAATAATCATTCCCCCAATAGTATTTCTTGGTTTCAGTATTTCTACGAGATCGAATCAGTGCCTTGGTATTATTTTGTTCATCATTTCCCAGTTTAGGTTGACCTGGATTAATCCATAATATGGTTAACACGATGATGCAGCTCAGAGTCCCCCAAAAATCCACAAAACCGCCATCCCAATCCTGTCCCTGACCCACCTGCCTGGTACTTCCCCATACCCACACCTCTAGGAACACCCCACAGTGATGAAAAGTCGGGGTAGGGTTTCGTTAACAGAGTTTACCCCCGAGCCCTAGTGGGTCAGTTATTCTCTTTAACTCTGTGTGTGTTCAACATTGTTGGTATGTGGGCCTAACTTTTTGCAGTGGGTAACGTGGACCCAATTGGCTCTCTCAGCTATTCTTATAGCGAAGGCAGTTACCAATAGGACTTGGTATGGTCCCTCCCAGCGTGATTGCTTTCAATCCTTTTTCCTGTCTCCAGGTTGTATACTATGAGTCACCTTCTCCTTTAATTCTCCTGTAGGACAAAAAAATCTTTCACATACGGGTTTTGGTTAACAAACAATTTTCTCATGTGTTCTGCTAGTGTATTCTCTAGTTCTATGTCTGCCTGTTCTGGTCCTGCCAACTGTGGCATTCTGTAAGGTCTTCCAAACACTTTCTTAAAGGGGGACAATCTGTTCTTATCTGCCGTTATTCGGATAGTCATTAGTACGATTGGCAGACATTGTACCCAATTTCTTCCTTTCACTCCGTGATAACTCTATAAAATTTCCAATTGCTGGACTGGATATTTTGCCAGGGGGATATTCCCCCTGGGGTGCTCTCTGTCTATCTTGGTGATTATTCTGTGCACAGATGACACATCTGGAACCCAAAATTCGTTATACCACAAACCTGCTCTACCGTCCCCCCTATTGACACATTCCCATGTGTCAATATTTCTGCATATCAAAACAGTGACTTTAATAAATGTAATAATTCATCCTCATGCCAGACATTATCTCGTAGGATTGCCCATTTCATTACAGTATGAAAATGTATGCACTCACCAACTGTAAGTCAACTGTAAGTCGCCCCGGATAAGAGCGTCTGCCAAATGGCCAAAATGCAAAATGTAATCAAGAACATGGGAAATATCTGTTTCCCCGTATATTGTTCCTGTCACCCTTCCTAATGTCATATTTCACTCATTTGCCAATATAATCCCTTACTTCGTATAAGTAAGCAGTGATATTTTGTTCCCAGGCATCTATTAAAATAATGTTTGATACGTTGTCTCCTACTGTCCCTTAACATATACTGTAGGGGATTTCCCTCCATCCTGGGAAAAAATAAATAAATAAAAGATCCCCCTCAGAACACATCGGATAACTCCATGTTTCATTAAATTCACTAAACCTATAAATAACAAACCCATAACCACCTTCCGGTAATCTACTGATTTAAACCTGTTGCATGAATTTATTAAAATAGAAACCTATTGTATAATACATCCAGAACCTTCGAAAAATGTTTACTACGCCATCAGCCTAATAGTAAAAACGATCTCCCATTGGTCAACGTGAACTGTCTGCATAACTCACTGTTGTATAAACAAATTATTCAGACATCCGCTTCACATTACCCTCTGCTTCGTTTACTAAATCCTGGCATTAGTAAATTCTATCCACACACCACCAAAAACGAATAACATATTTGCATACACATAACTAGAAAGCATGAATTTAATACCATTCTTGCTTAAACAATGCAATTCAACATTTCTCATCACCCAATTTCTATTACTTTTTCACACAGGAAATCCTGTACAATCTCTATCCTCTATTGCTGACTTTCCATCTAACATTACTTTAACAGATAACCAATTATTTTTTACTTTTAGTCAAAACAAACAAAACATCTGTTCCCAGAGCTGCAACTTAAACTACTCTGTTATACTAACCGCTATTTGTTGCTAGGACAATCTCTTTTCTATAAACGTATCAATTAGACCAGCCAGTCAATGTTATCTTACATACTCTGCTTCCTTCCAACACTGCTTCATTATTCTTAGTGTTTGTTTAATAATCCTCTCTGAGTTCCCTTATGTCACTTCCCATGAATATTAGACATTCGCTTCTCTAGGCGTCATAAACTACATCCTATTACCTCTGTTATCAACTAAAATTATAGCCACCTCTTATGAAACCCCCAATCCGTCATTGTTTAAAATACAGCAGATCTAGACAACTGTACTTTCTAAGTAGGCTACAAATAACACCAAACACATGCCGTTGTTGACCAGCATATATTGAATTTATCTACATAGTGTTAATATCCAATGTAGTGATTGACGTTCCTTAATGGAAACCCTAAATTGGCTTTGTACAATATTATAACTCACTTCTTTAACCACATTACTTCTGGTCAGTTTATTCAGAAACCCCATATTAATTATGTCTCACCCATGACGTATGTCTACGTTTGGGTGAGCAAGTTAATATACAATGTAAATGTAAATGTATATAATTATTATTCAAATTATTATTTTATGAAGTCTCTAGCCTCTCATTCAACACAAATCCCCTTCATCATTTACATTTTTTTTTACATTTTAGTCATTTAGCAGACGCTCTTATCCAGAGCGACTTACAGGAGCAATTAGGGTTAAGTGCCTTGCTCAAGGGCACATTTACGTCATTTAGCAGACGCTCTTATCCAGAGCGACTCACAAATTGGTGCATTCACCCTATAGCCAGTGGGATAACCACTTTACAATTTTTTTGGGGGGGGGGGTAGAAGGATTACTTTATCCTATCCCAGGTATTCCTTAAAGAGGTGGGGTTTCAAATGTCTCCGGAAGGTGGTGAGTGACTCCGCTGTCCTGGCGTCGTGAGGGAGCTTGTTCCACCATTGGGGTGCCAGAGCAGCGAACAGTTTTGACTGGGCTGAGCGGGAACTATGCTTCCGCAGAGGAAGGGGAGCCAGCAGGCCAGAGGTGGATGAACGCAATGCCCTGGTTTGGGTGTAGGGACTGATCAGAGCCCGAAGGTACAGAGGTGCCGTTCCCCTCACTGCTCCATAGGCAAGCACCATGGTCTTGTAACGGATGCGAGCTTCAACTGGAAGCCAGTGGAGTGTGCGGAGGAGGGGGGTGACGTGAGAGAACTTGGGAAGGTTGAACACCAGACGGGCTGCGGCGTTCTGGATGAGTTGTAGGGGTTTAATGGCAAAGGCAGGGAGCCCAGCCAACAGCGAGTTGCAGTAATCCAGACGGGAGATGACAAGTGCCTGGATTAGGACCTGTGCCGCTTCCTGTGTAAGGCAGGGTCGTGCTCTCCGAATGTTGTAGAGCATGAACCTGCAGGAGCGGGTCACCGCCTTGATGTTAGCGGAGAACGACAGGGTGTTGTCCAGGGTCACGCCAAGGCTCTTCGCACTCTGGGAGGAGGACACAATGGAGTTGTCAACCGTGATGGTGAGATCATGGAACGGGCAGTCCTTTCCCGGGAGGAAGAGCAGCTCCGTCTTGCCAGGGTTCAGCTTGAGGTGATGATCCGTCATCAATACTGATATGTCTGCCAGACATGCAGAGATGCGATTCGCCACCTGGTTATCAGAAGGGGGAAAGGAGAAGATTAGTTGTGTATCGTCAGCGTAGCAATGATAGGAGAGGCCATGTGAGGATATGACAGAGCCAAGTGACTTGGTGTATAGGGAGAAAAGGAGAGGGCCTAGAACTGAGCCCTGGGGGACACCAGTGGTGAGAGCACGTGGTGCGGAGACAGCTTCTCGCCACGCCACTTGGTAGGAGCAACCGGTCAGGTAGGACGCAATCCAGGAGTGAGCCGCGCCGGAGATGCCCAGCTCGGAGAGGGTGGAGAGGAGGATCTGATGGTTCACAGTATCAAAGGCAGCAGACAGGTCTAGAAGGACAAGAGCAGAGGAGAGAGAGAGTTAGCTTTAGCAGTGTGGAGAGCCTCCGTGACACAGAGAAGAGCTGTCTCAGTTGAATGACCAGTCTTGAAACCTGACTGGTTTGGATCAAGAAGGTCATTCTGAGAGAGATAGCAAGAGAGTTGGCTAAAGACGGCACGCTCAATAGTTTTGGAAAGAAAATAAAGAAGGGATACTGGTCTGTAGTTGTTGACATCAGAGGGATCGAGTGTTGGTTTTTTGAGAAGGGGTGCAACTCTCGCTCTCTTGAAGACGGAAGGGACATAGCCAGCGGTCAAGGATGAGTTGATCAGCGAGGTGAGGTAGGGGAGAAGGTCACCGGAGATGGTCTGGAGAAGAGAGGAGGGGATAGGGTCAAGCGGGCAGGTTTTTGGGCGGCCTGCAGTCACAAGTCGCAGGATTTTATCTGGAGAGAGAGGGGAGAAAGAAGTCAAAGCATAGGGTAGGGCAGTGTGAGTAGGACCAGCAGTGTCATTAGACTTAACAAACGAGGATCGGATGTCGTCAACCTTCTTTTCAAAGTGGTTGACGAAGTCATCCACAGAGAGAGAGGAGGGGGGGGGGGGGGGGAGGGGGGGAGGATTCAGGAGGGAGGAAAATGTGGCAAAGAGCTTCCTAGGGTTAGAGGCAGATGCTTGGAATTTAGAGTGGTAGAAAGTGGCCTTAGCAGCAGAAACAGATGAAGAAAATGTAGAGAGGAGGGAGTGAAAAGATGCCAGGTCGGCAGGGAGTTTAGTTTTCTTCCATTTCCGCTCCGCTGCCCGGAGCTCTGTTCTGTGAGCTCGCAATGAGTCATCAAGCCACGGAGCTGGAGGGGAGGACCGAGCCGGCCGGGAGGATAGGGGACACAGAGAGTCAAAGGATGCAGAAAGGGAGGAGAGGAGGGTTGAGGAGGCAGAATCAGGAGATTGGAGGGAGAAGGATTGAGCAGAGGGAAGAGATGATAGGATGGAAGAGGAGAGAGTAGTGGGAGAGAGAGAGCGAAGGTTGCGGCGGCGCATTACCATCTGTGTAGGGGCAGAGTGAGTAGTGTTGGAGGAGAGCGAGAGAGAAAAGGAAACAAAGTAGTGGTCGGAGACATGGAGGGGAGTTGCAGTGAGATTAGTAGAAGAGCAGCATCTAGTAAAGATGAGGTCAAGCGTATTGCCTGCCTTGTGAGTAGGGGGGGACGGTGAGAGGGTGAGGTCAAAAGAGGAGAGGAGTGGAAAGAAGGAGGCAGAGAGAAATGAGTCAAATTGTGGACATAGGGAGGTTGAAATCCCCCAAAACTGTGAGGGGTGAGCCATCCTCAGGAAAGGAACTCATCAAGGCGTCAAGCTCATTGATGAACTCTCCAAGGGAACCTGGAGGGCGATAGATGACAAGGATATTAAGCTTAAATGGGCTAGTGACTGTGACAGCATGGAATTCAAATGAGGAGATAGACAGGTGGGTTAGGGGAAAAATTGAGAATGTCCACTTGGGAGAGATGAGGATTCCTGTGCCACCACCCCTCTGACCAGATGCTCTCGGGGTATGCGAGAACACGTGGTCAGACGAGGAGAGAGCAGTAGGAGTAGCAGTGTTTTCAGTGGTAATCCATGTTTCCGTCAGCGCCAAGAAGTCGAGGGACTGGAGGGTAGCATAGGCTGAGATGAACTCTGCCTTGTTGGCCGCAGAACGGCAGTTCCAGATGCTGCCGGAGACCTGGAACTCCACGTGGGTCGTGCGCGCAGGGACCACCAGGTTAGAGTGGCAGCAGCCACGCGGTGTGAGGCGTTTGTATAACCTGTGCAGAGAGGAGATAACAGGGATAGACAGAAGCATAGTTGACAGGCTACAGAAAATGGCTACAATAATGCAAAGGAGATCGGAATGAAATGAACTAAACATCTGGGAAAGCGAGAGAGCGGGGCCTCCTTCACTTACGTTTCACTGAAAAATAACACAGACTGTGATTTCCAGGACACTGCCCCTTTGTTCTGGCCTACCATCTCCCCGCTCTGCTCTTGGTAAACTGCATACCTTTTAACCTCAATCAATGTTTCTGTGCCCCAGCCAATCAGGGTCTTTTTTATTGTTTGAGAAATGTCAGGCCTCATTCTGCTTAAAAAGGCTATTTGTAATTGTTGATGATACGGCCCATCTGCTACCTGTTTGCACTCATGGGTCGACGTTGTTCCCCTGCACTCTCCTCCCCACTACGTACTCATCATCTGGATTTTCTCTCCATGCCTGGTCTGCCAAGTTTGGATATAACTTGCTTTTAAGGGGCAAGGTCTGAAACTCTTCTTCACTGCTATTTTCACCCACTTCTCTTTTCTTCCTGCCTTCTTCCCGCTTTCTAGCTTCTGCTAGCCACACCCTGGCTGTATCTAAGCCCTCTCTTTTCTGTTTCTTTAAATCAGTACCACAATTTACATGCATTTGTTTAATCATGGATTCCAGTTTAACTACATCAAGTCGCCCAATAAATCCATATTTCCTTCTCCAATTAGGTCCATAATACACATTCCGTTTGTCTTGCATTTCCATATATTTCTCGTCCCCAGTTAATTCTGGGACCTCTTGTGAGGATTTGCCTCCTATGAACAGTTTCACACAACACCTGGAATCCCCCCTTCCTGTATAGGTAGTCTTGACTAGTCCCCCAGAATTATCTCATGCCGTTACAGAGGAATTTATCCCCTCAAATGTAATCTTGACAGTTCCTGACACTCTCATACAACAGAAATGGGTTCTCCCTCCTCTATACCGGGTAGTTTCTTTTGGTAATGGCCTATTACCGTGAATCGTTACAGATCCAACCTGGAATCACCCCTTCCTGTATAGGTAGTCTTGACTAGTCCCCCAGAATTATCTCATGCCGTTACAGAGGAATTTATCCCCTCAAATGTAATCTTGACAATTCCTGACAGTCTCATACAACAGAAATGGGTTCTCCCTCCTCTATACCGGGTAGTTTCTTTTGGTAATGGCCTATTACCGTGAATCGTTACGGACCCACTGACATTTCACTAATGAATAAAGACTACTGACCTTATCTTTGCAGCCGAGATTCAATGTAGGTTGGATTCCGTCACCGTCTCTGTCATTATCCAGGTGTCCTCTGGCCTGTTTTAACCCTTAACGCCAAAGGGCAGGTCTTTCTATTTATGAATGTATCATTCGCCCGTTGACGGTTTTCAGAGTTACCTGGAATGACAGAGGCAGGTATTGGAATCCGGCCCGAAGGTCCAAGCTGTTAAGAGAATTTATTAACTAACTATTTCAGTGTCTCTGTGCATTTCCCAAAGTTTGTAAGACTTTGGTTCAAGAAACGGACAGAGCCTCAGTGCAATAGCCAGATCTTTATCCAGAGAATTCTGCCCAGAGAATTATGTTATTACAATTTCAGAGTCCATCTTTTATACACACACATCATACAAAAATCCCACCCCGCTTTAGATGGGCGGTATTTTTCCACTGTACATGGGTTTAGCTGATGTTTTCCTCTGCTCTCCTGACCATCAGGTCACACACACATGTTCTTATCATAGTCTACTCCTTGCTCGGGCAGGCTGCATTTTTTTAGTTATCGCCGTTCTCAGACAGTTCTCCTTGTCCTTTGTTGTCTGGTCTAACTCCTACTCACATTGCTAAATAGTAACACAACGTCATAATCTTTACTTGTCTTACGCACACACATTATTAGATCATAGTCTCATGATTCTAACACATTTCATAAAGTGGAGTGTAATAATTAGTCATTACCAAATTCTTCTATCAGATTGCCCCGCTAAATTAGTGGCACTGATGACCCGAGCCCAAGTGTACATGTTTTTCCCGGAACCATCTCCGCTAGCAGCACAACACTCTCACAACTCAACCCAGTACTGAGGCAGAGAGCCGATGTACACTGCTGCTCAATAATGGATCAGAGTGTCAGCTGCTTCTTTTACACCAAGATGTTTTGTTTAGGTTAAGTGTGTCATCTAATTGCTACTACAGAAAAGCCTCTCAGCTCTACGCAGCTGTGTCACACCCTGATCTGTTTCACCTGTCCTGTGCTTGTCTTCACCCACCACCAGGTGTCTCCCATTTGTCCCTATTATCTCCTGTGTATTTATACCTGCGTTTTCTGGTTGTCTGTTGCCAGTTCGTCTTGTCCCGTCAAGTCCTACCAGCGTGTTCCCAGTGCTCTAGTTTTTGTTTTTCCTAGCATTCCCAGTTCTGACCTTTCTGCCTGTCCTGACCCTGTACCTGCCTGACATTGATTTGGATTATGACTCTTTGCCTGCCTGGACTTACCTTTCGCCTTGTTCAGTAATAAACTCTGAGACTCGTACTATCCGTCTCCTGTGTCTGCATCTGGGTCTTAGCCTGAGCCTTGATAAGCAGCCACACAGAGAGCTATATAGACTACTACAGAAAAGCCCCTCAGGTCTACACAGAAGCCATTTGCGAATAATCGCAACCAACTGTTGTCACCTTCTCACCAAGCTGCTTGGCGATGGTCTTGTAGACCATTCCAGCCTTGTGTAGGTCTACAATCTTGTCCCTGACATCCTTGGAGAGCTCTTTGGTCTTGGCCATGGTGGAGAGTTTGGAATCTGATTGATTGATTGTTTCTGTGGACAGGTGTATTTTATACAGGTAACAAGCTGAGATTAGGAGCACTCCCTTTAAGAGTGTGCTCCTAATCTCAGCTCGTTACCTGTATAAAAGACACCTGGGAGCCAGAAATCTTTCTGATTGAGATGGGGTCAAATACTTATTTCCCTCATTAAAATGCAAATCAATTTATAACATTTTTGACATGCTTTCTTCTGGATTATTTTGTTGTTATTCTGTCTCCCACTGTTCAAATAAACCTACCATTCAAATTATAGACTGATCATTTCTTTGTCAGTGGGCAAACTTAAAAAATCAGCAGGGGATCAAATACTTTTTTTCCTCACTGTATGTCTTGCCCAACTACTGAACAAGGACTGTGTTGCTTGAGTTCCATGACATGTGAAAGTATAGTTAAGGTACAGGAGAGCAACAGCATCGCCAGGGGACAATACAAGACATCATGGCCAGGGGACAATGGGAAGATACAGGACAGAAAGCTTGGCCAGGGGACATACAAGACATATGCAGGGGACAAGGGAGTACAGGCGGAAAGCTTGGCAGGGACAATACAAGACTCATGGCCAGGGCAATGGAAATACAGGACATAGAAAGCTTGGTCAGGACAATACAAGACATCATGGCCAGGGCACAATGGGAAAACAGGACAGAGAAGCTTGTCAGGGACAATACAAGACATCATGGCCAGGGGAAATGGGAGATACAGGAGATAAAGCTTGGCCAGGGGACAATACAAGACATCATGGCCAGGGGACAATGGGAAGATACAGGACAGAGAAAGCTTGGCCAGGGGACAATACAAGACATCATGGCCAGGGGACAATGGGAAGATACAGGACAGAGAAAGCTTGGCCAGGGGACAATACAAGACATCATGGCCAGGGGACAATGGGAAGATACAGGACAGAGAAAGCTTGGTCAGGGGACAATAAGACTCATGGCCAGGGACAATGGTAGAGATCAGGACAAGAAAGTGCTTGGTCCGGACATAACAAGACAGCATGGCCATGGGACAATGGGAAGATACAGGACAGAGAAAGCCTTGTCAGGGGACAATACAAGACATCAAATGGCCAGGGGACAATACAAGACATCATGGCCAGGGGACAATGGGAAGACACAGGGACAGAGAAAGCTTGGCCAGGGGACAATACAAGACATCATGGCGCCAAGGGAACAATGGGAAGATAGCCGGACAGAGAAAGCTTGGTCAGGGGACCATACAAGACCTCAATGGGCCAGGGGAAATACCAAGACATCATGGCCCAGGGGACAATTGGGAAGATACAGGACAGAGAAAGCTTGGTCAGGGGACAATACCAGACATCATGGCCCAGGGGACAATGGGAAGATACAGGAACAGAGAAAGCTTGGCCAGGGGACAATACAAGACATCATGGCCAGGGGACAATGGGAAGATACAGGACAGAGAAAGCTTGGCCAGGGGACAATACAAGACATCATGGCCAGGGGACAATGGGAAGATACAGGACAGAGAAAGCTTGGTCAGGGGACAATACAAGACATCATGGCCAGGGGACAATGGGAAGATACAGGACAGTGAAAGCTTGGCCAGGGGACAATACAAGACATCATGGCCAGGGGACAATGGGAAGATACAGGACAGAGAAAGCTTGGTCAGGGGACAATACAAGACATCATGGCCAGGGGACAATGGGAAGATACAGGACAGAGAAAGCTTGGTCAGGGGACAATACAAGACATCATGGCCAGGGGACAATACAAGACATCATGGCCAGGGGACAATGGGAAGATACAGGACAGAGAAAGCTTGGTCAGGGGACAATACAAGACATCATGGCCAGGGGACAATGGGAAGATACAGGACAGAGAAAGCTTGGTCAGGGGACAATACAAGACATCATGGCCAGGGGACAATGGGAAGATACAGGACAGAGAAAGCTTGGCCAGGGGACAATACAAGACATCATGGCCAGGGGACAATGGGAAGATACAGGACAGAGAAAGCTTGGCCAGGGGACAATACAAGACATCATGGCCAGGGGACAATGGGAAGATACAGGACAGAGAAAGCTTGGTCAGGGGACAATACAAGACATCATGGCCAGGGGACAATGGGAAGATACAGGACAGTGAAAGCTTGGCCAGGGGACAATACAAGACATCATGGCCAGGGGACAATGGGAAGATACAGGACAGAGAAAGCTTGGTCAGGGGACAATACAAGACATCATGGCCAGGGGACAATGGGAAGATACAGGACAGAGAAAGCTTGGTCAGGGGACAATACAAGACATCATGGCCAGGGGACAATACAAGACATCATGGCCAGGGGACAATGGGAAGATACAGGACAGAGAAAGCTTGGTCAGGGGACAATGGGAAGATGCAGGACAGAGAAAGCTTGGTCAGGGGACAATGGGAAGATACAGGACAGAGAAAGCTTGGTCAGGGGACAATGGGAAGATACAGGACAGAGAAAGCTTGGTCAGGGGACAATGGGAAGATACAGGACAGAGAAAGCTTCGTCAGGGGACAATGGGAAGATACAGGACAGAGAAAGCTTGGTCAGGGGACAATGGGAAGATATAGGACAGAGAAAGCTTGGTCAGGGGACAATGGGAAGATACAGGACAGAGAAAGCTTGGTCAGGGGACAATGGGAAGATACAGGACAGAGAAAGCTTGGTCAGGGGACAATGGGAAGATACAGGACAGAGAAAGCTTGGTCAGGGGACAATGGGAAGATACTGGACAGAGAAAGCTTGGTCAGGGGACAATTGGAAGATACAGGACAGAGAAAGCTTGGTCAGGGGACAATGGGAAGATACAGGACAGAGAAAGCTTGGTCAGGGGACATTTGACACTGTTTGTTGGTTGTTTACATTTACTTCACTTAGCAGACGCTCTTATCCAGAGCAACTTACAGTTAGTGAGTGCATACATTTCTTCTTTTTTTTTTCTTACTGGCCCCCCGTGGGAATCAAACCCACAACCCTGGCATTGCAAGAGCCATGCTCTACCAATTGAGCTACAGGGGACTACTAGGTTTCTGTTCTCTTTCGCGTCGTCCACACATATTTTCTCCCTTTTCTTGTTCATACAAGGGATTTGACACTGGGCGACCATCATCACCTTGGACTCTGGTGGAAGGGAGGACAAGTCTATCTGCACTCTGATGGAAGGGAGGACAAGTCTATCTGCACTCTGGTGGAAGGGAGGACAAGTCTATCTGCACTCTGGTGGAAGGGAGGAGAAGTCTATCTGCACTCTGGTGGAAGGGAGGACAAGTCTATCTGCACTCTGGTTGAAGGGAGGACAAGTCTATCTGCAATCTGGTGGAAGGGAGGACAAGTCTATCTGCACTCTGGTGGAAGGGAGGACAAGTCTATCTGCACTCTGGTGGAAGGGAGGACAAGACTATCTGCACTCTGGTGGAAGGGAGGACAAGTCTATCTGCACTCTGGTGGAAGGGAGGACAAGTCTATCTGCACTCTGGTGGAAGGGAGGACAAGTCTATCTGCACTCTGGTGGAAGGGAGGACAAGTCTATCTGCACTCTGGTGGAAGGCAGGACAAGTCTATCTGCACTCTGTTGGAGGGGAGGACAAGTCTATCTGGTGGAAGGCAGGACAAGTCTATCTGCAGTTTGATGGAAGGGAGGACAAGTTCATCTAGTGGAAGGGATGACAAGTCTATCTGGTGGAAGGGAGGACAAGTCTATCTGCACTCTGGTGGAAGGGAGGACGAGTCTATCTGCAGTTTGATGGAAGGGAGGACAAGTTCATCTAGTGGAAGGGAGGACAAGTCTATCTGGTGGAAGGGAGGACAAGTCTTTCTGCACTCTGTCTACACTACTGTTCAAAGTGTACACTTCTTCACTCCCCCCTAGATTTTCAAGGAATGGATTGGTGTAAGAAATAAGGAGTGAACTATTTCCAGCCCCCATGTTTACTCATGAGCAAGTAATAGGACAGTTTCTACATCCATCCAATCCACACCTCAGAAATCTCACTGCTACCATAGGAGTCCTGGGAGATATCTGGGGTGAGATATGTTCAGGACACTCACCTGATGCGCGTACATATTTGTAGAATATTCAAACTCCGGAAAGGGTATGTGTCAACATTCTGCAATATCTCAAGCCTTCATATCTAGGCATGAACGAATCCACTTATTTTCATAAATGTATCAGATCTGTAGTCATAACCTGATCATTTAAGTATCCGTATTTCTCAAAACATTACATTAATCCGTGTATGTCTGATCGACTCTTGATCAATGTCCAGCGGCAAATCGTTGTGCTTCTTTTCACATGATGCTGAATATCTGAGAATACATTTGAACCATTTTCAGTAGTAGGATACAAGGCACGGAAAGGTAAACATTGTCATATTTAATCCAAGTTGTTATTTCTAAAGCACATCTCTGCTATTTCTGTTTAAAAGACGCAGCATAGCAAATCCAGAGCACCAATCACAACACGTTTTCTGTTAAGATGCAATCGACATCAGGAGGACTAGATCGGAACTGCTGAAAATTGATTTTTAAAGAACTGATTCTAGCTCTGAAAGATTACAAAAAGCGGCCAATTATTTCAGGCCCGGTACCATCGCTACATTGGCCCGGTACCATCGCAACATTGGCCCGGTACCATCGCTACATTGGCCCGGTACTATCGCTACATTGGCCCGGTACCATCGCTACACTGGCCCGGTACCATCGCTACATTGGCCCGGTACCATCGCTACATTGTCCCGGTACCATCGCTACAGTGGCCCGGTACCATCGCTACACTGGCCCGGTACCATCGCTACATTGGCCCAGTACCATCGCTACAGTGGCCCGGTACCATCGCTACATTGGCTGTGAAACGTTCAGCAGGCTACTGGCATTACACACGTGGCTAAAAGACCACTGTGGACTGTTGGTACAACTTTTATAGTGAACTTTGACAGCTTTTGGAAAGAGAAGATGCTCTACAGGAATGAGGGAGTCCATTCGATTCATCTTGACTCCTGGACGCTGTCCGCATATGTCAAATCTGCAATGAGACAATGACTTACCAGTGACTCAAACCCTGCTCAGATAATCCCTACCATTGTGTCGCCGAGGTGTCATAGTGCTGCTGCAAATGTTCATTGTCCCAGGGTTGTTGACAGTCATAATGTAAGTCCCTCTAACTTCCCTGAATGCCTCTTTCAATCCTAATGCTATTGTATGTAGCAATCATGCGCATATGAGTTATACTGTTAGCACTAAGGCGGTTTGCCCTAGTAGGATGTCCACTGTGTACAGCTCACCCTGCACTATCAGCTCAACCATAATTATCAATGTCAAGTCTACCTCTGATAGGCCTCCCAGTAAAGCAATAACATATGTAGCTTAAGAAACAAGGTTCATGAAATCGATCACTTGCTAGTAACACATAACATTCATATATCTTTGAAATTCACTTAGATAAAACCTTTGACAATACAGTGGTAGCAATATATGGTTTCAACATCTTCAGATGAGACAGGAATGCCAATGGTGGAGGTGTTGCCGTTTATGTTCAGAGTTATATCAAGTAAAGCTTAGAGAGGATCCATGGCTACAGGTTAACCAGCTAAATCCCATTATTGTGGAAAGCTGCAATAGACCACCAAGTGCTAACAGCCCGTATCTGGATAATACGTTTGAAATGCTTGATGATGTACAGTGCCTTCGGAAAGTATTCAGACCCCTTGACTTTTCGACATTTTGTTATGTTAACACCTTATTCTTTTTTTAATTAATCCTCAGCAATCTACACACACTACCCCATAATAACAAAGTAAAAACGGGTTTTTAGAAATTGTTGCAAATTTATTAAAAATAAAAACTGAAATACATTATTTACATAAGTATTCAGACCCTTTGCTACGAGACTCGAAATTGAGCTCAGCTGCATCCTGGTTCCATTGATTATCCTTGAGATGTTTCTACAGCTTGATCCACCTGTGGTAAATTCAATTGATTGGACATGATTTGGAAAGGCACACACCTGTCTATATAAGGTCCCACAGCTGACAGTGCATGTCAGAGCAAAAACCAAGCCTTGAGGTCGAAGGAATTGTCCGTAGAGCTCCGAGACAGAATTGTGTCGAGGCACAGATTTGGGGAAGGGTATCCCAAAAAAATCTCCAGCATTGAAAATGCCAAAGAACACAGCGGCCTCCATCATTCTTAAATGGAATAAGTTTGGAACCACCAAGATTCTTCCTAGAGCTGGCGGCCCGGCCAAACTGAGCATTCGGGGGAGAAGGGCATTGGTCAGGGAGGTGACCAAGAACCCAATGGTCACTCTGACAGAGCTCTAGAGTTCCTCTGTGGAGATGGGATAACCTTCCAGAAGGACAACCATCTCTGCAGCACTCCACCAAGCAGGCCTTTATGGTAAACAAGATTCTCTGGTCTGATGAAACCAAGATTGAACTCTTTGGCCTGAATGCCAAGCGTCACGTCTGGAGGAAACCTGGCACAATCCCTACAGTGAAGCATGGTGGTGGCAGCATCATGATGTGGGGATGTTTTTTCAGTGGCAGGGACTGGGAGACTAGTCAGGTTCGAGGGAAAGATGAACAGTACAGAGAGATCCTTGATGAAAACCTGCTCCAGAGTTCTCAGGACCTCAGACTGGGGCGAAGGTTCACCTTCCAACAGGACAACGACCCTAAGCACACAGCCAAGACAACGCAGGAGTGGCTTCGGGACAAGTCTCTGAATATCCTTGAGTGGCCCAGCCAGAGCCCGGACTTGAACCCGATCGAACATCTCTGGAGAGACCTGAAAATAGCTGTGCAGAAACACTCCCCATCCAACCTGATAGAGCTTGAGAGGATCTGCAGAGAAGAATGGGAGAGACTTTATTTCACCTTTATTTAACCAGGTAAGCTAGTTGAGAACAAGTTCTCATTTACAACTGCGACCTGGCCAAGATAAAGCAAAGCAGTGTGATAAAAACAACAACAACACAGAGTTACATATGGAATAAACAAAACGTACAGTCAAAAACACAATAGAAAATCTATATACAGTGTGTGCAAATGTAGTAAGTTATGGAGGTAAGGCAATAAATAGGCACCTGAGGTTAGAGAGGGGCGGGGCACGCGTAGACAAGATGACATATTGAATAGAAAGCGGTACAAAACACCTCAAGATAAAAACATAATATTCAAAATCAGTAAGTTAGACTAAATATTAGCATTTTATATATTCGCAGATAATATAATTCGATCTGGATAATAACACAAAACAGATCCTAAGGCTAGAGAAATATATCGACAAATATTACAACAACACGCAACACCGACATGACAGAAGATAAGCGTGGAGAGCCGATCCCCAAAAGGAAACGCGACTCATCGACTGATACAGATGATATATGCTTTTCACCACTGGGTATGGTAAGTGTGGAAAGCAACCTGTTGAAGTCGATAAATGACAAATTGGGCATACTAGAATTGGTCAGTAAAGATGTAAAAGAGTTGAAAGCGAGTCTTCAAATGAGTGACGAAAAAGCTTTGGTAATGGAAAAAGAAACCAAAAAATTAAAAGTGACAGTCTCTAAAATGAAAACGGACGTTAGGGAACTAAAAAAGGAGAACAACCTTCTGAGAGAAGCCTTACTAGACATCCAAACTAGATCGATGAGAGAAAATCTAGTACTTACGGGTATTCAGGAAAAGGAGGGAGAAATAACAGAGAATATTATGAAGGACTTCCTGCATACAGCGCTACAAATCCCACTCGAGGCTGTCGATAAAATCCAACTAGAATGTGTACACCGTTACGGAAAAAGAGGACAGAAATATGAGCGCCCAATCGTTGCCAAATGTGCTTTTTTTGAAGATAAACAATGGTTAAAAGCCTAGGGAAAAGACTTGCTGGCACGAAAATAGGCATGAATGATCAGTTCCCGTGGGAGATTGCAGAACGGCGCAAAGTTCTGTACCCAATCTTCAAGGAAAACAGATTAAAAGGGAAACGTGTTGCACTCGTGGTGGATAAACTGTATATCGACAACCAAATGTTCAGAGACACAAAGACTACTCCGTGGCTATTCTGAAAGTTGAGTAGAGGAGTCGAATAATGGAGCACCCGATACTAGCAATAATAGGGATTGTAATATTAAATAACATTTATAGTAAGTATAGTATTTTATAAAAGGATAAAACAACATAACAAGAAAAGATAACAAGCAGAATGGGCCTGGACATGTACTGGCTTAAGCAGGGGGACACGTCTGGCACTGCAGGATTTGAGTCCCTGGCGGCGTAGTGTGTTACTGATGGTAGGCTTTGTTACTTTGGTCCCAGCTCTCTGCAAGTCATTCACTAGGTCCCCCCGTGTGGTTCTGGGATTTTTGCTCACCATTCTTGTGATCATTTTGACCCCACGGGGTGAGACCTTGCGTGGAGCCCCAGATCGAGGGAGATTATCAGTGGTCTTGTATGTCTTCCATTTCCTAATAATTGCTCCCACAGTTGATTTTTTCAAACCAAGCTGCTTACCTATTACAGATTCAGTCTTCCCAGCCTGGTGCAGGTCTACAATTTTGTTTCTGGTGTCCTTTGACAGCTCTTTGGTCTTGGCCATAGAGGAGTTTGGAGTGTGACTGTTTGAGGTTGTGGACAGGTGTCTTTTATACTGATAACAAGTTCAAACAGGTGCCATTAATACAGGTAACGAGTGGAGGACAGAGGAGCCTCTTAAAGAAGAAGTTACAGGTCTGTGAGAGCCAGAAATCTTGCTTGTTTGTAGGTGACCAAATCGTTATTTTCCACCATAATTTGCAAATAAATTCATAAAAAATCCTACAATGTGATTTTCTGGATTTTTTTTCTCTCAATTTGTCTGTCATAGTTGACGTGTACCTATGATGAAAATTAGAGGCCTCTCTCATCTTTTTAAGTGGGAGAACTTGCACAATTGGTGGCTGACTAAATACTTTTTTTCCCCACTGTATACTTCTTCCATGGGCAAAGAAATTCAAAAGGGGTGATGATATGAATTAATAGTAATTTCGATCCGAATGTGCAAATTGTCCAAACAGATCCGCAAGGTAGATGGATGATTTTAAATATGTTATTGGACCATAAACAGATATGGCTCATTAACCTTTACGGACCAAATAATGATGATCCACACTTCTTTGACAATATATATAATAAATGATCAACCCTGCAAGCAATACAAGACTCTATTATTATGGTGGGAGATTATAATACTGTTTTAAATAGCTCAATGGACCGTAAAGGAAATCACACTACCAACTATCACCCTCATGCTCGTAAGGAAATCATGAATGTCATGGATACATTAGAACAAGTAGATATATGGAGGCTTAAATATACTGATCTAGTGAGATATACATGGCGGAGACTTAATCAAGCTAGTCGTCTTGACTTCTTTCTTATCTCATTCTCGTTGGCAGCAAAAGTTTAAAAAAGTGTTGATAGGGTACAGAATGCGGTCGGACCATCATATAATTGGCATATACATTACTCTTACTGAATTTCCACGTGGGCAAGGATATTGGAAATGAAATCAAAGCCTATTGGATGATAATTTATTTATAATTAGAACAAAGGAATTCATAATTGACTTTTTCCGACATAACATACAGTGGGGAAAAAAAGTATTTAGTCAGCCACCAATTGTGCAAGTTCTCCCACTTAAAAAGATGAGAGAGGCCTGTAATTTTCATCATAGGTAAACGTCAACTATGACAGACAAATTGAGGGAAGAAAATCCAGAAAATCACATTGTAGGATTTTTAATGAATTTATTTGCAAATTATGGTGGAAAATAAGTATTTGGTCAATAACAAAAGTTTCTCAATACTTTGTTATATACCCTTTGTTGGCAATGACACAGGTCAAATGTTTTCTGTAAGTCTTCACAAGGTTTTCTCACACTGTTGCTGGTATTTTGGCCCATTCCTCCATGCAGATCTCCTCTAGAGTAGTGATGTTTTGGGGCTGTCGCTGGGCAACACGGACTTTCAACTCCCTCCAAAGATGTTCTATGGGATTGAGATCTGGAGACTGGCTAGGCCACTCCAGGACCTTGAAATGCTTCTTACGAAGCCAATCCTTCGTTGCCCGGGCGGTGTGTTTGGGATCATTGTCATGCTGAAAGACCCAGCCACGTTTCATCTTCAATGCCCTTGCTGATGGAAGGAGGTTTTCACTAAAAATCTCACGATACATGGCCCCATTAATTCTTTCCTTTACACGGATCAGTCGTCCTGGTCCCTTTGCAGAAAAACAGCCCCAAAGCATGATGTTTCCACCCCCATGCTTCACAGTAGGTATGGTGTTCTTTGGATGCAACTCAGCATTCTTTGTCCTCCAAACATGACGAGTTGAGTTTTTACCAAAAAGTTATATTTTGGTTTCATCTGACCATATGACATTCTCCCAATCCTCTTCCGGATCATCCAAATGCACTCTAGCAAACTTCAGACGGGCCTGGACATGTACTGGCTGAAGCAGGGGGACACGTCTTGCACTGCAGGATTTGAGACCCTGGCGGCGTAGTGTGTTACTGATGGTAGGCTTTGTTACTTTGGTCCCAGCTCTCTGCAGGTCATTCACTAGGTCCCCCTATGTGGTTCTGGGATTTTTGCTCACCGTTCTTGTGATCATTTTGACCCAACGGGGTGAGATCTTGCGTGGAGCCCCAGATCGAGGGAGATTATCAGTGGTCTTGTATGTCTTCCATTTCCTAATAATTGCTCCCACAGTTGATTTTTTCAAACCAAGCTGCTTACCTATTACAGATTCAGTCTTCCCAGCCTGGTGCAGGTCTACAATTTTGTTTCTGGTGTCCTTTGACAGCTCTTTGGTCTTGGCCATAGTGGAGTTTGGAGTGTGACTGTTTGAGGTTGTGGACAGGTGTCTTTTATACTGATAACAAGTTCAAACAGGTGTCATTAATACAGGTAACGAGTGGAGGACAGAGGAGCCTCTTAAAGAAGAAGTTACAGGTCTGTGAGAGCCAGAAATCTTGCTTGTTTGTAGGTGACCAAATACTTATTTTCCACCATAATTTGCAAATAAATTCATAAAAAATCCTACAATGTGATTTTCTGGAATTTTTTTCCTCAATTTGTCTGTCATAGTTGACGTGTACCTATGATGAAAATTACAGGCCTCTCTCATCTTTTTAAGTGGGAGAACTTGCACAATTGGTGGCTGACTAAATACTTTTTTTCCCCACTGTAGGTACAGCAAATCCCCTTATTGTATGGGACACCTTTAAATGTGCCTTTAGAGGCCATGCAATTCAGTACTCATCTCGAAATCAAAAGCATTTTAGGTCAAAAGAGTTTATACTAACAAAGGAAATAGAAAGTCTAACAGAACAGATAGATGGCAATAAAAACTGTAACATAGAGGCTCAGAATAAATTAGAGGAAAAACAAAAAGAAATGAAGAAACGTATTCAAGAAAGATCAAGTGTAATATATTATAAAAATAACGCAAACTGGTTGGAATATGGGGAAAAATGCACAAAATTATTTTTTTTTCTTCAACATAGGAATGCTACCAAAAATAACTTAATGAAACTGGTTACAATTGACGGTGTCACCCATGATTTACCAAATTATATTTTGAAGGAGGAAACAAAGTACTTTAAGCACATGTTTTATTTTCAGTTGCCACCATCTCCTCTAACTGAAGCTAATTGTAGAGATTTTTTTCTATTGATAATGTCAAATTAACAGTCATACAGAAAGACTCATGTGAAGGTGAAATTACAGAGGAGGAACTTCTGGATGCAATTAAAGACTTTAAGTCTGGGAAAACTCCAGGGTTGGATGGCATACCAGTCGAGGTATACCAAACCTTTTTTGATATACTAAGAGGACCGTTATTAGCATGTTTTAACCACTCCTATGTATATGGTAGATTATCTGACATAAATAAAGATCCAGTCCATTAAAAAAATTGGAGGCCCCTTACACTTCAGTGTTGTGATGCAAAAATTCTAGCAAAATGTATAGCGCATAGAATGAAAAAGGTACTGTTGGATATTATTCATTCTAATCAGACAGCTTTTTACATGGACGATACATTGGAGATAATATAAGGCAAGTACTGGAAACAATAGAACACTATGAAAAATCTGGGAAACCAGGCCTGCTATTCATAGCAGACTTCGAAAAGGCATTTGATAAAGTATGACTGGGGTTTATATATAAATGCCTGGAGCATTTAAATTTTGGAGAATCTCTTATAAAATGGGTCAAAATCATGTATAGTAACCCTAGGTGTAAAATAGTAAATAATGGCTATTTCTCAGAAAGTTTTAAACTGTCAATAGGAGTGAAACAAGGTTGTCCACTATCGGCATATCTATTTATTGTGGCCATCGAGATGTTAGCTATTAAAATCAGATCCAATAATAATATCAGAGGATTAGAAATCCAGGGCTTAAAAACAAAGGTGTCATTGTACGCTGATGATTCATGTTTTCTTTTAAATCCACAACAAGTATCCCTCCACAGCCTCATAGAGGATCTAGATACATTTTCTAACCTCTCTGGATTACAACCAAATTATGACAAATGTACTATATCATGTATTGGATCACTAAAAAATACAATTTTTACATTACTATGTAGTTTACCAATAAAATGGTCTGATGGTGATGTGAATATACTCTGAATATATATCCCAAAGGAAATAAATGATCTCACTTCAATAAATGTTAATAGAAAGTTAGCAAAAATAGATAAGATTTTACTACCATGGAAAGGAAAATACCTGTCAATTTGTGAAAAAATCCCCTGATTTACTCTTTAGTATTTTCCCAGTTTACCTATTTGCTTATGGTCTTGCCTACGCCTAGCGAACAGTTTGTTAAATTATATGAGAAAAAAAATATATATATATATATATATTCAATTTTATTTGGAGCGGCAAGCCAGACAAAATTAAAAGGGCCTATTTATATAATGAATATGAATTTGGAGGACAGAAATGATTCAATATTAAAGCATTAGACCTATCACTAAAAGCTTCAGTCATACAAAAGTTATACTTAAATCCGAACTGGTTCTCAAGCAACTTAGTAAGATTGTCTCGCCCAATGTTCAAGAAAGGCCTTTTTCCCTTTATTCAGATTACAACAACTCATTTTCAGTTATTTGAAAAGGAAATCATCTCCCAAATATCACTATTTCTAAAACAAGCCATAGAAAGTTGGTTGCAATTTCAATTTAATCCTCCAGAAACGACAGAACAAATAATGCAACAAATATTGTGGTTAAATTCAAATACATTTACATTTACATTTTAGTCATTTAGCAGACGCTCTTATCCAGAGCGACTTACAGGAGCAATTAGGGTTAAGTGCCTTGCTCAAGGGCACATTAACGTCATTTAGCAGACGCTCTTAGCCACAGCGACTCACAAATTGGTGCGTTCACCCTATAGCCAGTGGGATAACCACTTTACAATTGGGGGGGGGGGGGGGGGGGGGGGGGGGGGGGGGGGGGGGGGGGGGGGTAGAAGGCTTCCTTAATCCTATCCCAGGTATTCCTTAAAGAGGTGGGGTTTCAAATGTCTCCGGAAGGTGGTGAGTGACTCCGCTGTCCTGGCGTCGTGAGGGAGCTTGTTCCACCATTGGGGTGCCAGAGCAGCGAACAGTTTTGACTGGGCTGAGCGGGAACTATGCTTCCGCAGAGGAAGGGGAGCCAGCAGGCCAGAGGTGGATGAGCGCAATGCCCTCGTTTGGGTGTAGGGACTGATCAGAGCCTGAAGGTACAGAGGTGCCGTTCCCCTCACTGCTCCATAGGCAAGCACCATGGTCTTGTAGCGGATGCGAGCTTCAACTGGAAGCCAGTGGAGTGTGCGGAGGAGGGGGGTGACGTGAGAGAACTTGGGAAGGTTGAACACCAGACGGGCTGCGGCATTCTGGATGAGTTGTAGGGGTTTAATGGCACAGGCAGGGAGGCCAGCCAACAGCGAGTTGCAGTAGTCCAGACGGGAGATGACAAGTGCCTGGATTAGGACCTGTGCCGCTTCCTGTGTAAGGCAGGGTCGTACTCTCCGAATGTTGTAGAGCATGAACCTGCAGGAGCGGGTCACCGCCTTGATGTTGGCGGTGAACGACAGGGTGTTGTCCAGGGTCACGCCTAGGCTCTTCGCACTCTGGGAGGAGGACACAGCGGAGTTGTCAACCGTGATGGCGAGATCATGGAACGGGCAGTCCTTCCCCGGGAGGAAGAGCAGCTCCGTCTTGCCAGGGTTCAGCTTGAGGTGGTGATCCGTCATCCATACTGATATGTCTGCCAGACATGCAGAGATGCGATTCGCCACCTGGTTATCAGAAGGGGGAAAGGAGAAGATTAGTTGTGATTAGTACACTAATTGACAAAAAACCTTTATTTTTTGACAGAATGTTTAAAAATTGTATAATCTTCATAAATGACCAAAGGATTGACAGCCGTCCCATATAGATTGCAAAATAGTTAGGAAGAGATTTTTTACGTACCGATCCCATGGCATAATGTTTATGAACTGACACGCAAAACAACACCGGATTCAAAAATTAGAATCTTTCAATTTAAATTATTATATAAAATTCTTGCTACGAATAGAATGTTATTTATATGGGGGATACAATCTTCCCAGCTCTGCAGATTTTGCTGCGAAGAGACAGAATCATTAGAACATTTGTTTTGGGTTCTGTCCATTTGTAGCTTGTTTTTGGACACAGGTCAAGGAATGGCTAAAGGATTGCAATATTTACCTGGAGCTAACCTTGCAGATAGCATTACTGGGTGATCTGAAAAATTATAGTCAATCGATCAATAATATAATAATACTTTTAGCAAAAATGTTTATTTTTAATTCACAATCTGTAGAAGCAATGAGAATAGAAAGGTTCAGAACTTTTGTAAAACATCACAGTACAGTTGAAATATATATGGCAAATAGAAATTCTATATGGATGGTGTTAAGAGATAGATGGGAGGTATTGAATGGAGTTGAAGGATGGTACTAATAACAAATAACAACAAATAATAACAAGATAACTAATAATGTAAGCATACTGTGTCCATAATAAGTGTCACACCCTGGCTCTGGGACTCTATATGTTGAGCCAGGGTGTGTTCATTCTATGTGTTGAAGTTCTATGTTGGGAGTTCTAGTTGTGGTATTTCTATGTTGGCCAGAGTGACTCCCAATCAGAGGCAACGAGTGTCAGCTGTGGCTGGTTGTCTCTGATTGGGAGCCATATTTAAACTGTCGGTTTCCCCTTAGTGTTTGTGGGATCTTGTTCCAGTTGGTTGTGTATAGAGTTAAGACGTCACGGTATCGTTTGTTGTTTTGTTATTCGTGTGTGCACTTTAATTAAATAAAATATGTTCGCTCAACACGCTGCGCCTTGGTCTACTCGATACGACGATCGTGACAGAAGATCCCACCATACCAGGACCAAGCAGCGTGTCCAGGAGCAGGCAGCCTGGACGTGGGAGCAGATCTTAGACGGGCAGGGGTCCTGGACCTGGGAGGAAATCCTGGCCGGGATGGATCGCCGGCCATGGAGTGAGACGGTAGAGGCGCGACGGAGAGAGGAGCAACGGAGTGAACAGTGTCGTCGTCGGACGGTCGAGAGGCAACCCCAAAAAATGTTTAGGGGGGGCACAGGGCATGGACGACGGGGCTGACGGAGGCTGACAAGGGGCGTATTCAGAGGGCCACCAGTTTACGGGGGTCACTGGTCAAGGAAGGGAAGGAAGGTTTAGAGGCACGGCGAGAGGTATTGGGGTGTGTTACCAGTCCGGTCCGGCCCGTTCCAGATCCCGGTGTAGAGCCAGTGGTGTGTGTCCCCAGTACGGTCCGGCCTGTTCCGGCCCCTCGCACCAAGTGTAGGGTGCGCCTCGCCAGCCCTGCCCGGCCTGTTCCTGCCCCTCGCACCAAGCCTACGGTGTGCGTCGCCAGCCCGGCCCGGCCTGTTCCTGCCACTCGCACCAAGCCTACGGTGTGCGTCGCCAGCCCGGCCCGGCCTGTTCCTGCCCCTCGCACCAAGCCTACGGTGTGCGTCGCCAGCCCGGCCCGGCCTGTTCCTGCCACTCGCACCAAGCCTACGGTGTGCGTCGCCAGCCCGGCCCGGCCTGTTCCTGCCACTCGCACCAAGCCTACGGTGCGTGTCACCAGCCCGGCCCGGCCTGTTCCTGCCACTCGCACCAAGCCTACGGTGCGCGTCGCCAGCCCGGCCCGGCCTGTTCCTGCTACTCGCACCAAGCCAGGGGTGCGAGTCGTCAGCCTGGTCCAGCCCGTTCCTGCTACTCGCACCAAGCCAGGGGTGCGAGTCGTCAGCCTGGTAAAGCCCGTTGCTGCTCCACGCACCAAGCCAGAGGTGCGAGTCGTCAGCCCGGTAAAGCCCGTTCCGGCTCCACGCACCAAGCCAGGGGTGCGAGTCGTCAGCCCGGTAAGGCCCGTTCCGGCTCCACGCACCAAGCCAGGGGTGCGCATCGTCAGCCCGGTCCGGCCCGTTGCTGCTCCACGCACCAAGCCAGGGGTGCGAGTCGTCAGTCCGGTGAGGCCCGTTCTGGCTCCACGCACCAAGCCAGGGGTGCGCATCGTCAGCCCGGTCCGGCCCGTTGCTGCTCCACGCACCAAGCCAGGGGTGCGAGTCGTCAGCCTGGTAAGGCCTGTTCCTGCTCTACGCACCAAGCCAGGGGTGCGTATCGTCAGCCCGGTCCGGTCCGTTCCTGCTCCACGCACCAAGCCAGGGGTGCGTATCGTCAGCCCGGTCTGGCCCGTTGATGCTCCACGCACCAAGCCAGGGGTGCGCATCGTCAGCCCGGTCCGGTCCGTTCCTGCCTCACGCACCAAGCCAGGGGTGCGCGTCGTCAGTCCGGCACAACCCGTGCCTGGGTCACCGGTGCCTAATCAGGTACCGGTCAACTGCTCCACAACGGAGCTGAAGCTAACCGCTCCTGCTACGTCCAGTTCAGCTCCAGCCAGCGGGGCCAGACCGGACCAGGGGCGCTATGGGGGGATTATTGGAGGGTGGTGGGAAAGCCCGGAGCCAGAACCGTCGCCGAGGAGGAATGCCCACCCAGCCCTCCCCTGTTTTGCTCTGGTTGAGGCGCGGTCGCAGTCCGCGCCTTTGGGGGGGGTACTGTCACACCCTGGCTCTGGGACTCTATATGTTGAGCCAGGGTGTGTTCATTCTATGTGTTCAAGTTCTATGTTGGGAGTTCTAGTTTGTTTATTTCTATGTTGGCCAGAGTGACTCCCAATCAGAGGCAACGAGTGTCAGCTGTGGCTGGTTGTCTCTGATTGGGAGCCATATTTAAACTGTCGGTTTCCCCTTAGTGTTGGTGGGATCTTGTTCCAGTTGGTTGTGTTTAGACTTAGGACGTCACGGTATCATTTGTTGTTTTGTTATTCGTGTGTGCACTTTAATTAAATAAAGTATGTTCGCTCAACACGCTGCGCCTTGGTCTACTCCATACGACGATCGTGACAATAAGTATATAGGTTGTATGTTGGGAGCTTTTGGGAAAGAGCACAGATAGAAAGATATGGCATATAGAAGCAAACCGGATGGACATCATGAAAATGATCGGAGAGGTTGAGAGTAGAAGAAGTTCAGGAGCAAAAACAAAAAAATACAAATAAAATAGAATTATTGTAAAATTGACTGTGTCCATAAGGTGTAGATAGTAAGTATAGGCTGGAAGTAGAGGCCTGGGCATTGTTGTTCACTAATTTACCCCAAGTAGGGAAAGGATGGCGGGGTTGAAAAGTTATAAAGGGGAGTATATATATAAAAAAACATGGGGGATTGGAAGTGATGCAGACAATTACATTGATAGAAGTTACAATCTATCTGCAATATTAAGCTGATCTACCCCCATAAAATATATATATATATATATATATATATATATATATATATATATATATATATATATATATATATATAAATAGGCCATAGTGCAAAATAATTACAATTTATTATTAACACTGGAGTGATAGATGTGCCTAAGATGATGTGCAAATAGAGATACTGCAAATGAGCAAAATAAATGAGCAAAATAAATAACAATGTAAATAACAATATGGGGATGAGGTAGTTGGGTGGGATAATTACATATGGGCTGTGTACAGGTGTAGTGATCGGTAAGCTGCGCTGACAACTGATGCTAAAAGTTAGTGAAGGAGATAAGTGTCTCCAGCTTCAGAGATTCTTGCAGTTCGTTCCAGTCATTTGCAGCAGAGAACTGGAAGGAATGGTGGCCAAAGGAGGTGTTGGCTTTGGGGATGACCAGTGAGATATTACATTTTACATTTACATTTTAGTCACTTAGCAGACGCTCTTAACCAGAGCGACTTACAGGAGCAATTAGGGTTAAGTGCCTTGCTCAAGGGCACATTAACGTCATTTAGCAGACGCTCTTAGCCAGAGCGACTCACAAATTGGTGCGTTCACCCTATAGCCAGTGGGATAACCACTTTACAATTTGGGGGGGGGGGGGGGGGGTTAGAAGGAATACTTTATCCTATCCCAGGTATTCCTTAAAGAGGTGGGGTTTCAAATGTCTCCGGAAGGTGGTGAGTGACTCCGCTGTCCTGGCGTCGTGAGGGAGCTTGTTCCACCATTGGGGTGCCAGAGCAGCGAACAGTTTTGACTGGGCTGAGCGGGAGCTGTGCTTCCGCAGAGGAAGGGGAGCCAGCAGGCCAGAGGTGGATGAACGCAATGTCCTCGTTTGGGTGTAGGGACTGATCAGAGCCTGAAGGTACAGAGGTGCCGTTCCCCTCACTGCTCCATAGGCAAGCACCATGGTCTTGTAGCGGATGCGAGCTTCAACTGGAAGCCAGTGGAGTGTGCGGAGGAGGGGGGTGACGTGAGAGAACTTGGGAAGGTTGAACACCAGACGGGCTGCGGCATTCTGGATGAGTTGTAGGGGTTTAATGGCACAGGCAGGGAGCCCAGCCAACAGCGAGTTGCAGTAGTCCAGACGGGAGATGACAAGTGCCTGGACCAGGACCTGCGCCGCTTCCTGTGTAAGGCAGGGTCGCACTCTCCGAATGTTGTAGAGCATGAACCTGCAGGAGCGGGTCACCGCCTTGATGTTGGCGGAGAACGACAGGGTGTTGTCCAGGGTCACGCCTAGGCTCTTCGCACTCTGGGAGGAGGACACAGCGGAGTTGTCAACCGTGATGGCGAGATCATGGAACGGGCAGTCCTTCCCCGGGAGGAAGAGCAGCTCCGTCTTGCCAGGGTTCAGCTTGAGGTGGTGATCCGTCATCCATACTGATATGTCTGCCAGACATGCAGAGATGCGATTCGCCACCTGGTTATCAGAAGGGGGAAAGGAGAAGATTAGTTGTGTATCGTCAGCGTAGCAATGATAGGAGAGACCATGTGAGGATATGACAGAGCCAAGTGACTTGGTGTATAGGGAGAAAAGGAGAGGGCCCAGAACCGATCCCTGGGGGACACCAGTGGTGAGAGCACGTGGTGCGGAGACAGCTTCCCGCCACGCCACTTGGTAGGAGCGACCGGTCAGGTAGGACGCAATCCAGGAGTGAGCCGCGCCGGAGATGCCCATCTCGGAGAGGGTGGAGAGGAGGATCTGATGGTTCACAGTATCAAAGGCAGATATACCTGCTGGAATGCATACTACGGGTGGGTGTTGCTATGGTGACCAATGAGCTAAGATAAGGCGGGGATTTGCCTAGCAGAGATTTATAGATGACCTGGAGCCAGTTGGTTTGGCGACGAATATGTAGTGAGGACCAGCCAACGAGAGCGTACAGGTCACAATGGTGGGTAGTATAAGGGGATTTGGTGACAAAACGGATGGCACTGTGATAGACTACATCCAATTTGCTGAGTAGAGTGTTGGAGGCTATTTTGTAAATGACATCGCCAAAGTCAAGGATCAGTAAGATAGTCAGTTTTACGAGGGCATGTTTGGCAGCATGAGTGAAGGAGGCTTTGTTGCGAAATAGGAAGCCAATTCTAGATTTATCTTTGGATTGGACATTCTTAAGTCTGGAAGGAGAGTTTTCAGTCTAACCAGACACTTAGGTATTTGTAGTTGTCCACATACTCTAGGTCAGACCCGTCGAGAGTAGTGATTCTAGTCGGGTGGGCGGGTGCCAGCAGCGTTCGATTGAAGAGCATGCATTTAGTTTTACTACGTTTAAGAGCAGTTGGAGGCTACTGAAGGAGTGTTGTATGGCATTGAAGCTCGTTTGGAGGTTTGTTAACACAGTGTCCAATGACGGGCCAGATGTATACAAAATGGTGTCGTCTGCGTAGAGGTGGATCTGAGAGTCACCAGCAGCAAGAGCGACAACATTGATATACACAGAGAAAAGAGTCGGCCCGAGAATTGAACCCTGTGGCACCCCCATAGAGGCTGCCAGAGGTCCAGACAACAGGCCCTCCGATTTGACACATTGAACTCTATCTGAGAAGTAGTTGGTGAACCAGGCTAGGCAGTCATTTGAGAAACCAAGGCTATTTAGTCTGCCAATAAGAATGCGGTGATTGACAGTAGTCAAAAACATTGGCCAGGTTGATGAAGACGGCTGCACAGTACTGTCTATTATTGATTGCGGTTATAATATCGTTTAGGACCTTGAGCGTGGCTGAGGTGCACCCATGACCATATTGCATAGCGGAGAAGGTACGGTGGGATTCGAAATGGTCAGTGATCTGTTTGTGAACTTGGCTTTCAAATACTTTCGAAAGGCAGGGCAGGATGGATATAGGTCTGTAACAGTTTGGATCTAGAGTGTCACCCCCTTTGAAGAGGGGGATGACCGCGGCAGCTTTCCATTCTCTGGGGATCTCAGACGATATGGAAGAGAGGTTGAACAGGCTAGTAATAGGGGTTGCGACAATTTCGGCTGCTAATTTTAGAAAGAAAGGGTCCAGATTGTCTAGCCCAGCTGATTTGTAGGGGTCCAGATTTAGCAGCTCTTTCAGGACATCAGCTATCTGAATTTGTGTGAAGGAGAAGCGGGGAGGGCATGGGCAAGATGCAGCAGAGGGTGCAGAGCTGGTGGCCGGGGTAGGGGTAGCCAGGTGGAAAGCATGGCCAGCTGTAGCAAAATGCTTATTGAAATTCTCAATTATCGTAGATTTATCGGTGGTGACTGTGATTCCTAGCCTCAGTGCAGTGGGTAGCTGGGATGAGGTGCTCTTATTCTTCATGGACTTAACAGTGTCCCAAAACCTTTTGGAGTTAGTGCTACAGGAGGCAAATTTCTGTTTGAAAAAGCTAGCCTTTGCTTTCCTAACTGCTTGTGTATATTAGTTCCTGACTTCCCTGAAAGTTGCATATCGCGAGGACTGTTCGATGCTAAAACAGTACGCCACAGGATTTTTATTGCTGGTCAAGGGCAGTCAAGTCTGGGGTGAACCAGGGGCTATATCTGTTCTTAGTTCTGCATTTTTTGAATGGGGCATGCTTATTTAAGATGGAGAGGAAAGCACTTTTGAAGAACATCCAGGCATCCTCTACTGACGGAATGAGGTCAGTATCCATCCAGGATACCCGGTCCAGGTCAATTAGAAAAGCCTGCTCGCTGAAGTGTTTTAGGGAGCGTTTGACAGTGATGAGGGGTGGTCGTTTGACCGCGGACCTATTACGGACGCAGGTAATGAGGCAGTGATCGCTGAGATCCTGATTGAAGACAGCGGAGGTGTATTTAGAGGGTAAATTAGTCAGGATGATATCTATGAGGGTCTCCATGTTTACGGATTTAGGGTTGTACCTGGTAGGTTCCTTGAAGATTTGTGTGAGATTGAGGGCATCTAGTTTAGATTGTAGGATGGCCGGGGTATTAAGCATATCTCAGTTTAGGTCACCAAGCAGTACAAACTCTGAGGATAGATGGGGGACAAGCAATTCATATATGGTGTCCAGGGCACAGCTAGGGGCTGAGGTGGGTCTGTAGCAAGCGGCAACAGTGAGAGACTTATTTCTGGAAAGGTGGATTTTTAGAAGTAGAAGCTCAAACTGTTTGGGCACAGACCTGGATAGTATGATAGAGCTCTGCAGTCTATCTCTACAGTAGATTGCAACACCGCCCCCTTTGGCTGTTCTATCTAGACGGAAAATGTTGTAGTTTGGAATTGACATTTCTGAATTGTTGGTGGACTTCCTAAGCCAAGATTCAGACACTGCTAGAACATCAGGTTTGGCAGAGTGTGCTAACGCAGTGAATAACTCAAACTTGGGGAGGAGGCTTCTGATGTTAACATGCAAGAAACAAAGGCTTTTATGGTTACAGAAGTCAACAAATGATAGTGCCTGGGGGGTAGGAGTGATACTGGGGCTACAGGGCCTGGGTTAGCCTCTACATCACCAGAGGAACAGAGGAGGACTAGAATAAGGATACGGCTAAAGGCTTTAAGAACTGGTCTTCTAGTGCGTTGGGTACAGAGAAAAGGGGCAGATTTCCGGGCATCGTAGAATTGATTCAGGGCATTATGTACAGACAAGGATATGGAAGGATATGAGAACAGTGGAGGCACACCTAAGCATTGGGTAACTATGAAAGAGATAGCATCACTGGAGGTACCGATTGAGCCGGTCTCCTCGTGTATGGGGGGTAGGACAAAGGAGCTCTCTGAGGCTGGTTGAGCTGAACTTGGGGCTCTACAGTGAAATTGTATAAGAACTAACCCAAACAGCAAATGGCTAGTCATATTGACATGTGAGAGAGGCATAATGCAATGACAGGTGTTATTCGAGAGGGCTAAGACAACAACTGGTAATGGTATCAAATGTTTGGGCTGAGGCTAAACAGATAAACAGGATGGGGTACCGTGTAAAGGAACAGTCCAGCAGGCATTAGCTGTGTAGCTGAGTGATCATAAGGTCCAGTGAACAGCACTAAGTAAGTCCGGGAGCAGATCGTAGGCTGCTAAAGCATAGGTGAGCAGGAGGCACGGCTGTTGATTGCGCGTGCTAGCGGGCTGGGGCTAGCAGATGGATCTTCGTGGTCGTCGCAACGGGAAGCCTGTTGAAACCACATCAGACGATTACGTCGGCAGACCAGTCGTGATGGATCGGCGGGGCTCCGTGTCGACACTAGGAAGTCCGAAGGCACTATATATATGATACGAACAGAGAGGTATATTTTATGGGTGACCTAATTATTGACTGGCTTTCGTCAAGCTGCCCACTCAGGAAAACGCTTCAAACTGTAACCAGTGCCTGCAACCTGGTTCAGGTTATCAGTCAACCTACCAGGGTAGTTACAAACAGCACAGGAATAAAATGACCTATATGTATTGATCACATCTTTACTAATGCTGCAGAAATCATCTCTAAAGCAGTGTCCAAAACCATTGGATGTAGTGATCACAATACAGTAGCCACATCTGGGAAAACCAAAGTTCCAAAGGCTGGGCCTGATATAGTGTATTAGAGGTCATACAATACGTTTTGTAGTGATTCCTATGTAGTTTATGTAAAGAATATTTGCTGGTCTGTGGTGTGTAATGAGGAGCAACCAGACGCTGCACTTGACACATTTATGAAACTGCTTATTCCAGTTACTAGTAAGTATACACCCATTAAGAAAATGACTGTAAAAACGGTTAAATCCCAGTGGATTGATGAGGAATTGAACAATTGTATGGTTGAGAGGGATGAGGCAAAATAAATGGCAAATAAGTCTGGCTGCACAACCGATTGGCAAACATACTGTAAATTGAGAAATCATGGGACTAAACAGATTTTTTTTTTAAATAAACTGTACTATGAAACAAAGATAAATTATAGTAAAAAGCAAAAATAAAATGGTGTGGCATATCAAGAAGCTAATTAAACAGCATGGTCATTGCATAGGTGCACATTGTGCTGGGGACAATAAAAGGCCAATCTAAAAAGTGTAGTTTTGTCACACAACACAATGCAACAGATGTCTCAAGTTTTGAAGGCGGGTGCAATTGTTATTCTGACTGCAGGAATGTCCACCAGAGCTGTTGCTAGATAGTTTAATCTTAATTTCTCTACCATGAGCCGCCTCCAACGTCGTTTTAAAGTCCAACCGGCCTCACAAACACACACCACATGTAACAACGCCAGCCCAGGACCTCCACATCCGGCTTCTTCACCTGCGGGATCATCTGAGACCAGCCACCCAGACAGCTGATGAAACTGTGGGTTTGCATAACCTAAATAATTTCTGCACAAACTGTCAGAAACCGTCTCAGGGAAGCTCATCTGCGTGCTCGTCATCCTCACCAGGGTCTTGACCTGACTGTAGTTCGGCGCCATAACCGACTTCAGTGGGCAAATGCTCACCTTCAATGGCCACTGGCACAGCTGGAGAAGTGTGTTCTTCACGGATTAATCCTGGTTTCAACTGTACCGGGCAGATGGCACACAGTGTGTATGGCGTCGTGTGAGCGAGCGGTTTTCTGATGTCAACGTTGTGAACAGAGTGACCCATGGTGGCGGTGGGGTTATGGTATGGGCAGGCATAAGCTACAGACAACGAACACAATTGCATTTTACCGATGGAAATTTGAATGCACAGAGATACCGTGACGAGATCCTGAGGCCCATTGTCATACCATTCATCCGCCGCCATCACCTCATGTTTTAGCATAATAATGCACGGCCCCATGTCACAAGGATCTGTACACAATTCCTAGAAGTTGAAAATGTCCCAGTCTTTCCATGGCCTACATACTCACCAGACATGTCACCCATTGAGCATGTTTGGGATGCTCAGGCTCAATGTGTGAGACAGCGTGTTCCAGTTCCCGCCAATATCCAGTAGCTTTGCACAGCCATTGAAGTGGAATGGGACAACATTCAACCATTCAACAGCCTGATCAACTCTATGCTAAGGAGTTGTGTTGCGCTGCGTGACGCAAATTGTGGTCACACCAGATACTGACTGGTTTTCTGATCCACGCCTCTACTTTTTTTTTAAGTTATCTGTGACCAACAGAAGCATATCTGTATTCCCAGTCATGTGAAATCCATACATTAGGGTCTATTGTTGACTGATTTCCATATATGAACTGTAACTCAATAAAATCTTTGAAATTGTTGCATGTTGCGTTTATATTTTTGTTCAGTGTACATGGGTCATTCTTGATTCTATTTACTAAGATAAATATAACATCTCAAATTAGCTACTCACTTTAGTGTTAACTTCTTTGAGGTATTTTCTGGACAGCTTCTCACTCCTTTGTTTCTCCAGTTGTCAGGACAACCACACACCATTTACACACTCATTTGGAACTCCACCGCAGCAAATTATTATTGTTGCTAGGCTACCATTTACAGTGCTTTTAGCTTGCTGTTATTACATAATAGTTAGTGTCTGAAAGAATGCTATGGATTTAATATATACAGTATCAAAACTGAAATAAGCATAAGAAATTGTTCTCATTTAACATATCAAAATGCATATGAAGATCCTGATATGGACCTCAGTCAAGAGCATATGCATTGTATGTGCTGAGAAAACATACTATGTAGGCCTACTGTCAGTATTTGCAAGAGACAGATGAAAAAATAAATAGATAATGAATGAGTTAGAAATAAAGACACAGAGAGAAGTGACAGACAGAGAAAGAGAGAGAGAAAAGAGAGAAGGAGAGAACAGAGGAGTGACAGACAGAGAAAGAGAGAAGGAGAGAACAGAGGAGTGACAGACAGAGAAAGAGAGAAGCAGAGAACAGAGGAGTGATGCCAGCGATCAGATGGCAGCAGGGTGTGTGTTTGTGTGGTCTTCCTAATGAAAAGGAAACATTGTTAGCCCTCATTAAACCCCTCTCTGGGGCTCCCCCTCTGAATACACACACTAGACAGAGATAGAGGGAGAGAAGAGAGAGACAGGACGAGAGAGAGAGAGAGGGAGGATGAGGTAGGGAGGGAGCGAAAGGGAGAGTAGAGCTAGAGCGAGAGTGAGAGCGAGAGCGAGAGAAGAGAGAGAGAGAGAGATAGAGAGAGAGAGAGAGAGAGAGAGAGAGAGAGAAACAGAGAGAGATAGAGGTGGATCAGAGAGAGAGAGAGAGAGAGAGACAGAGACAGAGACAGAGACAGAGAGAGCGACAGAGAGAGAGAGACAGAGAGAGAGACAGAGAGATAGGGAGAGAGAGAGAGGTGGATCAGAGAGAGAGAAAGAGAGAAAGAGAGAGAGAGATAGATGATCAGAGAGAGAGAGAGAGAGAGAAGAGAGAGAGAGAGAAGAGAGAGAGAGAGAGATAGAGAAGAGAGAGAAGAGATAGAGAGAGAGATAGATGAGAAGATAGAGAGGAGAAGATAGAGAGAGAGAGATATGGAGAGATAGAGAGAGAGAGAGTAGAGAGAGAGAGATAGAGAGAGAGAGAGAGATGAAGATAAGATGATATAGACAGAGAGAGAGACTAGAGTAGAGTATAGATATGAGAGTATGAGAGAAGAGTGTTGTGATCATAATATGTAAGAGAATAAGAGATAGAAAGAGAGTAGAGAGGATGAAGAGAGATGACAAGAGTAGATGACAAGATCGAGAGTGGTTAGAGAGAGATAGATATGAGAGAGATGAGAGATAGAGAGAGAAGAGAGAGAGAGAGAGAGAGACTAAAAGCGAGAAAGGAGGGTAGTTGAGTTTGTTGTTATGCTTTTGTCTCTTTTGGGTGTGTTATGTGTCTATCAGTGTGTGCAATGTTCCCTCTAAGCTCCTGTAGCTCAGTTGGGTTGGTAGAGCACTGTGCTTGCAACGCCATGGGAATGCCATGCAGAAATATCAGCCCACAGAAAGAAGCACGAGATTGAACTTCATCCATCTTTCTAGAGCAGTGGTCACCAACCAGTCTAGCGCATTCCTAGTCGATCTGCAAACATTTTTGTTAAAAAAAATATATTAGTCTAGGTCTGTTGGCAGTAAGTGCACTAGGTTCAGTTGCCCTGTGCACCGGGTATTTGCGAACTGTTGCCATTTTGAACCATTTAATGTTTCTGAATGTACAAACTCTGCCTTCCCGGCGGGCCCAGAGAGCAAATCAAGCGCACTATGGGCCTACCGCTGGCCAATCGGATGGCTCAGATGACCATGTCTGCAGTAACGTAACAGGCATAAAAGAAAGCTACAGCAAAGGTGATACTGTGAGATTTCAAAACGTTTAAAACCATGACTAGAGAGAGACTGTCAACGAATACATGCAGTTTTTTATGAGTGAGTTCATGTTTAAGTTCTTACTCAGCACTGTCAACACTTTGTATTCAACACTTTTATAAGCCATAAAATGAGCGTTCCTCCTATTTCCACTCAGCGCTACAACAAGTACTGCAGCAGTAATGACTGAGTAGGAAATTAAAAATTAAAGGTAAGTGTATCTATAGGCTCGCGTTGTTGTTATTATTAGCGGCTTGAGCCTTTTTTAATATCGAGGAATATTTCACTTTCTCTGTTCATAGGAGTAACAACATGAATTTGTGCATGAGGCAGAAATAATGCGGTGCGACTCGAGTTTCGCCATCAGCTGGAAGACAGTGTCCCCTTTCTGGTCAGTGTCAGCGGAGGAAAGGGAGAGAGGAGGGATGGTGAGAGGCAGTGGAGGAAAGGGAGAGAGGAGGGATGTTGAGAGGCAGTGGAGGAAAGGGAGAGAGGAGAGATGCTGAGAGGCAGTGGAGGAAAGGGAGAGAGGAGGGATGGTGAGAGGCGGTGTCAGTGGAGGAAAGGGAGAGAGGAGGGGTGTTGAGAGGCAGTGGAGGAAAGGGAGAGAGGAGGGATGTTGAGAGGCAGTGGAGGAAAGGGAGAGAGGAGGGATGTTGAGAGGCAGTGGAGGAAAGGGAGAGAGGAGGGATGGTGAGAGGCAGTGGAGGAAAGGGAGAGAGGAGGGATTGTGAGAGGCAGTGGAGGAAAGGGAGAGAGGAGGGATGGTGAGAGGCGGTGTCAGTGGAGGAAAGGGAGAGAGGAGGGATGGTGAGAGGCAGTGGAGGAAAGGGAGAGAGGAGGGATGGTGAGAGGCAGTGGAGGAAAGGGAGAGAGGAGGGATGCTGAGAGGCAGTGGAGGAAAGGGAGAGAGGAGGGATGGTGAGAGGCAGTGGAGGAAAGGGAGAGAGGAGGGATGGTGAGAGGCAGTGGAGGAAAGGGAGAGAGGAGGGATGTTGAGAGGCAGTGGAGGAAAGGGAGAGAGGAGGGATGGTGAGAGGCAGTGGAGGAAAGGGAGAGAGGAGGGATGGTGAGAGGCAGTGGAGGAAAGGGAGAGAGGAGGGATGGTGAGAGGCAGTGGAGGAAAGGGAGAGAGGAGGGATGTTGAGAGGCAGTGGAGGAAAGGGAGAGAGGAGGGATGTTGAGAGGCAGTGGAGGAAAGGGAGAGAGGAGGGATGGTGAGAGGCAGTGGAGGAAAGTGAGAGGGGAGGGATGGTGAGAGGCAGTGGAGGAAAGGGAGAGAGGAGGGATGGTGAGAGGCAGTGGAGGAAAGGGAGAGAGGAGGGATGGTGAGAGGCAGTGGAGGAAAGGGAGAGAGGAGGGATGGTGAGAGGCAGTGGAGGAAAGGGAGAGCGGAGGGATGTTGAGAGACGGACCGTCAGTCTGCTGCTCTCTCCCTCCGCTGAGACCGACCATCAGATGCAGGCACCATCAGCCCAGGCACCATCAGCCCAGGCACCATCAGCCCAGGCACCATCAGCCCAGTAAAATATAAATAAAAAAACGAATTATTGAAATGTTTGCTCACTCAGCTATGCTTCACAAGTAATCTGTTACCGGTGTGATCATATAGCCTACCTCAAATTTTGAAATATCATTTTTAAAAATGGCCCGAACAACAATGCATTGGCAGGGCATTTCAAGCAAAGCCAATATGCAGTGATAATGTATTGAACCTATAGCTTAGTGCATAAACCTCATAGCTACAGTACTGTTTTTAATTGGTTAATGTTGCATAGGCTTACGTTTTTTAAGTCATGGCTTGCATTTTGACTCAAAGTGATCTTGACTCAAAAAAAGGGTGGTTTACCACTGTTCTAGAGTTTTCCCTGTTAACACTTTCAACGTTTCCCTTTACTGTGGCAATTGTGATTGAATCAATGCAATATTAACCACTTTCAATGCAACATACCGAAACACAACCAACTATGCAAGATATTTTGTTGTAGGAAGAACGCATCAGAGTAAGATTCTATTGCATTGACATGCACTAATCAGCCCATACTCTACACAGACCGGTGCAGCAGGCCTATATGCAAATAGACCATTGCCATATATGGATCTGTGCCATTTACTTTTAACTGGACTGTGTTTACAGCATGAGCACATTTTGTTAATATCCTTTGCTAGTTAGTGAGTTATCAGACCAGTTATAGATCATTTATAGTCAGCAATAGGGGAGTGATTGCTTCCTATAAGAGCTCAAAAACCATACATTTCTAGACATCTTTGAAAAGCGAGACAGGTAAATATCTTTTTTTTTTGTCTTAAAGGGGCAGTGTCGTATTTTGAGACAGGCTTAAATAAGCTATGTAGCCAATAGGCAGAGGGTATAATCATTGTCCGATTCTCTGTAATAATGGTGTGGGAATAATAATGCATTTTATATTGTAAAGTAGTTTTTTGCATCAAACAACAAAACAACATTTTCAGTAATCTCCTTGTCTGAAGGACAAGTGGATAAACAGGTTAATGTCAAACCCTACAGTACATGTTTGTTTTTCAGGCAATCAAACAGGCAACATGCCAGTACAAAGACAAAGTGGAGTCGCAATTCAACGGCTCAGACACGAGACGTATGTGGCAGACAATCACGGATTACAAAGGGAAAAACCAGCCACGTCACGGACACCGACTGCTTGATCACAGACAAGCTAAACACCTTCTTCGCCCGCTTTGAGGATATCACAGTGCCACCGACCGGGGCCCGCTCCCAAGGACTGTGGGCTCTCGTTCTCTGTGGCTGACGTGAGTAAGACATTTGAGCGTGTTATCGGCCCAGACGGCATCCTTAGCCTTGTCCTCAGACCAGCTGGCTGGTGTGTTTATAGACATATTCAATCTCCTTATCCCAGTCTACTGTCTCCACTTGCTTCAAGATGGCCACCATTGTTCCTTTACCCAAGAAAGCAAAGGTAACTGTAATAAATGACTATCGCCCCGTAGCACTCACTTCTGTCATCATGAAGTGCTTTGAGAGGCTAGTTAAGGATCATATCATCTCTACCTTACCTGTCACCCTAGACTCACTTCAATTTGCTTACCGCACCTATAGATCACCAGACGATGCAATCGCCATCGCACTGCACACTGCCCTATCCCATCTGGACAAGAGGAATACCTATGTCAGAGGAATACCTATGTAAGAATGCTGTTCATTGACTATAGCTCAGCCTTCAACACCATAGTACACTCCAAGCTCATCATTAAGCTGGGTCTGAACCCTGCCCTGTGCAACTAGGTCCTGGACTTCCTGAAGGGCCGCCCCCAGGTGGTGAAGGTAGGAAACAACAACTCCACTTAGCTGATCCTCAACACAGGGGCCCCACAAGGGTGGGTGCTCAGCCCCCTCCTGTATTCCCTGTTCACCCATGACTGCGTGGCCACGCACGCCTCCAACTCAATCATCAGGTTTGCCGATTACCAACAATGATGAGACAGCCTAAAGGGAGGAGGTGAGGGCCCTGGTGGAGTGGTGTCAGGAAAATAACCTCTCCGTCAATGTCAACAAAATGAAGGAGCTGATCGTGGACTTCAGGAAACAGCAGAGGTTGCATGCCCCTATCCACATCGATGGGAGAAAGGTGGAAAGCTTCAAGTTCCTCAGTGTTCACTTCACTGACCATCTGAAATGGCTTTAGAAGCTTCTGATAGGCTAACAGACAGTGTGGTGAAGAAGGTGCAACAGCGCCTCTTCAACCTCAGGAGGCTGAAGAAATTAGGCTTGGCCCCTAAGACCCTCAGAACCTTTTACAGATGAACAATTGAGAGCATCCTGTCGGGCAGTATAAACGCCTGGTACGGCAACTGCACTGCCTGCAACCGCAGGGCTCTCCAGAGGGTGGTGCGGTCTGCCCAACGCATCACCGGGGACACAATGCCTCCCCTCCAGGACACCTATAGCACCCGATGTCACAGCAAGGCCAAAAAGATCATCAAGGACATCAACCACTCGAGCCACGACCTGTTCACCCCGCTATCATCAAGAAGGTGAGGTCAGTACAAGTGCATCAAAGCTGGGACTGAGAGACTGAAAAACAGCTTCTATCTTAAGGCCATCAGACTGTTAAATAGCCATCACTAGCCGGCTACTCAACCCTGCACCTTAGTGGCTGCTGCCCTATATACAGTTGAAGTCAGAAGTTTACATACACTTGGAGTCATTAAAACTCATTTTTAAACCACTCCACACATTTCTTGTTAACAAACTATAGTTTTGGCAAGTCGGTTAGGAAATCTACTTTGTGCATGACACAAGTAATTTTCCCAACAATTGTTTACAGACAGATTATTTCACTTATAATTCACTGTATCACAATTCCAGTGGGTCAGAAGTTTACATACACTAAGTTTACTGTGCCTTTAAACAGCTTGAAAATTCCAGAAAAATATGTAATGGCTTTAGAAGCTTCTGATAGGCAAATTGACATCATTTGAGTGAATTGGAGGTGTACCTGTGGATGTATTTCAAGGCCTACCTTCAAACTCAATGCCTCTTTACTTGAGATCATGGGAAAATCAAAAGAAATCAGCCAAGACCTCAAAAGAAAAATGTGTTGACCTCCACACGTCTGGTTCATCCTTGGGAGCAATTTCCAAATGCTTGAAGGTACCACGTTCATCTGTACAAACAATAGTACGCAAGTATAAACACTATGGGACCACGCAGCCGTCATACCGCTCAGGAAGGAGACGCGTTCTGTCTCCTAGAGATGAACGTACTTTGGTGCGAAAAGTGCAAATCAATCCCAGAACAACAGCAAAGGACCTTGTGAAGATGCTGGAGGAAACAGTTACAAAACTATCTATTTCCACAGTAAAACGAGTCCTATATCAACACAAAAAAGTCAGACTACGGTTTGCAACTGCACATGGGGAAAAAGATCGTACTTTTTGGTCCTCTGGTCTGATGAAACAAAAATAGAACTGTTTGGCCATAATGACCATCGTTTTGTTTGGAGGAAAAAGGGGGATGCTTGCAAGCCGAAGAACACCATCCCAACCGTGAAGCATGGGGGTGGCAGCATTATGCTGTGGGGGTGCTTTGCTGCAGGAGGGACTGGTGTACTAAACAAAATAGATGGCATCATGAGGAAGGAAAATTATGTGGATATATTGAAGCAACATCTCAAGACATCAGTCAGGAAGTTAAAGCTTAGTCGCAAATGGGTCTTCCAAATGGACAATGACCCCAAGCATACTTCCAAAGTTGTGTCAAAATGGCTTAAGGACAATAAAGTCAAGGTATTGGAGTGGCCATCACAAAGCTCTGACCTCAATCCTATAGAACATTTGTGGGCAGAACTGAAAAAACGTGTGTGAGCAAGGAGGCCTACAAACCTGACTCAGTTACACCAGATCTGTCAGGAGGAATGGACCAAAATTCACCCAACTTATTGTGGGAAGCTTGTGGAAGGCTACCCGAAACGTTTGACCCAAGTTAAACAATTTAAGGGTGTAAGGTCAGCAGGAGCAGACAGTATTGCAGGGCATGTGCAGGCATCCTCACAGACATGTTAAACATCTCCTTGTCCCAGTATGTAATCCCCACATGCTTCAAGCTGACTACCATCATTATTGTTCCCAAAAACTCTAAGGCATACTGTCAAAATTACCCTGTAGCACTCACATCTGTAATAATGAAGTGCTTTGAAATGCTGGTCATGGCTCACTTCAACGCCCTGAACCCACTCAAATTTGCATACCACCCCAACAGATCCCCAGAAGACGCAATATTAATTGCAAACCACACTGCCCTCTCCCACCTAGAAAACAGGAATACCTCAAGTATATGAGGATGCTGTTCATCAACTACAGCTCAGTGTTCAACACCATAGTGTTCTCTAAGCTCGTCACCAAGTTCGGAACCCTGGGATTGAACACCCCCATCTGCAACTGGATCCTGGACTTCCTGACGGGACGCCCCCCAGGTGGTAAGAGTAGGCAACAACACCTCCACCACAATGACCCTCAACACGAGGGCCTCTCAGTGATGTGGACTCCGTTCCTGTTCCTGTTCACCCCCGACTGGCCATGCACGACTCCAACTCCATCCTCAAGTTTTCCGATGACACGACGACGGTGGTAGGCCTCATCACCAACGGCGATGAAACAGCTTACAGGGGGGAGGTCAGAGACCTGTCACACCCCCCCCCCCCCCCATCCACGTACCCTGGGCAGCAATGGAGTAAAGAGATTCACGTTCCTTCGATGTCACATGATCCTCTCACACCAGCACAGTCATGAAGAAGGGCAAGGCATTTGGCATCTCTCAGATCCTTAGGAACTTTTACAGCATTGAGAGCATCCTGAATGGTTGTATCCTCATCTGGTATAGGAAGGCCCTACAGAGGGTAGTGCGGAGAGCCGAATGCATACCTGGAAGTGAGCACCCAGCCATCCAGAACGTACTGTACATGCCAGGCGGTGTCTGAGAATAATATAATAAGCCATTTAGCGGACGCTTTTATCCAAAGCGACTTACAGTCATGCGTGCATACATTTTTGTGTACGGGGATCGAACCCACTACCTTGGCGTTACAAGCGCCGTGCTCTACCAGCTGAGAAAGGCCAGAAAAATTACCAATGACTCCAGCCACCCGAGAAATGGACTGTTCTCCATGCTCCCGTCCGGCAGGCGGTACCGGTGCATCAAGGCTCACACCAGCAGACTATTAAAGCTGCTTCTATCCCCTGGACATAAGACTGTTAAATGGATAACAACTACTGCTCCCCCTCACACCTACACTGCTGCTGAAATGATTATTGATTAGATGTATTACTCCCTTGCTCTGCTGTTCATTGATTATTCATTGCCATTACCAGTAGTATCTATCTATTTATCATTATACTGGTCACTATTACTCCTGTTTACATGTATATATTAGTATCTATCTATTTATTCATGTATATATTAGCATCAGTATATTACCATGAGTACGCTATATAGGACCTAGTCAACAGTAATGCACATTCTAGGAAATAGGGTGCTATATTAGCATCAGTATATTACCATGAGTACGCTATATAGGACCTAGTCAACAGTAGTGCACATTCCAGGAAAAAAGGTGCCATCTGAGCCATAGACATATAATGTTGTCGGCCTCCCTTCAGCCCTGTATCTCCCGTCAACACAGCCTTTCAAACTCATGGCTCCTCTCCAAGCTTCCCACACACTTTGGAACGGAACACTATATACTTAGAACTGAAGACAGAGATCTAGATTATTTCACTGTGTTCTATTCCAAGAATTCCATCATAACACAGCCCTGACCCACAAATCAATTTTTCTAACATACGGGTACAGTGACTTGCAAAAGTATTCACCACCCCTTGGCATTTTTCCTATTTTGTTGCCTTACAACCTGGAATTAAAATGGATTTTTTGGGGGGTTTGTATCATTTGATTTACACAACATGCCTACCACTTTGAAGATGCAAAATATTTTTTCTTGTGAAACAAACAAGAAATAAGACAAAAAAACATAAAACTTGAACGTGCATAACTATTCACACCCCCAAAGTCAATACTTTGTAGAAACACTTTTTGCAGCAATTACAGCTGCAAGTCTCTTGGGGTATGTCTCTATAAGCTTGGCACATCTAGCCACTGGGATATTTTCCCATTCTTCAAGGCAAAACTGCTCCAGCTCCTTCAAGTTGGATGGGTTCCGCTGGTGTACAGTAATCTTTAAGTCATACCACAGATTCTCAATTGGATTGAGGTCTGGGCTTTAACTAGGCCATTCCAAGACATTTAAATGATTCCCCTTAAACCACTCAAGTGTTGCTTTAGCAGTATGATTAGGGTCATTGTCCTGCTGGAAGGTGAACCTCCGTCCCAGTCTCAAATCTCTGGAAGACAGGTTTCCCTCAAGAATTTCCCTGTATTTAGCGCAATCCATCATTCCTTCAATTCTGACCAGTTTCCCAGTCCCTGCTGATGAAAAACATCCCCACAGCATGATGCTGCCACCACCATGCTGCACTGTGGGGATGGTGTTCTCAGGGTGATGAGAAGTGTTGGGTTTGCGCCAGACATAGCGTTTTTCTTGATGGCCAACAAGCTCAATTTTAGTCTCATCTGACCAGAGTACCTTCTTCCATATGTTTGGGGAGTCTCCCACATGCCTTTTTTCTTGCGACTCTTCCGTAAAGCCCAGCTCTGTGGAGTGTACGGCTTAAAGTGGTCCTATGGACAGATACTGCAATCTCCACTGTGGAGCTTTGCAGCTCCTTCAGGGTTATCTTTGGTCTCTTTGTTGCCTCTCTGAATAATAACCTCCTTGCCTGGTCTGTGAGTTTTGGTGGGTTGCCCTCTCTTAGCAGGTTTGTCCCTGACCTTTTTGGAGAGCTCCTTGGTCTTCATGGTGCCGCTTGCTTGGTGGTGCCCCTTGCTTACTGGTGTTGCAGACTCTGGGGCCTTTCAGAACAGGTGTATATATACTGAGATCATGTGACACTTAGATTGCGCACAGGTGGACGTTGTTGAACTAATTATGTGACTTCTGAAGGTAATTGGTTGCACCAGATCTTATTTAGGGTCTTCATAGCAAAGGGGGTGAATGCACTTACCACTTTTCCGTTATTAATTTTTTGGAATTATTTGAAACATGTTATTTTTTTCAATTCACTTCACCAATTTGGACTATTTTGTGTATGTCAATTACATGAAATCCAAATAAAAATCCATTTAAAGTATAGGTTGTAATGCAACAAAATAGAAAAAATGCCAAGGGGGATGAATACTTTTGCAAGGCACTATATGTTTTCTCTCCAAAACTCTTGAGCGTGCCGTCTTTAGCCAACTCTCATGCTATCTCTCTCAGAATGACCTTCTTGATCCAAACCAGTCAGGTTTCAAGATTGGTCATTCAACTGAGACTGCTCTTCTCTGTGTCACGGAGGATCTCCACACTGCTAAAGCTAACTCTCTCCTCTGCTCTCGTCCTTCTAGACCTATCTGCTGCCTTTGATACTGTGAACCATCAGATCCTCCTCTTCACCCTCTCCGAGTTGGGCATCTCCGGCGCGGCTCACTCTTGGATTGCGTCCTACCTGACAGGTCGCTCCTACCAGGTGGCGTGGCGAGAATCTGTCTCCGCACCACGTGCTCTCACCACTGGTGTCCCCCAGGGCTCAGTTCTAGGCCGTCTCCTATTCTCGCTATACACCAAGTCATTTGGCTCTGTCATATCCTCACATGGCCTCTCCTATCATTGCTACGCAGACAACACACAATGAATCTTCTCCTTTCCCCCTTCTGATAACCAGGTGGCGAATCGCATCTCTGCATGTCTGGCAGACATATCAGTGTGGATGACGGATCACCACCTCAAGCTGAACCTTGGCAGGACGGAGCTGCTCTTCCTCCCGGGGAAGGACTGCCCGTTCCATGATCTCGCCATCACGGTTGACAACTCCGTTGTGTCCTCCTCCCAGAGTGCAAAGAGCCTTGGCGTGACCCTGGACAACACATTGTCGTTCTCCGCTAACATCAAGGCGGTGACCCGATCCTGTAGGTTCATGCTCTACAACATTTGCAGAATGCGACCCTGCCTTACACAGGAAGCGGCACAGGTCCTAATCCAGCACTTGTCATCTCCCGTCTGGATACTGCAACTCGCTGTTGGCTTGGCTCCCTGCCTGTGCCATTAAACCCCTAAAACTCATCCAAAACGCCGCAGCCCGTATGGTGTTCAACCTTCCCAAGTTCTCTCACGTCACCCCGCTCCTCCGCACACTCCACTGGCTTCCAGTTGAAGCTCACATCTGCTACAAGAACATGGTGCTTGCCTACGGAGCTGTGAGGGGAACGGCACCTCCATACCTTCAGGCTCTGATCAGTCCCTACACCCAAACGAGGGCATTGCGTTCATCCACCTCTGGCCTGCTGGCCCCCCTACCTCTGCGGAAGCACAGTTCCCGCTCAGCCCAGTCAAAACTGTTCGCTGCTCTGGCACCCCAATGGTGGAACAAGCTCCCTCACGACACCAGGACAGCGGAGTTACTCACCACCTTCCGGAGACACTTGAAACCCCACCTTTTTAAGGAATACCTGGGATAGGATAAAGTAATCCTTTTACCCCCCTTACCCCACCCCAAAAAATAATAATAATAACATATTGTAAAGTCACGCCCTGACTCTGGGGACTCTTATTTGTTGAGCAAGGGTGTGATTTTCTATGTTTGTGATCTAGGTATTCTAGATCTATGTTGGCCGGTGTGGTTCCCAATCAGAGGCAGCTGTCGCTCGTTGTCTCTGATTGGGGACCATACTTAGGCAGCCTATTGGCACTAGTGGGTTGTGGGATCTTGTTCCGTGTGAGGTATGTTGTTTGTGTACCTTGGACTTCACGTTTCGTTTAGTTTGTTGTTTTGTCGTTGTTTATTCGTTCCAAATAAACATGTATGCATATCACGCTGCGCCTTGGTCTGACCCGTCTATGAGCGAACGCGACAAAGTGGTTGTCCCACTGGCTATCATAAGGTGAATGCACCAATTTGTAAGTCGCTCTGGATAAGAGCGTCTGCTAAATGATGAAAATGAAATGAAATGAATGTTAGTTGTTATTGTTATTAAACTCACTACCTGCTTCCTTCTTCCTGACTGTATGTAAGAAAATAAAAATTTGAGGATAATGGAACTTAATATGATAATTCATAAATAACAATGGTCTTAATTTCAAAGTAATTGCATGTTGTTAATATCAACGCATTTGTGATTTAAAAAATCAGGAGTACTTAGCTCCGAAGCTTGTTAGATTGATTAGTTAGCTGATTGATCTTCATGGTACATTACAAAAGAAGACGTTGCTATAATTAATGATGAGCCCTGTTCATTACCCTGACAACTTTCTTCACGACTCATCACACCCACTCTATCGTGCTTCCGAAGTAGCATGCTATTCCCTATATAGTGCACTTAGAGTGCCTTCGGAATGTATTCAGAGCCTTTGACTTTATCCACATTTTGTTAGGTTAGAGCCTTATTCTAAAATTGATGAAATTGTTTTTTTCCCTCATCAATCTACACACAATACCCCATAATGACTAAACAAAAACAGGTTTTTAGACATTTTTGCTAATTTATAAAAAATAAAAAATAAACAGTACTTGAAATATCAGTACTTTGTTGAAGCACCTTTGGCAGCCATTACAGCCTAGAGTCTTCATGGGTATGATGCTACAAGCTTGGCACACCTGTATGTGGGGAGTTTCTTCCATTCTTCTCTGCAAATTGTCAGGTTGAATGGGGAGGGTCACTGCACAGCTATTTTCAAGTCTCTCCAGAGATGTTCGATCGGGTTCAAGTCCACTCCTGTGTTGTCTTGGCTGTGTTCTTATGGTCATTGTCCTGTTTGAAGGTAAACCTTCGCCCCTGTCTGAGGTCCTGAGCGCTCTGGAGCAGGTTTTCATCAAGGATCTTTTGTCCAATCTTCCTCTGTCCAGTGTCTGTGTTCTTTTGCCCATCTTAATCTTTTCTTTTTATTGGCCAGTCTGCCTAGAAGGTCAGCATCCCGGAGTCGCCTCTTCACTGTTGACGTTGAGACTGGTGTTTTGCGGGTACTATTTAATGAAGCTGCCAGTTGAGGACATGTGAGGCGTCTGGTTCTCAAACTAGACACTCTAATGTATTTGTCCTCTTGCTCAGTTGTGCACCGGGGCCTCCCACTCCTCTCTCTATTCTGGTTAGAGCCAGTTTGCGCTGTTCTGTGAAGGGAGTAATACACAGTGTTGTACGAGATCAGTTTCTCGCATGGAATAGCCTTCATATCTTAGAACAAGAATAGACTGATGAGTTTCAGAAGAAAGTTCTTTCTTTCTGGCCATTTTGAGCCTGTAATCGAACCCACAATTGCTGATGCTCCAGATACTCAACTAGTCTCAAGAAGCCCAGTTTGTATTGCTTCTTTAATCAGCACAACAGTTTTCAGCTGTGCTAACATAATTGCAAAATTATTTTTCTAATGATCAATTAGCCTTTTAAAGTGATCAACTTGGATTAGCAAACACAACGTGCCATTGGAACACAGGACTGATGGTTGCTGATAATGGGCCTCTGTACGCCTGTGTAGATATTCCATTAAAAATCAGCCTTTTCCAGCTACAATAGCCATTTACAACATTAACAATGTCTACACTGTATTTCTGATCAATTTGATGTTATTTTAAAGGACAATTTTTTACAATTTTCTTTCAAAAACAAGGGCATTTCTAAGTGACCCCCAAACTTTTGAACGGTAGTGTATATAACGACATGTGTGATGTTTTATGTACAAGATATTTGCATAGACTACACCAAATATAGAATAGAAGAGTCATTTCACTGAATTCAATTCTATTTCCTTTCATTCAAATTTGAATTTGAATTGTGTATCCTGTTTATTACTTAAATTAAAATTAAAATTAAAATTCAAGAATTGAAACTGAATTTATGAGGCATTCTCAATTCAATTCTGAACTAAGCCCAACCTTGGTGTGTGCGTGTGCGTGCCTGCTTATGTGTGTGTTATTAAAACACTAGCACATACTGTGTGTAATAATCTGTTGGATCATTGTATTAGCTAGTTGGATTACCACCAGTCTCTTCTATTGGTAATTACTTTACTGCTCTCCTCTCTCCATCCCTTCTCTCTCCTTCCCCCTCTCCTCTCCTCTCTCCCCTCTTCCCCTCCTCTCCCTCCCCTCCTTCTCTTCCTCCTCTTCCTCCCTTTTCCTCTCCTCTCTCTCTCTCTTCCCCTCTCTCTCCTCTGTCTCCTTCTTCTTCTCTCCTCCCCCACCTTTCTCTCTCATTATCTCTTTCTTTCCTTTCTTCTTTCTTTCCTTTTTTTCTTTCTTTCCCCCTTTCGTTTTTTCTTTTTTCTTTCCTTTCTTTTTTTTTTCCCCCTTTTTCTTTCTTCTTTCTTTCTTTTTTTTTCTTTCTTTTTTTTTCTTTTTTTTCTTTTTTTCTTTTTTTTCTTTTTTTTCTTTTTTTTTTTTTTTTTTTCTTTTTTTCTTTTTTTTCCTTTTTTTTTTTTCTTTTTTTCTTTTTTTTTCTTTTTTTCCTTTTTTTTTTTTTTTCTTTTTTTTTTCTTTTTTTTCCTTTCCTTCTTCCTTTTTTTCTTTCTTTTTTTCCCCCTTTCTTTTTTTTTCCTTTTTTCCCCCCTCTGTTACTTGTTTTTTTTTTTTTCCCCCCCCCCCCCCCCCCCCCTTTTTCCCCCCCCCTTTGTTTTTTCCCCCCTTTTTTTTCCCCGCGAAATTATTTTAAAAAATTTCCAAAACCCTAACGAAAATTTGAAAATAAAACCCCCAACCCCTTCTAACCCAAACCAACCTCTTTTCTTTAAAAAAAAAAAACAAAAACTAAAACCCTTTTTTTCCCTTCTCTTAAAAAAAAACCCCTCTTTTTTCCCCTTTTTTTTAAAACCCCCCCCCCCCCCAAAAGGGTCTTTGGGGCCGGAGCCCCTCTCAAATGGGGGTCTCATTTGAGCCATTTGTTTTAAAGCAGGGAAATAATCCTGCACAACAGGAATGTGAATTATTGTGTTGGGAAACAATGTCATTTTTGTAGTGTTGAAAAAACAAGCTGAAAATTACTAACTTCAGAACCTTTTTTTTTAAAAAAAACCCCAAAAAACTGCAGGTTCAAAATGTCCTGCATTCAGGAAGTTTCCTCCCAAAAGGGGGGTCGAATTTTAAAATTCCTATATCTGTTGGCTTTTAGAAACCCACTGTAACATCCCGGTTTTTTTTCCCACTTTCTTTTTTTCCATTTTTTTAAAAGCAAAAATTTTAATTTTTTAAATTTTTTTTAAATTTTTTTTTTTTTTCCCCCCGGGGGC
>LR778269.1:3400142-3447934 GCA_902810595.1 Coregonus sp. 'balchen'
TGATAAGACTGGAGTCCTCTGCTGTTGTTTTGTTGATTCAGACTGGCAGCTCTCCTGTTGTTTGTTGATTAGTACTGCGAGTCTCTACTGTTGTTTTGTTGATTCAGACTGGGAGTCTCTACTGTTGCTTTTGTTTGTAATTGATTCAGACTGGAGTGACTTATCTGTGTTTTGTTGATTCAGGACTGGAGTCTCCAGCTTTTGTTTTGTGAATCTATACTGGCGAGTTACTCGCTGTTGTTTTGTTGATCACAGACCGCAGTCTTACTGTTGTTTTGTTGATTCAGACTGAGGGCTTGCTGAGTGTTTCGTTGATTCAGACTGGGTCTCTACTGGTGTTTTGTTGATCAGACTGGAGTCTCTACATGTTGTTTGTTGATTCAGACTGGCGTCTCTACTGTTGTTTTGTTGACAGACCTGGAGTTCTACGTTGTTTGTTGATTCAGAGAGTGACTCTGCTGTTGCTGTTTGTTGATTCACAGACTGGAGTCTCTGCTGTTGTTTGTGATTCAGAGGAGGTCTCTGCTGTGTTTGTTGATTCGGACTGGAGTCTCTACTGTTGGTTTTTGTTGATTCAGAATGGTTGATCTACTGGTGTTTTGGTTATGATTAAGACTGGCGTCTCTGCTGTTCGTTTTGTTGATCTCAGACTGGGTCTCTGCTGTTGTTTGTTGATTTAGACCTGGCACGGTCCTATGTTTGTATTTTTGATTCAGACTGGAGTCTCTGCTGTTGTTTTGTTGATTCAGACTGGCGTCTCTAACTGTTGTTTTGTTGATTCAGACTGCGACGTCTCGCTGTTGTTTTGGTTGATTCAGACTGGAGTCTCTACTGTTGTTTTGTGATTAAGGACTGTGAGTCTTCGCTGTTGTTTGGTTGATTCAGACTGCAGTCTCTACTGATGTTTTGTTTTCTGATTCAGAATGACGTCTCTACGTTGTTTATTGATCAGGACAGGAAGTCTCTTATGTTGTTTTGTGGATCAGACTGGAGTATCTGCTGTTGTTTTGTGTGATTCAGAACTGGAGTCTCTACTGTTGTTTTGTTGATTCAGACTGGAGTCTCTGCTGTTGTTTTGGTGATTAGTACTGGAGTCCTCTCTACTGTTGTTTTCTTGATTCCGACTGGAGTCTCTACCGTTGTTTGTTGTCAGATGGAGTCCTACTGTTGTTTTGGTGATTCAGACTGGAAGTCTCTACTGTGGTGATGTTTGGTGATTCGACTGGGTCATTACTGTGCACCCGGTTTGGTTGATCTCAGTACTGGAGTCTATGTGTTGTTTGGTTGATGCGAATGAGTCTCGGCTGTTGTTTGGTGATTCCGACTGGCGTTCTCTTACTGTTGTATGTTTGATTAGCAGAACTGGAGTTCTCTGCTGTATGTTTGTTGCTTTAGACTGGAGTCTTACGCTGTTGTGTTGGTTCGATTCGACTGGAGTCCTCTCCTGTTGTTCGGTTGCTCGACCGCGTCTCGTACACGCTTGTTTGTTGATTTACAGATGGAGTCTTGCTGTTGTTTTGTTGATTTCAGCACTGGAGTCTCTGCTGTTGTTTGTGATACGACTGGAGTCTACTGTTGTTTTTGTATTCAGACGGGCAGTCTCTACTGTTGTTTTGTCGAGTCAGATAGGTCTCACTGTTGTTTGTTGATCAGACTGGAGTCATTCTAATGTTGTTTTGTTGAATTCAGAGGATGGAGTCTCTGCTGTTGTTTGTTGATTCAGACTGGAGCACTGCTGTTGTTTTGTATTGATTCAGATGAGTCTCTACTGTTGTTTTGTTGATGCCGATGGATGGAGTCTATGCTGTTGTTGGGTTGATCTCAGGAACTGTGGTTCTATGCTGCGTGGTTTTGTCTCGATTCAGACTCGGAGTCTCTACTGTTGATATTGCATGATTCAAGCCTGGAGTCTCTACTGTTGTGTTGTTGAGCATTCAGACCTGGACGTCTCGGCTGTTGTTTTGTTGAATTCAAGACTGGAGTCTCGCTGTTGTTTGTTGATTTAGGACTGGAGGCTCTGCTGTGGGTCTTTGTTGATTCAGACTGGGTCTTCTGTTGTTGTTGATTCAGACTGGAGGCTCTGCTGTGTTTGTTGATTAAGATGGAGTCTCTCTGTGTTTTGTTGATTCAGACTGGAAGCTGCTGTTGTTGTGTTGATATCAGCTGGAGTTCTGCTGTGGTTTTGTTGATTTCACAGACTGCGGCTTTTACTGTTCGTTTGTTGATTCACAACTGGAGGTCTTACTGTGTTTTGTGATTCAGACTGGAACGGTCTCTACTGTTGGTGTTGTTGATTCAGATGAGTCTATGCCTGTTGTTTGTTGTTCAGATGGAGTCTCTACTGTTGTTTTTGTGCTTCAGACTGGAGTCTCTCTTGATGTGTTGATGTTGATTCAGACTGGAGTCTTCTGTGGACTGTGTTGATTCAAGAACTGGAGTCTCTCTGTTGTTTGTTGTTGCTTCAGGGACTGGAGTCTCTACTGTGCTTTTGTTTGATCAGACTGGAGTCTCTACTGTTGGTTTGTTGATTCAGCACTGGAGCTCGACGGTTGTTTTGTTGATTCAGGACTGGAGTCTCTCTGTTGTTTTGCTGATTAACGACTGGAGTCTCTACTGTTGTTTGTTGATCAGACACGGGTCGCTAGAATGTGTTTTGTTGATCAGAATGGAGCCTACTGTGGTTGCATGATCAGGACTGGAGCCTAATGTTTTGTGTTGACTTCAGAACTGGAGTCTCTACTGTTGTTTTTTTGTTGATAAGACGGAGTCTCTGCTGTTGTTGTGTTGATTAGACTGGAGTCTGGCTGTTGTTTTGTGTGATTCAGACTGGAGTCTCTAACTCCCAAAATCACCGATCCACATCATGTATTAAATAACTCCCCGCCCCGCCGCTGCCCCAAACGTTCGCCTGGATTGCTCCCCCAGTACCTGATATCTGCCCAACCCTGCAAACCCTCCCCTACTTCGATCTCTTTGCTACTGCTCCCACCCCCTCACGTATGCGTAATCACACTATCCTTTCACTCTGTCCTACCCTATCATTCTCACCCCATTTCATCAACGTCCTTACCTAAACTGCCACCTAGTCCGAACCAGCAGGAAAACGAGATCCAAATCAAAGAAATACCACACTAGCCATCCAATATCCACACAACCTCTTCCCCAACACCAATACTGCAAAACCAACACAAACACATCGAAAAAAAAGAATAAAGAAGGCGAAACATCGTCTGTGCGAGCATGCTCACTAAATCTCTACTGTTGTTTTTGTTGATTCGACTGCAGTCGTTCTGCTGTTGTTTTGTTGATTCCGACTGGAGTCTCTGCGTTGTTGTTGATTTCAGACTGGAGTCTCCTTGCTGTTGTTTGTTGATCGCTGGAGTCTCTGTTTGTTGATGCAGACTGGAGTCTCTACTGTTGTTTATGTTGAGTGATTCAGACTGAGTCTCTGCTGTGTTTTGTTGATTTACAGACTGGAGCGTCTTGCTGTTGTTTGGTTGATCGACTTGGTAGTCTCTAAGGTGTTTTGTGATTCGGACTGGAGTTCTCTGATGTTGTTTTGTTGATTCAGGAACTGGAGTATTACTGTTGTTTGTGATTCAGATCTGGAGTCTCTACCTGTGGTTTTGTGGTGACACGAAAGGGGGGGGGGGGGGGGGACAAAAAAAAACAAAAACACCTTGGAAGGGGGGGGGGGGGGGGTTCTTTTAGTTTTCTTTGGCGCTTTGTGGTTGTGTTGATCAGGCTGGAGTCTCTAATGGGTTTTGTTGATTCAGATGAAAGGTTCAAAGTGTTTTCGTTGATGGTCAGAGGAGTCTCTATGTTGTTTTGTGATTTCAGACTGGAGTCTCTACTGTGTTTTGTTGCATTCAGACTGGAGTCTCTACTGTGTTTGTTGATCAGATGGAGGTCTCGGCTGTTGTTTTGTTGATTCAGACTGGGTCTCTGCTGTTGTCGTGTTGCTTCCAGAGGAGTCTCTGCTGTTGTTTTGGTGATCAGAATGGAGTGTCTCTACTGTTGTTTTGTTGATTCAGACTGGAGTCTCTGGGTTGTTTTGTTCCCCCATTCAGACTGGGAGTCTCTGCTGTTGTTTGTTGATTCAGACTGGAGGGTCTTTACTGGTGTTTTTGTAGATTCAGCATGGGAGTCTCTGCTGTTGGTTTGTGTTGATTCAGACTGGAGTCTCTACGGTTTGTTTTGTTGATTCAGACTGGAGTCTTGCTGTTGTTTTGTTGATTCAGACTGAGTCTCTACTGTTGTTTTGTTGATTCGACTGGGTTCTTTACTGTTTTGTTTTGTTGATTCACACGGAGTCTTTGCTGTTGTTTTATTGATTCAGACTGGAGCTCTATGTTGTTTGTGATTCAGATGGAGTCTAGCTGTTGTTTTGTTGTTTGATTCAGACTGGAGAGTCTTAATGTTTTTATTGATCAGACTGAGTCTCTGACTGTTGTTTTGTTGATTCAGACTGGAGTCTCTGCTGTTGTTTTGTTGATTCAGACTGGAGTCTCTTGTTTTGTTTATTGCTGTTGGTGTTTGGTTTTTGATTGGCTAATGACTGGGCTTGGATAGTGATAATGATCCATAGAATAATGATNTAGGTTGAGTGTAATCAATGTGTGATTATGCAGGCTTTGGGATGATTGATTATTGATCCATAAAGCAGGCTCATCACTGCTCTGAGGAGAAAAGCTGCATCCTAATGGTCCATAATGGCCTCCTATTGATATTCTCTCTTCTTCCCTGACCAATAATGATGAGATGAGGGAAAGACTAAAGGGCTGTATTCATGAACACTGAAGGATGAAGTGATGGTTGTCTTCATGGGTTGGGAAGTACAGGTACTTTAACAGCTAATACAATCTTAACCACTTATCCTTAATCCTTACCCTAAACATAAAACCTAGTCAAGGTGTTATCAAAGGAGGCTATTTACATTTTTGGGGGGCACAACCTTCGCATCTGACTTGACAGAGAGCTTTCTCCTTTCTAATAACCTGTTTGACCTCATCTCTCACGGGGCAAGGGGTTTAGGTCATTATAGGCAAATGCACACAACTTCCCATCACTCATCACTCCATGCTCCTCTCTTTTAAAGGGACAATTTGTTTAACCATGTCATATCTTCTCTATAACTACATAACTCCAGGGGCTGGATTCACAAAACACTACTTACGGATAAATGTAAGAAGTTTCTTAAGGGAAAAAATAAGAAGTTTGTAAGTGCAATTCCTAAAAATGTTCTTAGGAATTCATAGTTTTCTTAGGAACTTCGTAAATATCGTTCCTAAGAACTTCGTAAATATATTATTATGTGGCATTGACATTAATAAATATGCCTATGTGACTGGGATGATAGGATTTGAGCCACTATAATAAAGTGTTGATATTTCCATTTAATTACATTTTATTTATCTGCTTTATGTCTCAATAATTATTATTAATTTTTTGCTTGCAAACACTTTATACACAAAAAAATAAAACGTAATTTTTCACACATTATAGCCATCTCACTAGCTGTATCAAAACCAAAAATAGATAACCAAGGAAAGCGCAATAAAAACTTCAGCAAACAATAGCTTGAGGTGATGATGGAGGAAATAGCAGCCAGGAAAAGGTTGCTGTTGGGGAGGCTCGATAACTGCAGGGACCAAAAAGAGAGGATGGGTGAGAGTGGCCTGTGGGGGGGGGGGGGGTGGTATCGACCATTCATGTGGACCAGCTGGAGGAGAAGGTGTTGTCCATTATAGGAGAAACGGTGGTAGAGGGACTGCGCAACCGGCTAGCTAGCTAACCCGTAACTGCATTAGCCAACATAGCTAACGACGTTAACGTTAGCTAAGTTAGCAAAGTTCATCTTTGCAAATTGACTAGCTAATGCTAGCTATTTAACACTTCTAGAATATTGTAGTATATTGTTAATTACTAGCTAGCTAGATAATGCATGTTTAATTTGTTTTTCTTGCTGTGTTTAATTGTCCGGAAGCCAACTGTGTCTGTGGCAGTGGAGCAAGAAAACATTCATGGTTACAAAAGTATCCATTCATCACAAGACAAGGGTTTAGCTGTCCTAAAGTTAAGTACATTTCCAAGAATAAATCCTAAAATATTATTTCTTCTTACATTTTTTCTTAGGAAGAAACATAGTAAAAAAAAATCAAGAACATTTCCAATAACTTTATTGAGACTTTACCATCGTTGCTTAACTTTCTTCATAAGTCTATAGTTACGGACAAAATGGCAGTTAAGAAGATATTTATTCTTAAGAAGGTATCAAACCAGTTGCCGTGATGTTGATGAAGTTTTTTGTTGTTGTGCACTCTCCTTAAACAATAGCATGGTATTTTTTCACTGTAATATCTACTGTAAATTGGACATTGCAGTTAGATTAACAATAATTTAAGCTTTCTGCCCATATAAGACATGTCTATGTCCTGGAAAGTTTGCTGTTACTTACAACAGTCATGCTAATCACATTAGTGCACGTTAGCTCAACCGTCCCGTATACGGGACACCGTAGGTACATCTCCTTACCTCCAGCTCCCCAGGTCCAGCTCCTTAACTCCAGCTCCCCAGGTCCAGCTCCTTAACTCCAGCTCCCCAGGTCCAGCTCCTTAACTCCAGCTCCCCAGGTACAGCTCCTTAACTCCAGCTCCCCAGGTCCAGCTCCTTACCTCCAGCTCCCCAGGTCCAGCTCCTTACCTCCAGCTCCCCAGGTCCAGCTCCTTACCTCCAGCTCCCCAGGTCCAGCTCCTTAACTCCAGCTCCCCAGGTCCAGCTCCTTAACTCCAGCTCCCCAGGTACAGCTCCTTAACTCCAGCTCCCCAGGTCCAGCTCCTTAACTCCAGCTCCCCAGGTCCAGCTCCTTAACTCCAGCTCCCCAGGTCCAGCTCCTTAACATCAACTCCCCAGGTCCAGCTCCTTAAATCCAGCTCCTTAACTCCAGCTCCCCAGGTCCAGCTCCTTAACTCCAGCTCCCCAGGTCCAGCTCCTTAACTCCATCTCCCCAGGTCCAGCTCCTTAACTCCAGCTCCCCAGGTCCAGCTCCTTAACTCCAGCTCCCCAAATACAGCTCCTTAACTCCAGCTCCCCAGGTCCAGCTCCTTAACTCCAGCTCCCCAGGTCCAGCTCCTTAACATCAACTCCCCAGGTCCAGCTCCTTAAATCCAGCTCCTTAACTCCAGCTCCCCAGGTCCAGCTCCTTAAATCCAGCTCCTTAACTCCAACTCCCCAGGTCCAGCTCCTTAAATCCAGCTCCTTAACTCCAGCTCCCCAGGTCCAGCTCCTTAAATCCAGCTCCTTAACTCCAGCTCCCCAGGTCCAGCTCCTTAAATCCAGCTCCTTAACTCCAACTCCCCAGGTCTAGCTCCTTAACTCCAGCTCCCCAGGTCCAGCTCCCCAGGTCCAGCTCCCCATGTCCAGCTCCCCAGGTCCAGCAAAAATAGAATATGCCCTATGGAGACTGATCTAGGATCAACTCACTCTCCCCTTGTCTTCCCACAGGTTGTGTCACTCCTAATTAATGCTCATCCCTCAACCAACATCTGATGTAAGACAATGCTCACTGTCCACAAATCCTAACCTGTACCATCAGGTGGTACAATAAACTACTGACCGTAGTTCAGTGTCTCAGGCCAACTAGCTTCATCCAGACATATGATGATGTAGCTGCCTCGGTTCTATCAGTGGCCCAACTCAATGACACTGACTGCAGACAATGACAGAGTATGGAGAGAGGGCTGGTTCTGAAAGACATTGGAATGATGTGGTGGAATTCAGAACCACTGCTGGCTATATTCTGGAATAGCACACACACACACACACACACACACACACACACACACACACACACACACACACACACACACACACACACACACACACACACACACACACACACACACACACACCTCCACTCACTCTCCCCTTTCACCTCTCTCTCCTCTCCCTCTTTCTCCCTTGCTTTCTTTCTAAATGATGTATATGAGTGTGCGTGTGCATATGAGTCTGTCAGTGTTTCCTCAAGCCTTTACCAACATGTCCCTTTCACTCACTGTGTGGGGCCCCTGGGGCCTCATAAAATATGTGTTAGTAAAAATACACTCAGCGTGGTGAAAGAGCCTCAGCTCTATTCATTATCCATCAGTGACCTGTCTCCATAGCAAGAACAAAAGAGAGAGGGCAGAAAGAAAGAGGAAAGTGAGGAGGTGGAGGGAGAAAGCGTGAGAGAGGGGAGGCTGAGAGAAGGAGGGATTACAGAGGGGGTAGAAGGTCAAGGAGAATGAAGGATTGCAGAACATGACAGTGTAGAAAGCATTCAATTAAGATGTGAAGTGCAGGCTTCATTTAGCATTGGCCAGGCTGTTTTTTTTACTAGGCAAGTCAGTTAAGAACAAATTCTTATTTACAATGACAGCCTACACCGGACAACGCTGGGCCAATTGCGCGCCGCCCTATGGGAAGACATTGGAATGATGTCGGCCGGTTGTGATACAGCCTGGAATCGAACCAGGGGGTCTGTAGTGACGCCTCAAGCACTGAAATGCAGTGCCTTAGAACGCTGCGCCACTCGGGAGCCCCAGGGGCCAGGCTTCTAACATGACCATCTAACAGTATGGCAGCAAAATATCTAAAACATCAAAACAAAGAAGAAGAACATCTATTGTATTATTACAGTTACATCGTAGGGGACATTCATCAGGGCACAGAAGACATCAGCCATTTTCTAACCTACTTTGTTATGGGCAGAGGCAGCTCATTCCACTCTGAGGCTCCTCTATATGTGACAGTACCTTTCCCAGCGTTACTCCTGAACCTGTGTAAAGCACACATTAGCAACACCTGATCTGGTGCTGTGGTTGTGTGCATCCCTAACACGGGGGAAAGTATCAGTCAGTTATCTGGGCTGTAGACCCAGTCTAATGGAACACCCTAGCCTCAACAGGCTGCCTGCCAGTTCCTGAAAGCAGCTCCTGCCTATGTGAATATGTGGACTCACCTCTAATACTACCCTGATCAGCTTATCTAAGCTTCCCCTTCAGAAGCTTAGATACACCCCCAAACCAGGAAGTACACCCCCAAACCAGGAAGTACACCCCCAAACCAGGGAATACACCCCCAAACCAGGAATTACACCCCTAAACCAGGAAGTACACCCCCAAACCAGGAAATACACCCCCAAACCAGGAAATACACCCCCAAACCAGGAAGTACACCCCTAAACCAGGAAATACACCCCCAAACCAGGAAGTACACCCCCAAACCAGGAAGAACACCCCCAAACCAGGAAATACACCCCCAAACCAGGAAATACACCCCCAAACCAGGAAGTACACCCCAAACCAGGAAGTACATCATCACTACCTTAACTGCTGTTCCCCCACCATCACTACCTTAACTGGTGTTCCCCACCATCACTACCTTAACTGGTGTTCCCCACCATCACTACCTTAACTGGTGTTCCCCACCATCACTACTTTACAGTTTTTTCCAACTGCTTACACACGTTTTCAAAACGATGTCTCCTTTTTTTTTTACTCTACACACAATTCCCGAAACTGCACACACAAAATGTAAAATGCCTCACATCTCCTTCAAAATGTAACACTGCATTCAAAATGCCATAAACACATGTCAGAATGAAGCATTTGCATCAAATGGCAAACACTTATTTCATAATAGTAAATTTTGGGATATACCATGTAAACACTGTTGTTCTATATCTAAAGCTCTTTGGTCTTTCATAGGCTTATATCTACATTTCAATACAATGTTCTACAGTGAAAGTCATCTGCTGAGAGGGGTAACAAGTACACTGTAAACACCAATGCAATGTAGAAACAGAAAATATTTATTAGGCAAAACATTGCTGTTGTATACAGTAGCATACAACAAAACCATAAACATATGTAAACCAAAAGTATATTATTTAGAATACAGTAAATAACACAATTGTGTGTGTGGGGTCCCAGGGGGGCAGTCCAGGAATTGGTGGGGGGGGGGGGGGGGGGGCAGTCACCAGTACTAAGCTACGCTTCATCTCTTCTCCGGGCCTAGTCTGGCCACAATACTTCGTCCACATCACAAGACACGTTTTCTCTTGCCAAATATCGAGGGAAGTATCTCCTAGCATGGCGTATCCCGAGTGGCGCAGTGGTCTAAGGCACTGCATCACAGTGCTAGCTGTGCCACTAGATTAGATCCTGGTTCGAATCCAGGCTCTGTCGTAGCCGGCCGCGACCGGGAGACCCATGGGGCGGCGCATAATTGGCCCTGCGTCGTCCAGGGTAGGGGAGGGAATGGCCGGTAGGGATGTAGCTCAGTTGGTAGAGCATGGTGTTTGCAACGCCAAGGTTGTGGGTTCAATTCCCACGGGGGGCCAGTATGAAAAATAAAAGAATGTATGCATGCACTAACTGTAAGTCGCTCTGGATAAGAGTGTCTGCTAAATGACTAAAATGTAAATGTATCCAACCTTGGACAGAGGCAACCTCTATGTCCCCACATGCATCCTCCATTGCCTGGAGAAGCGACATGCGGGCATAGCGTTGGCGATCATACACTTTCCAGTGTCAGGCTGAGAATAATTCCTCTATGGGATTTAGAAAACGTGAATATGGGGGTAGGTACAAAACTACAAATTGTGGATGGGTAGCAAACCAGTTTTGGACCAGAACAGCCCGGTGAAAACTAACATTGTCCCATATAACCACAAATCTAGCAGGCTCCTGATCTGGATCAGGGACAAGCATTGTGTAAATTGCATCCAGAAAAGTGAGCATATGGCCGGTGTTGTACGGACCCAGTGTGGCATTGTGATGGAGGACCCCCGTTTTGAGTGATGGCAGCACACATAGTTATATTACCCCCACGCTGTCCAGGGACATTGGTAATTGCCCTCTGTCCTATTACATTTCTTCCACGGCGACTGGTTTTGGTGAGGTTGAAAACAACCTCATCCACATAAATAAATTCATGGCGAATTACATGGGCATCCATCTCCAAAACTCTCTATAACAGACAAAATGATATACAGATGAGTACATATGGTATGTCTGAAGTACTGGAAGTAGTGTTGCATACATACCTCTACAAAGTAATGTCGCAGATTCTTGACTCTGTCAGAGTTTCTCTCAAATGGCACCTTGTAAAGTTGTTTCATCCTTTGGAGGATGCGTTGTATGATCGACAGGCTTACAGCATTGATGTTGTTAAATATGCTGTCATTATTCAAGATATGCTCTCTTATATCTCGAATCCTAATTGCATTGTTGGCCAAAACCATATTTATAATTGCAATCTCTTGTACATCTGTAAACAAGTGTCCTCGTCCTCCATGATTTCTTTGCCTTTCCACTCTGTACAGAATTCAAACACAGTATGTGTTCAGCATAGGAACTGTAAACAATGTACAAAAAAATGTAGTACAGCATGATAACCAACCTCATTCATTCAATGCAGTGCAGTAAATGGATGGCTTAGAGTTACAAATGTTTATGCAATACTATGCAGTCATACGTATTTTACAGTACATTACTGTAATGCTAAAATAGTCATTAGATAGTTGCATACCTGATCTTATTTCTGAAGGTTCGAATTATGGACGCCACTGTAAATCGACTCAAGTTGGGCTGGACTCTCAGTCCAGCCTCTCTCATGGTCAAACCGTGGTTGATCACATGATCAACAAGTGTTGCCCTAATCTCATCAGAGATGGCTCTCCTTCCTTCTCTTCTTTGCCCTCGTCCTCCTCTTCCTCTTCCTCTTCCTCTTCCTCTTCCTCATCCTCATCCTCTTCCTCTTCTTCTTCCTCTTCTTCTTCCTCTTCTTCTTCCTACTCCTCTTCCTCTTCCTCCTACTCCTCTTCCAACTCTTCGTCTTTAATTTGTCCTCATTGTTGTCTCCTACCTCTCCCTCCTACTCCTCTTGCTCTCTGTCCATTGTTGGCATCCATTGTTCAAAATAGGTAATCTGACCTTTGACCAATTTATAGGCCTATACTACAGTAAAGCAGTGATTGGTTAGTGATCAGTTAAGCAATTAGTGTTTGCACATGTGAGGAGTGTGTGTGTGACCTGGTGAATAAGTGTAGCATTTTGATTGGTTGTGTTTGGAAAAGGAAAGCAAGTCACTTCTTGTTAGATTTTGTGTTTTAGGTAGAGAATTGTGTGTAGTGTTTTGAAAAAAGTGTTTTATGCAATTGACAACTGAGTCAAAGTCTGAGAAATAGCTTATGGTTTTGGAGATTTGGTGTGTAGGTTTGCACTTTGAGTGAGAGGTTTCAAAAATCATGTGACATAAAAAGATTTTGTGTGTAAGCAGTTGGAAAAAACTGTAACTGGTGTTCCCTACCATCACTACCTTAACTGCTGTTCCCCTACCATCACAATTGAGCTTTTTGGCCATCAAGGAAAATGCTATGTCTGGCGCAAACCCAACACCTCTCATCACCCTGAGAACACCATCCCCACAGTGAAACATGGTGGTGGCAGCATCATGTTGTGGGGATGTTTTTAATTGGCAGGGACTGGGAAACTGGTCAGAATTGAAGGAATGATGGATGGCACTAAATACAGGGAAATTCTTGAGGGAAACCTGTTTCAGTCTTCCAGAGAATTGAGACTGGGACGGAGGTTCACCTTCCAGCAGGACAATGACCCTAAGCATACTGCTAAAGCAACACTCGTGTGGTTTAAGGGGAAACATTTAAATGTCTTGGAATGGCCTAGTCAAAGCCCAGACCACAATCAAATTGAGAATCTGTGGTATGACTTAAAGATTGCTGTACACCAGCGGAACCCATCCAACTTGAAGGAAATGGAGCAGTTTTGCCTTGAAGAATGGGGCTAAAATCCCAGTGGCTAGATGTGCCAAGCTTATAGAGACTTGCAGATGTAATTGCTGCAAAAGGTGGTTCTACAATGTATTGACTTTGCGGGTTAAATAGTTATGCACGCTCAAGCAGTCTGTTTTTTGGTCTTATTTCTTGTTTGTTTCACAACATTTTTTATTTTGCATCTTCAAAGTGGTAAGCATGCTGTGTAAATCAAATGATACAAACCCCCCCAAAAATCAATTTTAATTCCAGATTGTAAGGCAACAAAATACGAAAAATGCCAAGAGGGGTGAATACTTTCGCAAGCCACTGTATCTTTCAAAAAAGCCACGTTAGAAAGGGTTACGTACACATACTGAGCAGCTCATATTATAGACATGTCCAGTCCATCCATTATCTCAGCCGATCATGGCTAGCGGGAAGGTGCCTGTCTTTTTCAGTGGCTAAACCAACTAGGCTCGTCATTTATTTATCCGTATTTACAGAATTCAAGTATATACGTTTGTTATTAAAGCATACGAAAGCGCACATGTTCCAGAAGGCTTTTCTGCCCAAAAATGAATTTTTATAAAAAATTAATGTTTAGGTTCAAATGCCTCTCCTGTGAAGTAGTGAAGTAGTGACAAACTTCTAGTTTCCTGAAACGAGTCCCATTTTAATGGTCTTTCCCTTTCATTAGCCCAGCATCTCTGTTTCCCCAGGACCATTAGCCCAGCGTCTCTGTTTCCCCAGGACCATTAGCCCAGCGTCTCTGTTTCCCCAGGACCATTAGCCCAGCGTCTCTGTTTCCCCAGGACCATTAGCCCAGCATCTCTGTTTCCCCAGGACCATTAGCCCAGCGTCTCTGTTGCCCCAGAACCATTAGCCCAGCGTCTCTGTTTCCCCAGAACCATTAGCCCAGTGTCTCTGTTGCCCCAGAACCATTAGTCCAGCATCTCTGTTTCCCCAGAACCATTAGCCCAGCGTCTCTGTTGCCCCAGAACCATTAGTCCAGCATCTCTGTTTCCCCAGGACCATTAGACCAGCATCTCTGTTTCCCCAGAACCATTAGTCCAGCATATCTGTTGCCCCATAACCACATTGGACACTGTGTTAACAAACCTCCAAACGAGCTTCAACGCCATACAACACTCCTTCCGTAGCCTTCAACTGCTCTTAAACACTAGTAAAACTAAATGCATGCTCTTCAACCGAACACTGCTTGCACCCGCCCACCCGACTAGAATCACTACTCTCGGCAGGTCTGACCTAGAGTATGTGGACAACTACAAATACCTAGGTGTCTGGTTAGACTGTAAACTCTCCTTCCAGACTCACATTAAGCATCTCCAATCAAAAGTTAGATCTAGAATCAGCTTCCTATTTCGCAACAAAGCCTCCTTCACTCATGCTGCCAAACATGTCCTCGTAAAACGGACTATCCTACCGATCCTTGACTTCAGCGATGTCATTTACAAAATAGCCTCCAACACTCTACTCAGCAAATTGGATGTAGTCTATCACAGTACCATCCGTTTTGTCACCAAAGCCCCATATTCTACCCAACATTGTGACCTGTACGATCTTGTTGGCTGGCCCTCACTACATATTCGTCGCCAAACCCACTGGTTCCAGGTCATCTATAAATCACTGCTAGGCAAATCCCCGTTTTATCTTTGCTCACTGGTCACCATAGCAACACCCACCCGTAGTCTGCGCTCCAGCAGGTATATCTCACTGGTCATCCCCAAAACCAACACCTCCTTTGGCCGCCATTCCTTCCAGTTATCTGCTGCCAATGACTGGAACGAACTGCAAAAGTCTCTGAAGCTGGAGACTCTTATCTCCCTCACTAACTTTAAGCGTCAGTTGTCAGAGCAGCTTACCGATCATTGCACCTGTACACAGCCATTCTGAAATTAGCCAATCCAACTACCTCATCCCCATATTGTTAATTATGTTGCTACTTTGCACCCCAGTATCTCTATTTGCACATCATCTTTTGCACATCTATCATTCCAGTGTTAATATGAAATTTTAACTATTTTGCACTATGGCCTATTTATTGCCTTACCTCCATAACTTACTACATTTGCACACACGGTATATATATTTTATGTTGTATTATTGACTTTATGTTTTGTTTACCCCATATGTAACTCTGTGTTGTTGTTTTTATCGCACTGCTTTGCTTTATCTTGGCCAGGTCGCAGTTGTAAATAAGAACTTGTTCTCAACTGGCTTATCTGGTTAAATAAAGGTTAAATTAAAAAAATTAAAATTAAAATTAGTCCAGCATCTCTGTTTACCCAGAACCATTAGTCCAGCGTCTCTGTTGCCCCAGAACCATTAGTTCAGCGTCTATGATGCCCCAGAACCATTAGTCCAGCATCTCTGTTGCCCCAGAACCATTAGTCCAGCGTCTATGATGCCCCAGAACCATTAGTCCAGCGTCTATGATGCCCCAGAACCATTAGTCCAGCATCTCTGTTGCCCCAGAACCATTAGCCCAATGTCTATGTTGCCCCAGAACCATTAGTTCAGCATCTATGATGCCCCAGAACCATTAGTCCAGCATCTCTGTTGCCCCAGAACCATTAGTCCAGCGTCTATGATGCCCCAGAACCATTAGTCCAGCGTCTATGATGCCCCAGAACCATTAGTCCAGCATCTCTGTTTCCCCAGAACCATTTGCCCAGCGTCTCTGTTGCACACAATTGTGTGTGTGTGAGAGAGAGAGAAAGAGAGAGAGACAGGGATTGATGAGAGAGAGAGAGAGAGAGAGGGAGAGAGAGAGAGAGAGAGAGAGAGGGGGAGAAAGAAAGAGGTTATGAGCAGATGAGCTCCTGAAGTTTTCAGCATTTTTTTTTTACAAAAAGATAGATTTAGGGTTGGATAAACTTAGATTTTTTTTTACATGGACATAACCTTCACTCCAAACCAAAAATGATTTTGGACAAAATTACCTGGAGGATTCTGGTGGATTATTACTACCAAGGATTCTTACTGCCAAGGATTCTTACTGCCAAGGATTCTTACTGCCAAGGATTCTTACTGCCAAGGATTCTTACTGCCAAGGATTATTACTGCCAATGATTATTACTGCCAAGGATAGCCAGCAAACTTTCTGACCAGCAAAAGAAGCACAACAGAAACCTAAAAATATCATCCAACCTGGAACTGAGTAAGTAATGTTCAGACTGAATTAAGTACTGTTCAGTCTGTAGCTACTTCGAAAAGCCTAGAAGGGAAAATAACATCACAATAATCTTTTACATATTTAACTTTATACAGACTAAATGCTAAGTTAAAACACTGCCAAGCTTGCTAGGAAAGAACAGACCCGGCCGCAACTGTCACGCCCTGGCTCTGGGGACTCTTATATGTTGAGCCAGGGTGTGGATTTTCTATGTGTTATTTTCTATGTTGTGTTCTAGATCGTTTAGATCTATGTTGGCCAGGGTGGTTCCCAATCAGAGGCAGCTGTAGCTCGTTGTCTCTGATTGGGGACCATACATAGGCAGCCTGTTTTCACTAGTTTGGTGTGGGATCTTGTTCCGGAAGGTTTGTGTTTGTAACCTAGGACTTCACGTATCGTTTGTTTGTTGTGTTTGTTCGTGTGGTGTACTTAAATAAATAATGTACGCATATCACGCTGCGCCTTGGTCCGCTTCATCTTATAACGATCGTGACAGCAACTTCAATCAGCATTGAAGTGTGAAGTGAGAGGTGTGAAAACCCCTGAGCCAAACAATGACAGCAGAGTTTCTTCCCCACCCAAATGCTCCTCATGGACAATCCGGAGAACCTTTTTGCTGACTGCTACAAAAATGGGAATGTAAGCAACCTAATCGTCCACACAGACCAGGCAGGAAAAGCTTTATTTTTGTTGATGACTCCCCCACCCTGAGCGAGTCTGATAACACCTCTTCTTCAAACTGCCCTGTAAAAATGTTGCCTCTCATTAATGTATTTCCCATTTGAGTCAATGACGAGCATGATCTCTGGTTTTTTGTGTGTCTGTCAGCCCACCGGATAGCTCTCCGGACAACACCTACCACACCCACTGAGGACACACAAAAAACCAGAGATCATGCTCGTCATTGACTCAAATGGGAAATACATTAATGAGAGGCAACATTTTTTCAAAACACAAAGTGGCTAAACACCGGTGTCCGAACACCCGGCGTGCCCTGGAGCTGCTGTCAGAGGACCGACTAGGGCCCCCCAGCCACATCATAATACACACAGGCACAAACGACCTGAGAACACAGCAGGAAAGGGTGGCCACAGCACTCAAGGGAATGATTGAAAAAGCTTCTTCCACTTTCCTCAACCCACAAGTGGTTATCTCCACCCTGCTACAACAAAAAGACTTGCTACCATACAGCGGGTAAAAACAATAATTTCCTGTGACTGTGCCTGAAAACCAAATGTCTACCTGGCCCTCCACTCCACCCTGGACTGGAACAGCCTTAAGGACCAGATCCACCTATACAAGGCAGCAGTCCCTACTTTTGCAAGGACACTGAAAACATCGGCCTCAATCGCAGCCCCAGCAACTCACAGAGGAGCAACAGAGGAACGGACACCGCACCCAGACCAGCGAGATACCCCCCACCCCAACCAGTCTACCCCCTCCCCCCCCAAACAAACCCTAACCACACCCAGACCACAGCACCACCAGCCACACCCCCCCCCCACCCCAACTAGTCTACCCCCCCCCAAACAAACCCTAAACACACCCAGACCACAGCACCACCAGCCACCCCCCCCCCCCCCCACCCCAACCAGTCTACCCCCCCCCCCCCAAACAAACCCTATCCACACCCAGACCACAGCACCACCAGCCACATCCCCCCCCCCCCCCCCCCCCCAAAAACAAACCCTAGCCACACCCAGGCCTCCCACATTCAGCATGCCAATCATACATATGCCCAGGAGGTGAGCAGAGCAACAAACCCAACCCCCACCACTACACCAGACCAGGACACATCCTGTGATCTAAGAGGCATGTATCAGATGCTCAGCATGCTCTGCTCACAACTACTGGTCCGAGACTAAAACACACAAATAACAACACTTTACACTATGGAAATCATAGTTTGAGAAGAGATCCTGTGAATATGATCAGGGACCTCTAGCTGACCGAGGACTGTGGAAACAGGGACATCTAGCTGACTGAGGACTGTGGAAACAGGGTCCTCCAGCCGACTGAGGACTGTGGAAACAGGGACCTCTAGCTGACTGAGGACTGTGGAAACAGGGTACTCTAGCCCCTTCAATCCAAGATGGCGTAGCAGTGCGGTCGCTTTTATTTCATCGTCCTTGTGTAAATATCCCGTTTCTTGTTTTTTTTGTCTATTTTGTATATATCTCTCAATTTTTACTTTTCATTCTTTAACTAAATATACTTTCCTGCAACCCGCCTCACCCAACGTGGAAAGGATTCTATTATTTCTTTATAACTTTCATCAAGAACCGTAAGCTGATACTAGTGTAGCCGCAACTAAATGGCTACCTGCTATTAGTCACCGTTAGCGTCTTCACCACTGTCCGTGGCCTACACTATCCACCAGCCAGCTCTAGCTCTAGCCTGGACAATTCGTCGGCCAGTCTGCACAGCGTGCTTTCGACCCAGCGTGCTATCGACCCAGAGCTTTTTGGACTTTCTGCCGGAATCACTGGACCCTAGCGCCGGATCATCACAACCAGCTAGCTAGCTGCAACCTGTTGTTGGCTGATTACCATTGCCCTATAGCAAGCACCAGTTAGCCTTGAGCTAGCCTCAGGCCCATCTCCCGACTATCTACCTCTCTGTCAACCGGACGGGACCTCCTAGTGTTGACACTGAGCCCCGCCGATCCAACACGACTGGTTTGCCTACGAAATAGTCTGATGTGGTTTCATCAGGCTTCCAGTTGCGACGACCACGAAGATCCATCTGCCAGCCCCGGCCCGCTAGCACACGCAAACTACAACTGTGCTCCCTGCTAGCTGTGCTGAAGCACCAATTTGAACTGCTCTCGGACTCACATATTGCTGTTCACTGGACCTTATGATCACTCAGCTGCACAGCTGATGCCTGCTGGACTGTTCCTTTACACGGTACCCTGTCCTGTTTATTCTGTTTAGCCTCAGCCCAAACGTTATCGCTATTTCCAGTTGTTGTCTTAGCTCTCTCTAATAACACCTGTGACAGCTTTATGCCTCTCTCCCATGTCAATTATTTTTTTTATTTTTTATTTTATTTCACCTTTATTTAACCAGGTAAGCCAGTTGAGAACAGGTTCTCATTTACAACTGCGACCTGGCCAAGATAAAGCAAAGTAGTGCAATAAAAACAACACAGAGTTACATATGGGGTAAAAAAAACATAAAGTCAGAAATACAACAGAAAATATATATACAGTGTGTGCAAATGTAGCAAGTTATGGAGGTAAGGCAATAAATAGGCTATAGTGCAGAATAATTACAATAGTATTAACACTGGAATGCTAGATGTGCAAGAGATGATGTGCAAATAGAGATACTGGGGTGCAAAAGAGCAAAATAAATAACAATATAGGGATGAGGTAGTTGGGTGGGTTAGTTTCAGATGGGCTGTGTACAGGTGCAGTGATCGGTAAGGTGCTCTGACAACTGATGCTTAAAGTTATTGAGGGAGATAAGAGTCTCCAGCTTCAGAGATTTTTGCAATTCGTTCCAGTCATTGGCAGCAGAGAACTGGAAGGAATGGCGGCCAAAGGAGGTGTTGGCTTTGGGAATGACCAGTGAGATATACCTGCTGGAGCGCAGACTACGGGTGGGTGCTGCTATGGTGACCAATGAGCTAAGATAAGGCGGGGATTTGCCTAGCAGTGATTTATAGATGGCCTGGAGCCAGTGGGTTTGACGACGAACATGTAGTGAGGACCAGCCAACAAGAGCGTACAGGTCACAGTGGTGGGTAGTGTATGGGGCTTTGGAGACAAAACGGATGGCACTGTGATAGACTACATCCAATTTGCTGAGTAGAGTGTTGGAGGCTATTTTGTAAATGACATCGCCGAAGTCAAGGATCGGTAGGATAGTCCGTTTTACGAGGACATGTTTGGCAGCATGAGTGAAGGAGGCTTTGTTGCGAAATAGGAAGCCGATTCTAGATTTAACTTTGGATTGGAGATTCTTTATGTGAGTCTGGAAGTTGAGTTTACAGTCTAACCAGACACCTAGATATTTGTAGTTGTCCACATACTCTAGGTCAGACCCGTCGAGAGTGGTGATTCTAGTCGGGTGGGCGGGTGCTAGCAGCGTTCGATTGAAAAGCATGCATTTAGTTTTACTAGTGTTTAAGAGCAGTTGAAGGCTACTGAAGGATTGTTGTATGGCATTGAAGCTCGTTTGGAGGTTTGTTAACACAGTGTCCAATGAAGGGCCAGATGTATACAAAATGGTGTCGTCTGCGTAGAGGTGGATCTGAGAGTCACCAGCAGCAAGAGCGACATCATTGATATACACGGAGAAAAGTGTCGGCCCAAGAATTGAACCCTGTGGCACCCCCATAGAGACTGCCATAGGTCCAGACAACAGGCCCTCCGATTTGACACACTGAACTCTATCTGAGAAGTAGTTGGTGAACCAGGCGAGGCAGTCATTTGAGAAACCAAGGCTATTTAGTCTGCCAATAAGAATGCGGTGGTTGACAGAGTCGAAAGCCTTGGCCAGGTCGATGAAGACGGCTGCACAGTACTGTCTATTATCAATCGTGGTTATAATATCGTTTAGGACCTTGAGCGTGGCTGAAGTGCACCCGTGACCAGCTCGGAAAACGGATTGCATAGCGGAGAAGGTACGGTGGTATTCGAAATGGTCGATGATCTGTTTGTTAACTTGGCTTTCGAATACTTTCGAAAGGCAGGGCAGGATGGATATAGGTCTGTAGCAGTTTGGATCTAGAGTGTCACCCCCTTTGAAGAGGGGGATGACCGCGGCAGCTTTCCAATCTCTGGGGATCTCAGACGTTATGAAAGAGAGGTTGAACAGACTAGTAATAGGGGTTGCGACAATTTCGGCGGCTAGTTTTCGAAAAAAAGGGTCCAGATTGTCTAGCCCAGCTGATTTGTAGGGGTCCAGATTTTGCAGCGCTTTCAAAACATCAGCTGTCTGAATTTGTGTGAAGGAGAAGCGGGGGGGGCATGGGCAAGTTGCAGCAGAGGGTGCAGAGTTGGTGGCCGGGTTAGTGGTAGCCAGATGGAAACCATGGCCAGCTGTAGCAAAATGCTTGTTGAAAGTCTCGATTATTGTAGATTTATCGGTGGTGATAGTGTTTCCTAGCCTCAGTGCAGTGGGCAGCTGGGAGGAAGTGCTCTTATTCTCCATGGACTTTACAGTGTCCCAAAACTTTTTGGAGTTAGTGCTACAGGATGCAAATTTCTGTTTGAAAAAGTTAGCCTTTGCTTTCCTGACTGCTTGTGTATATTGGTTCCTAACTTCCCTGAAAAGTTGCATATCGCGGGGGCTATTTGATGCTAATGCTGTACGCCACAGGATGTTTTTGTGCTGGTCAAGGGCAGTCAAGTCTGAGGAGAACCAGGGGCTATATCGGTTCTTAGTTCTGTATTTTTTGAATGGGGCATGTTTATTTAAGATTGAGAGGAAATTACTTTTAAGGAACAACCAGGCATCCTCTACTGACGGAATGAGATCTATATCCATCCAGGATACCTGGGCCAGGTCAATTAGGAAGGCCTCCTCGCTAAAGTGTTTTAGGGAGCGTTTGACAGTGATGAGGGGTGGTCGTTTGACCGCGGACCCGTTACGGACGCAGGCAATAAGGCAGTGATCGCTGAGATCCTGGTTGAAGACAGCTGAGGTGTATTTAGAGGGTATGTTAGTCAGGATGATATCTATGAGGGTACCCATGTTTAAGGATTTAGGGTTGTACCTGGTAGGTTCGTTGATAATTTGCGTGAGGTTGAGGGCATCTAGCTTGGATTGTAGGATGGCTGGGGTATTAAGCATATCCCAATTTAGGTCACCAAGCAGTACAAACTCAGAGGATAAATGGGGGGCAATCAATTCACATATGGTGTCCAGGGCACAGCTGGGGGCTGAGGGGGGTCTGTAGCAAGCGGCAACAGTGAGAGACTTATTTCTGGAAAGGTGGATTTTTAGAAGTAGAAGCTCAAACTGTTTGGGCACAGACCTGGATAGTATGATAGAGCTCTGCAGGCTATCTCTACAGTAGATTGCAACTCCACCCCCTTTGGCAGTTCTATCTAGACGGAAAATGTTATAGTTGGGGATGGAAATTTCAGAATTTTTGGTGGCCTTCCTGAGCCAGGATTCAGACACTGCTAGAACATCAGGGTTGGCAGAGTGTGCTAATGTAACAGGTCAAAGAATTACAGATTTTTGCAACCGTTCATTTTCTATTTTTTATTTTATTTTGTGAGTTGATTTCACCAAAATATTGTATTGTTCAGCATTTCGTGTAGTCTACAGCTATTGGGAGAGTTAGTTGTGTAAGTGCGCCCTCTAGAGTTGGTTTGGTTATATGCGGAGGGAGGTCATGCTTTTCTCAGTCTGCATTGTACTCGGCTGGGAGAGGTATGTATTCACTTCGGCGTGATATAAACTTGATATACCTGTTAAAACTAAAACGTTTCAGTGCACATAGTAACTTGAGTATATTATAGTGAGTGTGACATTTAATCAAGTGGTCGTGAATTCTAAATTTTGTATAATCTCTCATTTTACTTTCATCTTTAACTAAATTATACTCTTCACTTCAACCCCGCCTCACCCAACGTGACAGGATTCTATTTTTCTTTAAACTTTCATCAAGAACCGTAAGCTGATATGTACTGGGTAGCCGCAACTAAATGGCTACCTGCTATTAGTCAACCGTTAGCGTCTTCACCACTGTCCGTGGCCTACACTATCCACCAGCCAGCTCTACTCTAGCCTGGACAATTCGTCGGCCAGTCTGCACAGCGTGCTTTCGACCCAGCGTGCTATCGACCCAGAGCTTTTTGGACTTTCTTTCGCCGGAATCACTGGGACCCTACGCCGGATCATCACAACCAGCTAGCTAGCTGCAACCTGTTGTTGGCTGATTACCATTGCCCTATAGCAAGCACCATTAGCCTTGAGCTAGCCTCAGGCCCATCTCCCGACTATCTACCTCTCTGGTCAACCCGGACGGGACCTCCTAGTGTTGACACTGAGCCCCGCCGATCCAACACGACTGGTTTGCCTACGAAATAGTCTGATGTGGTTTCCATCAGGCTTCCAGTTGCGACGACCACGGAAGATCCATCTGCCAGCCCCGGCCCGCTAGCACACGCAAACTACAACTGTGCTCCCTGCTAGCTGTGCTGAAGCACCAATTTGAACTGCTCCTCGGACTCACATATTGCTGTTCACTGGACCTTATGATCACTCAGCTGCAACAGCTGATTGCCTGCTGGACTGTTCCTTTAACACGGTACCCTGTCCTGTTTATTCTGTTTAGCCTCAGCCCAAACGTTATCGCTATTTCCAGTTGTTGTCTTAGCTCTCTCTAATAACACCGTGACAGCTTAATGCCTCTCTCCCATGTCAATTATTTTTTTATTTTTATTTTATTTTCAACCTTTATTTAACCAGGTAAGCCAGTTGAGAACATGTTCTCATTTACAACTGCGACCTGGCCAAGATAAAGCAAAGTAGTGCAATAAAAACAACACATAGTTACATATGGGGTAAAAAAACATAAAGTCAGAAATAACAACAGAAAAATATATATACAGTGTGTGCAAATGTAGCAAGTTATGGAGGTAAGGCAATAAATAGGCTATAGTGGCAGAATAATTACAATAGTATTAACACTGGAATGCTAGATGTGCAAGAGATGATGTGCAAATAGAGATACTGGGGGTGCAAAAGAGCAAAATAAATAACAAATATAGGGATGAGGTAGTTGGGTTGGGCTAATTTCAGATGGCTGTGCAGGTGCAGTGATCGGTAAGGTGCTCTGACAACTGATGCTTAAAGTTATTGAGGGAGATAAGAGTCTCCAGCTTCAAGATTTTTGCAATTCGTTCCAGTCATGGCAGCAGAGAACTGGAAGGAATGGCGGCCAAGGAGGTGTTGGCCTTTGGGAATGACCAGTGAGATATACCTGCTGGAGCGCAGACTACGGGTGGGTGCTGCTATGGTGACGCAATGAGCCTAAGATAAGGCGGGGGATTTGCCTAGCAGTGATTTATAGATGGCCTGGAGCCAGTGGGTTTGGACGACGACATTAGTGAGGACCAGCCAAGCAAGAGCGTACAGGTCACAGTGGTGGGTAGTGTATGGGGCCTTTGGAGACAAAACGGATGGCACTGTGATAGACTACATCCAATTTGCTGAGTAGAGTGTTGGAGGCTATTTTGTAAATGACATCGCCGAAGTCAAGGATCTGTAGGATAGTCAGTTTTACGAGGGCATGTTTGGCAGCATGAGTGAAGGAGGCTTTGTTTGCGAAATAGGAAGCCGATTCTAGATTTAACTTTGGATTGGAGATTCTTTATGTGAGTCTGGAAGTTTGAGTTTAACAGTCTAACCAGACACCTAGATATTTGTAGTTGTCCACATACTCTAGGTCAGACCCGTCGAGAGTGGTGATTCTAGTCGGGTGGGCGGGTGCTAGCACGTTCGATTGAAAAAGCATGCATTTAGTTTTACTAGTGTTTAAGAGCAGTTGAAGGCTACTGAAGGATTGTTGTATGGCATTGAAGCTCGTTTGGAGGTTTGTTAACACAGTGTCCAATGAAGGGCCAATGTATACAAAATGGTGTCGTCTGCGTAGAGGTGGATCTGAGAGTCACCAGCAGCAGAGCGACATCATTGATATACACGGAGAAAAGTGTCGGCCCAGAATTGAACCCTGTGGCAAACCCCCATAGAGACTGCCATAGGTCCAGACAACAGGCCCTCCGATTTGACACACTGACTCTATCTGAGAATAGTTGGTGAAACCAGGCGAGGCAGTCATTTGAGAAACCAAGGCTATTTAGTCTGCCAATAAGAATGCGGTGGTTGACAGAGTCGAAAGCCTTGGCCAGGTCGATGAAGACGGCTGCACAGTACTGTCTATTATCAATCGTGGTTATAATATCGTTTAGGACCTTGGAGCGTGGCGTGAAGTGCACCCGTGACCAGCCGGAAACCGATTGGCATAGCGGAGAAGGTACGGTGGTATTCGAAATGGTCGATGATCTGTTTGTTAACTTGGCTTTCGAATACTTTCGAAAGGCAGGGCAGGATGGATATAGGTCTGTAGCAGTTTGGATCTAGAGTGTCACCCCCTTTGAATAGGGGGATGACCGCGGCAGCTTTCCAATCTCTGGGGATCTCAGACGTTATGAAAGAGAGGTTGAACAGACTAGTAATAGGGGTTGCGACAATTTCGGCGGCTAGTTTTTCGAAAAAAAGGGTCCAGATTGTCCTAGCCCAGCTGATTTGTAGGGGTCCAGATTTTGCAGCGCTTTCAAAACATCAGCTGTCTGAATTTGTGTGAAGGAGAAAGCGGGGGGGGCATGGGCAAGTTGCAGCAGAGGGTGCAGAGTTGGTGGGCCGGGTTAGTGGTAGCCAGATGGAAACCATGGCCAGCTGTAGCAAAATGCTTGTTGAAAGTCTCGATTATTGTAGATTTATCGGTGGTGATAGTGTTTCCTAGCCTCAGTGCAGTGGGCAGCTGGGAGGAAGTGCTCTTATTCTCCATGGACTTTACAGTGTCCCAAAACTTTTTGGAGTTAGTGCTACAGGATGCAAATTTCTGTTTGAAAAAGTTAGCCTTTGCTTTCCTGACTGCTTGTGTATATTGGTTCCTAACTTCCCTGAAAGTTGCATATCGCGGGGGGCTATTTGATGCTAATGCTGTACGCCACAGGATGTTTTTGTGCTGGTCAAGGGCAGTCAAGTCTGAGGAGAACCAGGGGCTATATCGGTTCTTAGTTCTGTATTTTTTGAATGGGGCATGTTTATTTAAGATTGAGAGGAAATTACTTTTAAGGAACAACCAGGCATCCTCTACTGACAGAATGAGATCTATATCCATCCAGGATACCTGGGCCAGGTCAATTAGGAAGGCCTCCTCGCTAAAGTGTTTTAGGGAGCGTTTGACAGTGATGAGGGGTGGTCGTTTGACCGCGGACCCGTTACGGACGCAGGCAATAAGGCAGTGATCGCTGAGATCCTGGTTGAAGACAGCTGAGGTGTATTTAGAGGGTATGTTTATTTAGGATGATATCTATGAGGGTACCCATGTTTAAGGATTTAGGGTTGTACCTGGTAGGTTCGTTGATAATTTGCGTGAGGTTGAGGGCATCTAGCTTGGATTGTAGGATGGCTGGGGTATTAAGCATATCCCAATTTAGGGTCACCAAGCAGTACAAACTCAGAGGATAAATGGGGGGCAATCAATTCACATATGGTGTCCAGGGCACAGCTGGGGGCTGAGGGGGGGTCCTGTAGCAAGCGGCAACAGTGAGAGACTTATTTCTGGAAAGGTGGATTTTTAGAAGTAGAAGCTCAAACTGTTTGGGCACAGACCTGGATAGTATGATAGAGCTCTGCAGGCTATCTCTACAGTAGATTGCAACTCCACCCCCTTTGGCAGTTCTATCTAGACGGAAAATGTTATAGTTGGGGATGGAAATTTCAGAATTTTTGGTGGCCTTCCTGAGCCAGGATTCAGACACTGCTAGAACATCAGGGTTGGCAGAGTGTGCTAACGCAGTGAATAACTCAAACTTAGGAAGTAGACTTCTGATATTTATGTGCAAGAAACCAAGACTTTTGCGATTACAGAAGTCATCAAATGATAGCTCCTGGGGAGTAGGAGTGATACTGGGGGCTACAGGGCCTGGGTTAGCCTCTACATCACCAGAGGAACAGAGGAGGACTAGAATAAGGATACGGCTAAAGGCTTTAAGAACTGGGTCTTCTAGTGCGTTGGGTACATAGAATAAAGGGGGCAGATTTCCGGGTGTTATAGAAAAGATTCAGGGCATTATGTACAGACAAGGATATGGAAGGATATGAGTAAAGTGGAGGTAAACCTAAGCGTTGGGTAACAATGAAAGAGATAGTATCTCTAAAGGCATCAATTGAGTCGGTCTCTGAGTGTATGGGGGGAGGGACAAAGGAGCTAACTAAGGCAGGTTTAGCTAGGCTGGGGGGTCTACAGTGATATAGTACAATTAGAAATAACCGAAACAACAATAAACTAACCATGTTTGGGCTGAGGCTAAACATAAACAGGATGTAGTACCGTAAAAAGGAACAGTCCAGCAGATATCAGCTGTATAGCTGAGTTATCATAAGGTCCGGTGGTGAAGCGCTAGTGAGTAAGAGGCCACGGCTAGCGTGTGCTACGTCCGTTTTGTTGTAGCCAGCTGGTAGCGATGAATCCGGAGTTAAAGGTCCAGTGATTCAGTGATTCCGGCGGAAAAACTGATATGTTCTAGGTCGATAACGCGCTGTGCAGACTGGCCGAATATCCGGTGATCAATGTCCAGTGATTAAAAATTAATCCCGCGGAAAAAAATCCAATATTCTGGGTGAAACACCACTAGCTGTGGCTAATAGCAAGTAGCTAGTTCAGTAGCTAGTTCAGTTTAGTGAGTAAGAGGCCACGGATAACGTGTGCTAATGGGCCAGGGCTAGCAGATGGATGGAATCTTCGTGGTTAACGTCGTAACCACATCAGACGATTTCGTCGGCAGACCAGTCGTGTAGGATCGGCGGGGCTCCGTGTCAACACTAGGTGGTCCCGTCCGGTTGATAGAGAGGTAGATAGCCGGGAGATGGGCCTAGCTCGGGATGATTAGCCAGACCACAGCGTCCGTTTTGTTGTAGCCAGCTGGTAGCGATGAATCCGGAGTTAAAGGTCCAGTGAATCAGTGATTCCGGCGGAAAAACTGATATGTTCTGGGTCGATAACGCGCTGTGCAGACTGGCCGAATATCCGGTGATCAATGTCCAGTGATTAAAATTAATCCCGCAGAAAAAATCCAATGATCTGGGTGAAACACCGCTAGCTGTGGCTAATAGCAAGTAGCTAGTTAGCTGGCTAGCTAGTTTCAACTGGAGATTCTAGATTCTAGATAAAAGGTAAGTCAATAATAGAATCCGTTCCACATTGAGTGAGGCGGGTTGCAGGAAAGTATATTTTGTAGAAGGATGAAAAGTCTGATAGGGAAATATGTACGAAAAATACAAAAAAAACAGGGTATTACAGGCTATTTACAGACACACGACAGAAACAGGACTGCAGTACTTCGCCATCTTGGAACTCCAACTCCAATTATGCCTTGCCTATTGCTGTTTGGGTTAGTTCTTATTATACAATTTCACTGTAGAACCCCTAGTCCCTCTCAAACTGCCTCATATAGTTCCTTTGTTCCACCCCCCATACACGCCGAGACCGGCTCAATCGGTGCCTCCAATGACGCTATCTCTTTCATTGTTACCCAACGCTTAGGGTTACCTGAACTGTACTCATATCCTTCCATATCCTTTTCTGTACATAATGCCCTGAATCTTTTCTACAACGCCCGGAGAACTGCCCCCTTTATTCTATGTACCCAACGCACTAGAAGACCAGTTCTTAAAGCCTTTAGTCGTATCCTTATTCTAGTCCTCCTCTGTTCCTCTGGTGATGTAGAGGTTAACCCAGGCCCTGTAGCCCCCAGTATCACTCCTACTCCCCAGGAGCTATCATTTGTTGACTTCTGTAACCGTAAAAGTCTTGGTTTTCTGCACATAAATATCAGAAGCCTCCTTCCTAAGTTTGAGTTATTCACTGCATTAGCACACTCCGCCAACCCTGATGTTCTAGCAGTGTCTGAATCCTGGCTTAGGAAGGCCACCAAAAATTCTGAAATGTCCATCCCCAAATATAACATTTTCCATCTAGATAGAACTGCCAAAGGGGGTGGAGTTGCAATCTACTGTAGAGATAGCCTGCAGAGCTCTATCATACTATCCAGTTCTGTGCCCAAACAGTTTGAGCTTCTACTTCTAAAAATCCACCTTTCCAGAAATAAATCTCTCACTGTTGCCGCTTGCTACAGACCCCCCTCAGCCCCCAGCTGTGCCCTGGACACCATATGTGAATTGATTGCCCCCCCATCTATCCTCAGAGTTCGTACTGCTTGGTGACCTAAATTGGGATATGCTTAACACCCCGGCCATCCTACAATCTAAACTAGATGCCCTCAATCTCACACAAATTATCAACGAACCTACCAGGTACAACCCTAAATCCGTAAACATGGGTACCCTCATAGATGTCATCCTGACTAACTTACCCTCTAAATACACCTCCTCTGTCTTCAACCAGGATCTCAGCGATCACTGCCTTATTGCCTGCGTCCGTAACGGGTCCGCGGTCAAACGACCACCCCTCATCACTGTCAAACGCTCCCAAAAACACTTCAGCGAGCAGGCCTTCCTAATTGACCTGGCCCAGGTATCCTGGATGGATATAGATCTCATTCCGTCAGTAGAGGATGCCTGGTTGTTCTTTTAAAGTAATTTCCTCTCAATCTTAAATAGACATGCCCCATTCAAAAAATACAGAACTAAGAACAGATATAGCCCCTGGTTCTCCTCAGACTTGACTGCCCTTGACCAGCACAAAAACATCCTGTGGCGTACTGCATTAGCATAAAATAGCCCCCGTGATATGCAACTTTTCAGGGAAGTTAGGAACCAATATACACAAGCAGTTAGGAAAGCAAAGGCTAACTTTTTCAAACAGAAATTTGCATCCTGTAGCACTAACTCCAAAAAGTTTTGGGACACTGTAAAGTCCATGGAAAATAAGAGCACTTCCTCCCAGCTGCCCACTGCACTGAGGCTAGGAAACACTATCACCACCGATAAATCTACAATAATCGAGAATTTCAACAAGCATTTTGCTACGGCTGGCCATGCTTTCCACCTGGCTACCACTACCACCACCCCGGCCACCAGCTCTGCACCCTCCGCTGCAACTTGCCCATGCCCCCCCCCGCTTCTCCTTCACACAAATCCAGACAGCTGATGTTCTAAAAGAGCTGCAAAATCTGGACCCCTACAAATCATCTGGGCTAGACAATCTGGACCCTTTCTTTCTAAAACTAGCCGCCGAAATTGTCGCAACCCCTATTACTAGCCTGTTCAACCTCTTTTTTGTAACGTCTGAGATCCCCAGAGATTAGAAAGCTGCCGCGGTCATCCCCCTCTTCAAAGGGGGTGACACTCTAGATCCAAACTGTTACAGACCCATATCCATCCTGCCCTGCCTTTCAAACGTTTTTGAAAGCCAAGTCAACAAGCAGATCACCGACCATTTCGAATCCCACCGTACCTTCTCCGCTATGCAATCCGGTTTCCGAGCTGGTCATGGGTGCACTTCAGCCACGCTCAAGGTCCTAAACGATATTATAACCGCGATCGATAATAGACAGTACTGTGCAGCCGTTTTCATTGACCTGGCCAAGGCTTTCGACTCTGTCAACCACCGCATTCTTATTGGCAGACTAAATAGCCTTGGTTTCCCAAATGACTGCCTCGCCTGGTTCACCAACTACTTCTCAGATAGAGTTCAATCTGTCAATTTGGAGGGCCTGTTGTCTGGACCTATGGCAGTCTCTATGGGTTGCCACAGGGTTCAATTCTTGGGCCGACTCTTTTCTCTGTGTATATTAATGACGTCGCTCTTGCTGCTGGTGACTCTCAGATCCACCTCTACGCAGACGACACCATTTTGTATACATCTGGCCCTTCATTGGACACTGTGTTAACAAACCTCCAAACGAGCTACAATTCCATACAACACTCCTTCAGTAGCCTCCAACTGCTCTTAAACACTAGTAAAACTAAATGCATGCTCTTCAACCGAACGCTGCTTGCACCGGCCCACCCGACTAGAATCACTACTCTCGACGGGTCTGACCTAGAGTATGTGGACAACTACAAATATCTAGGTGTCTGGTTAGACTGTAAACTCTCCTTCCAGACTCACATTAAGAATCTCCAATCCAAAGTTAAATCTAGAATCGGTTTTCCTATTTCGCAACAAAGCCTCCTTCACTCATGCTGCCAAACATGCCCTCGTAAAACTGACTATCCTACCGATCCTTGACTTCGGCGATGTCATTTACAAAATAGCCTCCAACACTCTACTCAGCAAATTGGATGTAGTCTATCACAGTGCCATCCGTTTTGTCTCCAAGGCCCCATATAATACCCACCACTGTGACCTGTACGCTCTTGTTGGCTGGTCCTCACTACATATTTGTCGCCAAACCCACTGGCTCCAGGCCATCTATAAATCACTGCTAGGCAAATCCCCGCCTTATCTTAGCTCATTGGTCACCATAGCAACACCCACCCGTAGTCTGCGCTCCAGCGGGTATATCTCACTGGTCATCCCCAAAGCCAACACCTCCTTTGGCCGCAATTCCATCCAGTTCTCTGCTGCCAATGACTGGAACAAATTGCAAACATCTCTGAAGCTGGAGACACTTATCTCCCTCACTAACTTTAAGCATCAGTTGTCAGAGCACCTTACCGATCACTGCACCTGTACACAGCCCATCTGAAATTAGCCCCGCCCAACTACCCTCATCCCTATATTGTTTATTTATTTTGCTCATTTGTACCCCAGTATCTCTATTTGCACATCACCTCTTGCACATCTATCATTCCAGTGTTAATACTAATTGTAATTATTTTGCACTATAGCCTATTTTATTGCCTTACCTCCATAACTTGCTAAATTTGCACACACTGTATATATATGTATTTCTGTTGTATTTTTTGACTTTGTTTTGTTTTACCCCAAATGTAACTCTGTGTTGTTGTTTTTATCGCACTGCTTTGCTTTATCTTGGCCAGGTCGCAGTTGTAAATGAGAACTTGTTCTCAACTGGTTTACCTGGTTAAATAAAGGTGAAATAAAAAATAAAATAAAATAGCCGACTGAGGACTGTGGAAACAGGGACCTCTAGCCGACTGAGGACTGTGGAAACAGGGACCTCTAGCCGACTGAGGACTGTGGAAACAGGGACCTCTAGCTGACTGAGGACTGTGGAAACTGTGTGTGTGTATTTGAGTGTGTGCATGTGTGATTGAAACGATGCTCTGCTTAACTCAGTGGTAGAGGGGAAATCAACCTAGAGAACAGAGTACTATTGTTCAGACTGGCTTCTACCTCCATCAGGGGGCCTGTTCTTACTTAACTTCCGAACATGGGTCCCCTCAAGATGTCATCCTGACTAATTTTCCCCTAAAACACCCCCTCTGTCTTCCCCCAGACCACATCACGCCTTTTGCCTGCCCCGTAAGGGGGTCCGCGTAAAAAGACCACCCCTCTCACTGTCAAAACCCCCCAAAAAAAACACTTCAGCGAGCGGGCCTTTCCCAATTGACCGGGCCCATTCCCGGGGTTTGGATAAATCTCATTCCGCGTAGAGGATGCCTGGTTTTCTTTTAAAGTTTTTCCCTAAATTTTAAAATAGACATGCCCTTTCAAAAATACGAACTAAAACAAAATTACCCCTTTTCCCTCAACTTACTGCCCTTGACCAGCACAAAAAAAATCCTTGGCGTACGCATTCAAAAAATACCCCCTTATCAACTTTTCGGGAAGTTGGGAACCATAAAAAAACGTTGAAAGAAAAGGCTATTTTTTTTCAAAAGAAATTGCTCCTGTGCCTAACCAAAAAAAGTTTGGACTGTAAAGCCCATGAAAAAAGAGCACTTCCCCCCCCCCCCACTGCCCAGCTGGGAAACACTACCCCCCACCGAAATCTACAAAAATAGAATTTCAACAGTTTTTTGCTAGGGCTGGCCCATGTTTTTCCCCGGCAAAACCCCCCCCCCACCCCCGCCCCCCCAGCTTGCCCCCCCTGCAACTTCCCATGCCCCCCCCCCCCTTTCCCCTTCCACAATCCAGACACTATTTTCAAAAGCTCAAATCTGGACCCCTAAATCTCTGGCTAGACAATCGGGCCCTTTTTTTTCTAAAACTCCCCCGGGAAATTTTGTCGCCCCCTATTACAGCCTGTTCAACCCTTTTTTTAACGTCTAGACCCCAAAATTAAAAGCTGCCGCGTCTCCCCCCTTCAAGGGGGTGACACTCTAGACCAAACTGTTACAGACCCATATCCTCCTCCCTCCTTTAAAACTTTTTTAAAAACCCAAGCCCAAAAAGCAGATCACCGACCATTTCGAATCCCACCGTACCTTCTCCCTTCATCCGGTTTTCCGGGGGGGTCATGGGTGCACTTCAGCCACGCTAAAGGGTCCAAAACCGAATTTAACCGCGATCGATAATAACATTTTGGGCGGCCGTTTTCATTACCTGGCCAAAGGCTTTCACTCTGTCAACCCCCCGCTTTCTTATTGGCAACAAAATACCCTTTGGGTTTCCCCAAATGCTGCCTCCCCTGTTCCCAAACACTTCTCAATAGAGTTCAATTGTCATTTGGGGCCTGTTGTCTGGACCTATGCCTCTAGGGGTTTTCCACGGGTTAAATTCTGGGCCCGACTTTTTTTTCTCTGTGAAATTTTATGACTTCGCTCTTGCTGCGGTGACTCTAAATCCACCTCTACGAAACCCAAAAATTTTTGTTCCATCGGGCCCCTTCATTGGAACTGTTTAACAAACCCCCAAAAGACTACAATTCCACAAAACCCCCTTCAGTACCCCAACTGCTCTTAACCTAGTAAAACTAAATGCGCTCTTCCCAACCGAACGCTGCTTTTTACCGGCCCACCCGCAAATCACTACTCTCGACGGTCTGCCCAGAGTAGTGGACAACACAAATTCAGGGGGTCTGGTTAGACTGAATCCCTTCCAACTCCATAAGAATCTCCAATCCAAAATTAAAAACTAGAATCGGTTTTTTTCCTATTTCGCAACAAAACCCCCTTCCTCATGCGCCAAAAAGCCCCCTAAAAAATGACTATCCTACCCATCCTTTCTTCGGCGATGTCATTTAAAAAAATGCCTCCAACACTCTACCACAATTTGGGTGTATCTATCACAGTCCTCCGTTTTTTCTCCAAGGGCCCCATATAAACCCCCATGTCCTGTACCTCTTTTGGGTGTCCCCCACACATATTTTTTCCCAACCCCTGGCTCCAGGCCATCTATAATCACTGCTAGGCAAATCCCCGCCTTATCTTGCTCATTGGTCCCATAGCAACACCCCCCGTAGTCTGCGCTCCAGCGGGTATATCTCACTGGTCATCCCCAAAGCCAACACCTCCTTTGGCCGCAATTCCATCCAGTTCTCTGCTGCCAATGACTGGAACAAATTGCAAACTCTCTGAAGCTGGAGACACTTATCTCCCTCACTAACTTTAAGCATCATTTTGTCAGAGCACCTTACCGATCACTGCACCTGTACACAGCCCATCTGAAATTAGCCCCCCCAAACTACCTCATCCCTATATTGTTATTTTTTTTTGCTCATTTGTACCCCAGTATCTCTATTTGCACATCACCTCTTGCACATCTATCATTCCAGTGTTAATACTAATTGTAATATTTTGCACTATAGCCTATTTTATTGCCTTACCCTCCATAACTTGCTAAATTTTGCACACACTGTATATATATGTATTTCTGTTGTATTTTTTGACTTTGTTTTTGTTTTACCCCAATTTTAACTCTGTGTTTTGTTTTTATCGCACTGTTTTGGGCTTTATCTTGGCCAGGTCGCAGTTGTAAATGAAACTTGTTCTCAACTGGTTTACCGGTTAAATAAAGGTAAAAAAAAAATAAAATAAAATAGCCGACTGAGGACTGTGGAAACAGGGCCCTCTACCGACTGAGGACTGTTGGAAACAGGACCTCTAGCCGACTGAGGACTGTGGAAACAGGGACCTCTAGCTGACTGAGGACTGTGGAAACTGTGTTTTGTGTATTGAGTGTGTGCATGTTGATTGAAACGATGCTCTGCTTAACTCAGTGGTAGAGGGGAAATCAACCTAGAGAACAGAGTACTATTGTTCCCGACTGGCCCTTTTACCTCCATCGGGGGCCTGTTCTTACTTTCCGAACATTATCATCATCTGTTCTTTACTCCGAACCGTGGCCCTGAAAGGTAGTCAGACAGAAATAAAATTTTGACATTAAGTCTTGGTTTGATTTGTTGGGCTCCAGGAAGTCGCATTTGTGTGGAGCTGTGTTTGTTTTTGGCTCTTAAAAAGGGAGAGGGAGAGAGAGGGAGAGAGGAGAAAAGAGGGGGGGTGAAGGGAGAGAGAGAGAGATGAGAGAGAGAAGGGAAAAAAGGAGAGAGAGAGATATTCTCTCTCCTCTCTTTCCCATCCTTCTTTTTTTCCGTTTCTCCTTTCTTTTCACCTTCTCTCTCTCTCTCTCTTTCTTCTCTTTTACTTCTCTCTCTCTCTCTCTTCCTCTCCTCTCCTCCTCGTCTTTTTCTTTTTTTTTCTTCCGCTCCCCCTCTCTTCTCCCCTCTTGTTTTCCTGTGCTCTCTATCTTTATTACCAACCAAATTTATCCCGTCAGAATTCTCAAATTAGGCCGATTCCATAATATCAAAATCCAGAAAAAGCCGTTAATTCTAAAAAACTTAAAGAAGCTTCCCAACCTTCCATACAAGCCATCCCTACAAGAGATGACCCGAGAAGAGTCCCCTAAGCAAGCTGGTCCGGGGGTTCTTTCACAAACAAAAACAAAACCCCAACAGAGTCCCAGGCAACAACCCCTTTAACCCCAAACCCAAAAAACCCCCATGAAAAAACAAAAAGAGAATTTAAACTTGACACATTGGGGAAATTAACAAAAAAAAAACGGGGAAAAACTAAAAAGTTTTTGGCCCCTAAACAGAAGTACAAAAAAAAAAAAAGTTGCAGAATACCTGACCATTGCCTAAACCCAAATTTAAGGAAAGCTTTGACTAATGACAGATTTCAGTGAGTTTAACCCCCTTGTTTATTGAAAAAGGGCCCCAAAACCTTTCCAGCCCTTTGTTTTCCCCCTCAAGGAGAAAATGCTATTTTGAAAAACCCCCCAAAAAATGAGGGGGAAAAAACCTGTTTTGAAACTTCCAAACCCCCCCTTTGCCAAATTTTATGACCATATTAAGAAAACTTTTTATTTCCCCAGTTTAAAAACAGAATTCGAAAATAAACCCCAAATTTTTTGGATAAATTTCCCTTATTTTACTCGGGGTTTAAAAAATCATAGGGGTGCCTTCACACCCCCAATATTTGTGCCCCTTGTTTTTACAAAAAAAAGGGGCAACCTAAAGAACAAACCCATTTTTTTATTATTTTCCCATTTGTTTTTAAACCTATTTGAAACATTTTTTAAAAAACACCTGTATAAAAAACACTACTAGGGAATTTGAAATGTCTTTTTTTATTTTGGAACTTCTAGTGAAATTTTTTTACGGTTAATTTTGTATTGTTTTTTCACACTTTTGTTTACTGTTTTCCTTAGAGAAAAAGAAGAAGATAGAGGGAAGATGCGATCTATAGAGTGGTTCGGGGAAGCTTTTTTGGGCCCCCGGGTTTGGGGCCTTGGAAGAGAGGTAAAAATAATTGGGAAAGGTAGACGCCAAAAAAAAGGGGAAAAGGAGGGGATGAAAAGGAGGGCCCGGGGAAAAGGTAAGAAAGAAAGAAAAGGGGGAAAAAGAAGAGGGGGAAAAATGGGTTAAAAAAGAAGATGGAGGTGGGGAAGGGAAAGGAAAAGGTTTGGAAGTTTTTATCCTCTTTTTCGTTTTCCCCTCCCGCTTCCCACTCGCTACCTCCTCTGGCTCTTGGCCCTCCCTCCCTCCTCCCCCTTCTACCCCGTTCCCCTCCGCTTTTTTCCTCTCTCCTCCCCCCTTTTTTTCGCGCTCCCCCCCTCTGCTTCTCTTTTTTCCCTTTTCTTTTCTCTCTCCCCTCGCCTTCCCTTTCTCCGCCCCCGCTCTCCTTCTCCTTGGGGGTTCCCCCTGCCCTTTTCCTCTCGCTCTTTTTTTTCCCCCGCTCCCCTTTTCCCCCGGGTTTCCTTCTTTCTCTCCCCCCTTTCGGCTTCCCCCCTTCTCTCCCCCCACCTTTTCTTTTCGGCCCGGGGTTTCCCCTTTTTCCCCCTTTCGGGCGCCCCGGCGCCTCTCGCGGCTGGCCCTTTTTTCGCCTAGGCCCGGGGGGCTCCCCCTCTGCCCCCATACCCCTGGGGGGACCTTTCACCCCTCGGTTCTTTACGTTTCCTTTTTTAACGATCTTTCTTTTTTTTTTCCCCCTTTTCTCTCTCGCCTTTTCTTTTCTCTCGGCTCTGGGGTGATTCTTTCTTTTCCGGGGCCTCAAAAAACCTTTTAGGTTTTGGGCCCGGTTAATTTTTTCCTCTTTCCGTTCTCTTTCCCTTTTTCCCCTCTCTCTTTTCTTTCCCGCCCCCCCTTTTCCCGCTCCTCTCCCCCTTTTTTCCTTTTCCCCTTTTTTTTCCCTTTTTTTTTCCCCTTTAATCTTCTCTCCCGGGTTCCCCTTTCCCCACCAATTTCCTTTTTCTGGGCCTTGCCTAAATTTCTTTTTCTTTCCAGAACGGTGCCCCCTTTTTTTTCCCAAAACTTTTTAACCCCCCGTTTGGTTTGGGTTGCCGCGGGTTTTCCCCGGGGCCGGGCCGTTCCCCGGCGTTTGCCCCTTTTCTGGGCCCCGGGAAAAGGGGAAAAAAACAAAATAAGGGGGGGTGGGGGAAAGGTTTGGTTTTTCCAACGGGGGGGGGGTTTTTTCTCCCCCCTTTCCCTCCTTTTTCCCCAGAAGAAAAAAGGGAGGGGGGAATTGGGGGCTCTCAAAAGTCCTCATTTTTAAAATTGAAAAAATTTTGGCGTCATTTTCCCGGTTTTCCATGGCTTTCCGGGGCCTTTTTTCCGGGCCCTTTTTTTTCTTTTGAAAATTAAACAATAAATTTTTAAAAAACTTATTTCCTAAAACGTGTCAATACTAAACATACAGTATCTCACAAAAGTGAGTACACCCCTCACATTTTTGTAAATATTTGAGTATATCTTTTCATGTGACAACACTGAAGAAATGACACTTTGCTACAATGTAAAGTAGTGAGTGTACAGCTTGTATAACAGTGTAAATTTGCTGTCCCCTCAAAATAACACAACACACAGCCATTCATGTCTAAACCGCTGGCAACAAAAGTGAGTACACCCCTAAGTGAAAATGTCCAAATTGGGCCCAATTAGCCATTTTCCCTCCCCGGTGTCATGTGACTCGTTAGTACTACAAGGTCTCAGGTGTGAATGGGGATCAGGTGTGTTACATTTGGTGTCATCGCTCTCACACTCCCTCATACTGGTCACTGGAAGTTCAACATGGCACCTCATGGCAAAGAACTCTGAGGATCTGAAAAAAAGAATTGTTGCTCTACATAAAGATGGCCTGGGCTATAAGAAGACTGCCAAGACCCTGAAACTGAGCTGCAGCACGGTGGCCAAGACAATACAGCGGTTTAACAGGACAGGTTCCACTCAGAACAGGCCTCGCCATGGTCGACCAAAGACGTTGAGTGCACATGCTCAGCGTCATATCCAGAGGTTATCTTTGGGAAATAGACGTATGAGTGCTGCCAGCATTGCTGCAGAGGTTGACCATACGCCGCACACTGCATCAAATTGGTCTGCATGGCTGTCGTCCCAGAAGGAAGCCTCTTTTAAAGATGATGCACAAGAAAGCCCGCAAACAGTTTGCTGAAGACAAGCAGACTAAGGACATGGATTACTGGAACCACGTCCTGTAGTCTGATGAGACCAAGATAAACTTATTTGATTCAGATGGTGTAAAGCGTGTGTGGCGGCAACCAGGTGAGGAGTACAAAGACAAGTGTGTCTTGCCTACAGTCAAGCATGGTGGTGGGAGTGTCATGGTCTGGGGCTGCATGAGTGCTGCCGGCACTGGGGAGCTACAGTTCATTGAGGGAACCATGAATGCCAACATGTACTCTGACATACTGAAGCAGAGCATGATCCCCTCCCTTCGGAGACTGGGCCGCAGGGCAGTATTCCAACATGATAACGACCCCAAACACACCCCCAAGACAACCACTGCCTTGCTAAAGAAGCTGAGGGTAAAGGTGATGGACTGGCCAAGCATGTCTCCAGACCTAAACCCTATTGAGCATCTGTGGGGCATCCTCAAACGGAAGGTGGAAGAGTGCAACATCCACCAGCTCCGTGATGTCGAGTGGAAGAGGACTCCAGTGGCAACCTGTGAAGCTCTGGTGAACTCCATGCCCAAGAGGGTTAAGGCAGTGCTGGAAAATGATGGTGGCCACACAAAATATTGACACTTTGCCCCCATTATAGACATTTTCACTTAGGGGTGTACTCAATTTTGTTGCCAGCGGTTTAGACATTAATGGCTGTGTGTTGTGTTATTTTGAGGGGACAGCAAATTTACACTGTTATACAAGCTGTAAAAAGTGTCATTTCTTTAGTGTTGTCACATGAAAACATATACTCAAATATTTACAAAAATGTGAGGGGTGTACTCACTTTTGTGAGATACTGTATGTCTCTTTAAACTTGGCACATCTAGCCACTGGGATTTTTGCCCATTCTTCAAGGCAAAACAGCTCCAGCTCCTTCAAGTTGGATGGGTTCCGCTGGTGTACAGCAATCTTTAAGTCATACCACAGATTCTCAATTGGATTGAGGTCTGGGCTTAGACTAGGCCATTCCAAGACATTTAAATGTTTCCCCTTAAACCACTCGAGTGTTGCTTTAGCAGTATGCTTAGGGTCATTGTCCTTCTGGAAGGTGAACCTCCGTCCCAGTCTCAAATCTCTGGAAGACTGAAACAGGTTTCCCTCAATAATTTTTCCCTGTATTTAGCGCCATCCATCATTCCTTCAATTCTGATCAGTTTCCCAGTCCCTGCGAATTAAAAACATCCCCACAACATGATGCTACCACCACCATGTTTCACTGTGGGGATGGTGTTCTCGGGATGATGAGAGGTGTTGGGTTTGCTCCAGACATAGCGTTTTCCTTGATGGCCAAAAAGCTCAATTTTAGTCTCATCTGACCAGAGTACCTTCTTCCATATGTTTGGGGAGTCTCCTACATGCATTATTTTGAACACCAAACGTGTTTGCTTATTTTTTCTTTAAGCAATGGCTTTTTTCTGGCCACTCTTCCGTAAAGCCCAGCTCTGTGGAGTGTATGGCTTAAAGTGGTCCTATGGACAGATATTCCAATCTTCGCTGTGGAGCTTTGCAGCTCCTTCAGGGTTATCTTTGGTCTCTTTGTTGCCTTTTGATTCATTCCCTCCTTGCCTGGTCCGTGAGTTTTGGTGGGCGTCCCTCTCTTGGCAGGTTTGTTGTGGTGCCATATTCTTTCAATTTTTTAATTTAATGGTGCTCCGTGGGATGTTCAAAAGTGTCTGATATTTTTTTATAACCCAACTCTGATCTATACTTCTCCACAACTTTGTCCCTGACCTGTTTGGGGAGCTCCTTGGTCTTCATGGTGCCGTTTGCTTGGTGGTGCCCCTTGCTTAGTGGTGTTGCAGACTCTGGGGCCTTTCAGAACAGGTGTTTATATTACATTTACATTTTAGTCATTTAGCAGATGCTCTTATCCAGAGCGACTTACAGTTAGTGAGTGCATACCTTTTTTTTCATACTGGTCCCCCGTGGGGATCGAACCCACAACCCTGGTCATATTCCTGGTATATATACTGAGATCATGTGACAGATCATTTGACACTTAGATTGCTCAAAGGTGGACTTTATTTAACTAATTATGTGACTTCTGAAGGTAATTGGTTACACCAGATCTTATTTACGGGCTTCATAGCAAAGGGGGTGAAAAAAAATAGTTTCACTTCACCAATTTGGACTATTTTTTTATGTCCATGACATAAAATCCAAATAAACATCCATTTAAATTACAGGTTGTAACGCAACAAAATAGGAACAACACCAAGGGGGATGAATACTTTTGCAAGGCACTGTATTTCCGTGAAACAAAGTATTTTACTGGCCCTGATGTCTCTCTGGAAAGAAATCCTTGCTCTGAGCTCATCGACTTTGTTATCTAAAGACTGAATATTAGCGAGTAATATACTTGGAAGCGGTGGGTGGTGTGCGCGCCTCCTAAGTCGAACCAGCAGGCCGCCTCGAGTGCCTCTCCTCCGCCGGCGATGTTTTGGGTCAGCCGCTGGAATCAGTTCAGTTGCCCTGCAGAGAGTAAACAAAGGATCTGCTTTGGGAAAGTCAAATTCCTGGTCGTAATGCTGGTGAGTTACCGCCGCTCTGATATCCAATAGTTTTTCCCGGCTGTATGTAATGATACAAAACACTTTCTGAGCTAATAATGTAAAAAAAAGAATACATTGAAAAACAAAATACCACAAAGTTTCGTAAGAGCTAGTCGCGAAGCCGCCATCCAGGCCGCCATCTTCGTCGGTTGGTGAGAGGAAAACAATAAGGACATCTTCAAGATGGTGGCAAGACTGGCAGGCTTAAATAATAAAGGAATGTCAAGCTGTTGTCCTTTTGGTTTGTGCTCAACTGTGACCACAAACTGTGACCGCAAAGAAAAAGGACAACAACTTAGTGCAAATGATTTGACATTCGTTTATTATTAAAGCCTGCCAGCACCATCTTGCAGATGTCCTTATTGTCATCTATCGCCCACCAGGTGCCCTTGGAGAGTTCCTCAATGAGCTTGAGACCTTGATTAGCTAATTTCCTGACGATGGCTCACTGCGACTTCAAGCTCCCGACGTTTGCCTTCCATTCATTTCTTCACAACTCTCTCTTTCCCCTCCTTGCCTCTTTTGAGCTCACCTTTTCCCAATCACCTCCAACTCACAAGGCAGGCAATATGCTTGACCTCATCTTTACTAGAGGCTGCTCGCCTCCTAATCTCACTGCAACCCCCCTCCAGGTCTCTGATCACTACTTTGTTTCCTTTTCTGTCTCCTTTTGCTCCAACCACTCAGCCCCTACTCAGATGGTCATGCTCTGTCACAATCGTCGCTCTCTCTCTCTCCCACTACTCTCTCCTCTTCTATCATCTCTCCCTTCTAAATCCTTCTCCCTCCTGTCTCCTGATTTTGCCTCTTCGACCCTACTCTCCTCCCTTTCCGCATCCTATGAATCACACTGTCCCCTTTCCTTCCGGCCGGCTCGGCCCTCCCCTTCTGCTCCATAGCTGAGTGACTCATTGCGAGCTTACAGAACAGGGCTGTGGGCAGCTGAGTGAAAATGGAGGAAAACTAAACTTCTGGAGGACCTATCATCATTTCACTCTTCCTCTCTATCTTCTCTTCCTCTGTATCCGCTGCTAAAGATACTTTCTATCACTCTTTATGTCAAGCTTCTGCCTCTAACCCTAGGAAACTATTTTCCACCTTCTCCTCCCTCCTTAATCCTCCACCCCCTCCCACCTCCCTCTCTGCGGACAACTTTGTCAACGACTTTGAAAAGAAGGTTGACGACATCCGCTACTCATTCAATCAGCCCATTGAATCCACTTGTCTCACTCACACAGAACTACCCTAAGCCTTGTCCTCTTTCTCCCCTCTCTCTCCAGATGACATCTTGTGACTAGTGAGGTCTGGCAGCCCGACAACCTGCCCACTCGACCCCATCCCCTCCTCTCTTCTCCAGACCATCTCTGGAGACCTTCTCCCATTCCTCACTTCCTTCATCAACTCATCCCTGACCAATGGCTGCATCCCCTCTGACTTCAGAATGGCCCGAGTCACTCACCTCCTCAAGAAACCAAACACTCGACTCATCTGACGTCAAAAACTACAGACCTGTATCCATTCTTTCTTTTCTTTCCATAACACTTGAGCGTTCTGTCTCTGATCAACTCTCTTGTTATCTCTCTCAGAACGATCTTCTTGACCCTAACCAGTGAGGCTTCTATACGGGTCACTCAACCGAGACTGCTCTTCTCTGTGTCACTGCTCTCCTCTGTTCTCATCCTCCTAGATCTATCCGCTGCCTTCGACACTGTGAACCATCAGATACTCCTCTCCACCCTCTCAGGGCTGGGCTTCTCAGGTTCTGCACACTCTTGGATTGCATCCTACCTGGCAGGCCGCTCCTACCAGGCAGGCCGCTCCTACCTGGCAGGCCGCTCCTACCTGGCAGGCCGCTCCTACCTGGCAGGCCGCTCCTACCTGGCAGGCCGCTCCTACCAGGCAGGCCGCTCCTACCTGGCAGGCCGCTCCTACCTGGCAGGCCGCTCCTACCTGGCAGGCCGCTCCTACCTGGCAGGCCGCTCCTACCTGGCAGGCCGCTCCTACCTGGCAGGCCGCTCCTACCTGGCAGGCCGCTCCTACCAGGTGACGTGGAGAAGATCTGTGTCTGACCCTCGTACTCTCGCTACTGGTGTCCCCCAGGGCTCGGTCCGAGGCCCCCAGGGCTCGGTTCTACTGGTGTCCCCCAGGGCTCGGTCTGAGGCCCCCAGGGCTCGGTTCTACTGGTGTCCCCCAGGGCTCGGTCCGAGGCCCCCAGGGCTCGGTTCTACTGGTGTCCCCCAGGGCTCGGTCCGAGGCCCCCAGGGCTCGGTTCTACTGGTGTCCCCCAGGGCTCGGTCCGAGGCCCTTCACCTCTTCTCTCTATACACCAAGTAACTCGGCTCCATCATATCTTAACATGGTCTCTCCTATCATTGCTATGCGGATGACACTCAACTACTTTTCTCCTTCCCCCCTTCTGAAACCCAGGGGGCGACACGCATCTCTGCGTGCCTGGCAGATATCTCAGCTTGGATGTCGGCCCACCACCTCAAGCTCAACCTCGACAAGACGGAGCTGCTCTTCTGCCCAGGAAAGGCCTGCCCACTCAAAGACCTCTCCATCACGGTTGACAACTCCACGTGTCGCCCTCCGAGAATGCAAAGAACCCTGGGGTGACCATGGACAACACCCTGTCGTTCTCTGCAAGCATCAAAGCAGTGAATGGCTCCTGCAGATTCATGGTCTACAAGATCCGTAGAGTACGACCCTACTTCACACAGGAAGCGGTGCAAGTCCTAATCCAGGTCATCTCCCGTCTGGACTACTGCAATTCGCTGTTGGCTGGGCTCCCAGCATGTGCCATCAAACCCCTGCAACTTATCCAGAACGCTGCAGCCTGCCTGGTTTTCAAACTCCCCAAGTTCTCTCATGTCACCCCACTCCTCCGCACACTCCACTGGCTTCCAGTAGAATCTCGCATCAACTACAAGACCATGGTGCTTACCTACGGAACAGCAAGAGGAACTGCCCCTCCTTACCTTCAGGCTATGCTCAAACCCTACACCCCAACACGAGCACTCCGTTCTGCCACCTCAGGTCTCATGGCCCTCCCACCCCTACGGGAGGGCAGCTCCCGCTCAGCACAGTCCAAGCTCTTCTCTGTCCTGGCACCCCGATGGTGGAACCAGCGTCCCCCCGAAGTTAGGACAGCAGAGTCCCTGCCCATCTTCCAAAAACATGTGAAACCCTACCTCTTCAAAGAGTATCTTAAATAATCCTCCTCCTCAATGTGTTCAATTTCATAAACAGGTATATTGTACTTGTCACGTTCGTTTAAGGACGGGTCAGACCAAGGCGCAGCGTGAAATGCGTACATGTTTATTTAAATGATAAACACATGACAAAACAACAAACCAAACGAAACGTGAAGTCCAAAGGCTGTACACAAAACTAGCCTAAACACAGAACAAGATCCCACAACCCATGAATGCCAATAAGCTTCCTAAGTATGCTCCCCAATCAGAGACAACGAGCGACAGCTGCCTCTGATTGGGAAACACACCCGGCCAAACAGAACTACAAACAAAGATCACAAACATAGAAAATACAACATAGAACATTCCCACCCTGTCTCAACATATAAGAGTCCCCTGAGTTGCGGACTCCGACCGCACAACCTTTACATAACAGGGTAGGGGCCGGGTGGGCATTCCGCCTCGGAGGCGGATCCGGCCCCGGGAGTGATGACCACATACTCTCCGCCTCCCTGTTGCGCCCCTGGTCTGGTCTGGACCTCAGCGCGCTGCTTCCCCTCTCCTTCCTCCCACGATACTCCAATCCCTGTCTGGACACTGGTGTGGGAGACCCCGAACCTGGAGAGGGGCTGATGTCTGGGTCTGGACTGGAACCGCTGACCGGAGCTGGACCAGGCACCGGTGGAGCGGACTGCTCAGGCTCCGGACTGGAGATGCTGACTGGAGCTGGACTGGACCCCGGCGGAGCGGACTGCTCTGGCTCCGGAGTGGAGATGCTGATTGGAGCTGGACTGGACCCCGGCGGAGCGGACTGCTCTGGCTCCGGAGTGGAGCAGCTGACCGGTGGAACGGGCACGGGCCGTGCCGGACTGGACACACGCACCACTGGTCTGGTGCGAGGAGCAGGCACGGGCCGGACCGGACTAAGAACACGCACCACTGGCTTGGTGCGAGGAGCAGGAACAGGCCGGGCCGGACTGGGAACACGCACCACTGGCTTGGTGCGAGGAGCAGGAACGGGCCAGGCCGGACTGGCGACACGCACCACTTGCTTGGTGCGAGGAGCAGGAACAGGCCGGGCCGGACAGGGAACACGCACAACTGGCTTGGTGCGGGAAGCAGGAACGGGCCGGGCCGGACTGGGAACACGCACAACTGGCTTGGTGCGGGAAGCAGGAACGGGCCGGGCCGGACTGGGAACACGCACCACTGGCTTGGTGCGGGGATCAGGAACGGGCCGGGCCGGACTGGGAACACGCACCACTGGCTTGGTGCGAGGAACAGGAACAGGAACGGGCCGGGCCGGACTGTGGAGGCGGACTGGAGGTCTGGAGCGGAGAGCTGGCACAACCCGTCCTGGCTGGATGCCCATCTTCGCACGGCACGTGCGTGGTGCTAGCACAGGACGTACAGGACTGTGCCGGCCCACTGGCGACACAGTACGTATCTCCGCATAACACGGAGCCTGCCCAGTCACACGCTTCTTCGCGTGAGTACGGGGAGTTGGCTCTGCTCTGAAACTAGGCTCCGCCAACCACCCCGTGTGCCCCCCCCCAACATTTTTTATTGGGGCTGCTTCTCGGGCTTCCTCCTTGACCGGCGCCTTCTGCGTTGCCGTTGCTCCTCTCTATACCGGGCCTCCACTGTCTCCTCCCTAGAACGGCGATCCATCCCAGCCTGAATCTCCTCCCATGTCCAGGATCCCTTTCCGTCCAGGATCTCCTCCCATGTCCAGGCTGTCTGCTCCTGGGCACGCTGCTTGGTCCGTGTTTGGTGGGATCTTCTGTCACGTTAGTTTAAGGACGGGTCAGACCAAGGCGCAGCGTGAAATGCATACATGTTTATTTAAATGATAAACACACGACAAAACAACAAACCAAATGAAACGTGAAGTCCAAAGGCTGAACACAAAACTAGCCTAAACACAGAACAAGATCCCACAACCCATGAATGCCAATAGGCTTCTTAAGTATGCTCCCCAATCAGAGACAATGAGCGACAGCTGCCTCTGATTGGGAAACACACCCGGCCAAACATAGAACTACAAACCTAGATCACAAACATAGAAAATACAACATAGAACATTCACACCCTGACTCAACATATAAGAGTCCCCTGAGTCAGGACGTGACAGTACTCGAGACATTGGAATCATTTTACAATTTTAATAGCAGAAATGAAAATTAATTTCACAATATAATTTCAAGCACATGCAATGGTGTTTTTCACTCAAATCCTTTTTTCACTCGAGGCGGATCAGGTAAGTGTTACAACATTCAAACAACAATCCATATCTACATTTCACTATCAATCATGTTACTGGTATGCAAATCAGACTAATTTCAGCATGGAAATAAACATCAAGGTAGATATTCAGGTAAGAATCATGAAAGTAATAAATAATCAAACACTCAATCATCTTTTATCTTTTGCCAAGGTAGGATTTGCTGGTCATGTCTACATGGTTTGTGTCCCCCCTCGGTCGTGCCTTTACAAGCTGTACATAAAAAGACACACAGACACAGAAAACTAGATTTCATGGCACAAAATGCTTACTGAGATGATACACTGACTGTATGACAGATCTGCTTATAGACCTTGTCATTAAAACAGAATTACATTTAGACAGACACACACACACACACACACACACACAGAGAGAGAGAGAGCGAGAGAGAGAGAGAGAGAGAGAAAGTGAGAGAGAGCAATGTGTGGGAGGATGCTGCGGTGCACTCGTTGATCTAGCTAACGTTAACTAGCTACACTGCAGCTAGCTAGCGAGCTTAGCTTAGGTTAACTTTATGTGATAGATAGTTAGCTACCTAGCTATTTGATTTAATTAAGTGCAAGAGTGTGCAAAGCTGTCATCAAGGCAAAGGGTGGCTATTTGAAGAATCTCAAATATAAAATATATTCAGATTTGTTTAACACTTTTTTGGTTACTACATGATTCCATATGTGTTATTTCATAGTTTTGATGTCTTCACTATTATTCTACAATGTAGAAAATAGAAAACATTAAGAAAAACCCTTGAATGAGTAGGTGTGTCCAATCTTTTGACTGGTAGTGTAGGCCTATTGTATTGCACTAAATCAGGGATCTCCAATCCTGTTCCTTGAGAGCTTTTGTCCTGTAGGTTTTTGTTCCAAGTATAGGGCTGTGGCGGTCACTAAATTTTGTCAGCCGGGTGATTGTCAAACAAATAACTGTCGGTCTCACGGTAATTGACCGTGAATTAACATAAGCACATTTAGCATCTCCTGGCTTCCACATATAGCCTACAAGCCACTGATGCAGACCTTTGGAACATCTCCAACCCCTAATCTAGCACACCTGATTCTAATAATTAGCAGGTTGATAAGATGAATCAGGTTAGTTACAACTGGGGTTGGAGCGAAAACCTACAGGAGGGTCTCTCTCCAGGAACAGGGTTGGGAGTTAAAACCTCCAGGAGGGTAGCTCTCCAGAACAGGGTTGGAGTTTGGCCCCGTGCTAAAATATC
>LR778269.1:3448034-3484847 GCA_902810595.1 Coregonus sp. 'balchen'
TCCTGATGAGACGCCGGATGGGGGTCTCCAATATCTCGTGGAGTGGGAGGGGTACGGCCCGGAGGAGCGGTGCTGGATGCCGAGGAGGGACATTCTGGACCCGTCCCTTCTGACCGAATTCCATCGTGGTCATCCTACGCGCCCTGCTCCGCGTCCTCCTGGTCGTCCCCGAGGCCGGGGGCGGCGCACGGCTGGAGCCGCGCGTCAAGGGGGGGGTACTGTCACGGTTTCGGCCGAGGCGGCCCCTCCTCCTTGTTCGGGCAGGTTTCGGCGGTCGTCGTCTCCGGAGTACTAGCTGCCACCGTTCTATGTTTCATGTTTGATTGGTTTTGTCTGTTTGTCACACCTGTTTTGTGTTATGTCTCATTAAGCACCCTATTTAGTTCCTCGTGTGAGTTTAGGTGTTGTGTGTAATTGTTGCTCTGTCGTGTGGTAGTTTTGGTCGTTATGTTTGTTCTCTCCTTGTGTCGTATGCTGTCTTTTGGAGAGTCCTGCCTTTTGGCACACTTACTTTGTGTATAGTTTAGTGTGCGTCATTTTCGCCTGTGGCCTGTGGCCGTTGTGTGGCGTGTTTCTACGGACTACACTAAAGACTATTTGGATTTATTCTCTGTGTCCTGCGTGTGATTCCACATCCCACTTCACTCCACCCTTGACAGATTAGCTAACAGTTAACTACCATATAGTTAGTGTTTGTTTAGCTAACATTAGCTACCCTATAGTTAGTGTTTGTTTAGCTAATGTTAGCTGCCCTGCCACTGAATATGGTGAGTAAAACAATTAAATACACCCATGCATTGTTGAGGCAACACCAGTGCAAATGAGTCTCTCTATATATACAATGCTAATTGTAGAAACAATTTACAGAAGAGGCCTGTGTATTAAAATGTAACAAAAACCCATGGACAGCTAACAACAAAAAATGTAACAATTTAAGACCAAAAAACGTTTATAATGAAGATACATTTCATCCGAGATACCTCATTGTCTCATTGACTTACAGTTGAATTCGGAAGTTTACATACACCTTAGCCAAATACATTTAAACTCAGTTTTTCACAATTCCTGACATTTAATCCTAGTAAGGATCACCACTTAGTAATAGTAGAGAGAATGATTTATTTCAGCTTTTATTTCTTTCATCACATTCCCAGTGGGTCAGAAATTTACATACACTCAATTAGTATTTGGTAGCATTGCCTTTACATTGTTTAACTTGGGTCAAACGTTTCGGGTAGCCTTCCACAAGCTTCCCACAAGAAGTTGGGTGAATTTTGGCTCATTCCTCCTGACAGAGCTGGTGTAACTGAGTCAGGTTTGTAGGCCTCCTTGCTCACACACGCTTTTTCAGTTCTGCCCACACATTTTCTATAGGATTGAGGTCAGGGCTTTGTGATGGCCACTCCAATACCTTGACTTTGTTGTCCTTAAGCCATTTTGCCACAACTTTGGAAGTATGCTTGGGGTCATTGTCCATTTGGAAGACCCATTTGCGACCAAGCTTTAACTTCCTGACTGATGTATTGAGATGTTGCTTCAATATATCCACATAATTTTCCTTCCTCATGATGCCATCTATTTTGTAAAGTGCACCAGTCCCTCCTGCAGCAAAGCACCCCCACAGAATGATGCTGCCACCCCCGTGCTTCACGGTTGGTGTGGTGTTCTTCGGCTTGCAAGTAACCCCCTTTTTTCCTCCAAACATACCGAAGGTCATTATGGCCAAACAGTTCTATTTGTGTTTCATCAGACCAGAGGACATTTCTCCAAAAAGTACGATCTTTGTCCCCATGTGCAGTTGCAAACTGTAGTCTGGCTTTTTTATGGCGGTTTTGGAGCAGTGGCTTTTTCCTTGCTGAGCGGCCTTTCAGGTTATGTCGATTTAGGACTAGTTTTACTGTGGATATAGATACATTTGTACCTGTTTCCTCCAGCATCTTCACAAGGTCCTTTGCTGTTGTTCTGGGATTGATTTGCACTTTTCGCACCAAAGTACGTTCATCTCTAGGAGACAGAACGCGTCTCCTTCCTGAGCGGTATGACGGCTGCTTGGTCCCACGGTGTTTATACTTGCGTACCATTGTTTGTACAGATGAACGTGGTACCTTCAGGCATTTGGAAATTGCTCCCAAGGATGAACCAGACTTGTGGAGGTCTACAACTTTCCTTCTGAGGTCTTGGCTGATTTCTTTTGATTTTCCCATGATGTCAAGCAAAGAGGCACTGAGTTTGAAGGTAGGCCTTGAAATACATCCACAGGTACACCTTGAATTGACTCAAATGATGTCAATTAGCCTATCAGTAGCTTCTAAAGCCATGACATCATTTTCTGGAATTTTTCAAGCTGTTTAAAGGCACAGTCAACTTAGTGTATGTACAATTCTGACCCACTGGAATTGTGATACAGTGAATTATAAGTGAAATAATCTGTCTGTAAACAATTGTTGGAAACATTACTTGTGTCATGCACGAAGTAGATGTCCTAACTGACTTGCCAAAACTATAGTTTGTTAACAAGAAATGTGTGTAGTTGTTGAAAAAACGAGTTTTAATGACTCCAACCTAAGTGTATGTAAACTTCAGACTTCAACTGTAGCTAGCTACATAATGTTACAAAGTAAACTAGCTTAGCTTTTATCGTGAAAATCACGATAAAATGACAGTTAGGATAAACATTTCTAAAATGAAACCATGCTTATAAACCCGGTGAATAAGGAGACAAGGATCATTTACATTTCTTCACTTCCTGCTTCTCTTCTTCCGACGTATGAGGCGCGCACCTGCAGCTAACAGTTTGAATGTCTTCCCCCTAGCACTAAGCAAAACCATGGAGGACTAAAATAATAACAATGCTGTGAAGAAACTTTTGATTCGAAAATATTTTGGAATTTATAGACTCTCTCACAGGAAAACGTTTAGTTGTTGTAAGGGTAATGATTTAAGCCAGCCTATCACGTACACACGGTCTACGTCAGTCATAATCATCATCAGTCATAGCCTTCAGCGACAGAGCATTAGGCTAGTCACATGTCTGTCATCAATGTGTGTACAATTACAATGGTAATAAAATGGCCAATTTAGGAAATGTTATAGAACATGCTATTTACAAGTAGAATGGAAATGGTTTGCGTTGTGTGGTAGGATTTGTGGGCTTTGGCACGCTTATGTAGGTGTCATAAACCGGCCATAAAATAACTACCGTGGTAAGTTTTGTGGATTTTGGCACTCTTATGTAGATGTCATAAGCAGCCGTAAAATAATGTAATATATGTCAACACAGGTCTAAATATATGTGTCATGAAAGTGTTATGTCAGCTGTTATGACATATTATGACATGGCTATGACCATGCCATAACGTGTTATGATGCTAAGTGTCAAGTAAAGTGTTACCCTTACTTACTCGATCCTTTCATTCCTTTGTGGAACTTAAGGCTTTCACAAGATAACAACACTGCTGCCGATCTTGTGAATTTTTGGAGATTATTTTTCCATATGACAGGCCAAAGTCCTTCATCATAGAACTGCTAGTGGTAACCATAGCTACAGTAAGATAAACTACTGAGCTTAACAGTAACCATAGGCTATATGCAAGTCCCACAGTCTGATAATGATGTAGAATACACTATAACCATCATGTATTATACACATGGTTCACAGATAGTGCTTGTTGATGACAGTTGGTTTGTGTCCCAAATGACACGCTTTTCCTAGAGCAAAGTAGTGCACTATATAGGGAATAGGGTGCCATTCTCTGGTCTAAAGTAGTGCACTATATAGGGAATAGGGTGCCATTCTCTGGTCTAAAGTAGTGCACTATATAGGGAATAGGGTGTCATTCTCTGGTCTAAAGTAGTGCACTATATAGGGAATAGGGTGTCATTCTCTGGTCTAAAGTAGTGCACTATATAGGGAATAGGGTGTCATTCTCTGGTCTAAAGTAGTGCACTATATAGGGAATAGGGTGTCATTCTCTGGTCTAAAGTAGTGCACTATATAGGGAATAGGGTGTCATTCTCTGGTCTAAAGTAGTGCACTATATAGGGAATAGGGTGTCATTCTCTGGTCTAAAGTAGTGCACTATATAGGGAATAGGGTGTCATTCTCTGGTCTAAAGTAGTACACTATATAGGGAATAGGGTGTCATTCTCTGGTCTAAAGTAGTGCACTATATAGGGAATAGGGTGTCATTCTCTGGTCTAAAGTAGTGCACTATATAGGGAATAGGGTGTCATTCTCTGGTCTAAAGTAGTGCACTATATAGGGAATAGGGTGTCATTCTCTGGTCTAAAGTAGTGCACTATATAGGGAATAGGGTGCCATTCTCTGGTCTAAAGTAGTGCACTATATAGGGAATAGGGTGTCATTCTCTGGTCTAAAGTAGTGCACTATATAGGGAATAGGGTGTCATTCTCTGGTCTAAAGTAGTGCACTATATAGGGAATAGGGTGCCATTCTCTGGTCTAAAGTAGTGCACTATATAGGGAATAGGGTGCCATTCTCTGGTCTAAAGTAGTGCACTATATAGGACATAGGGTGTCATTCTCTGGTCTAAAGTAGTGCACTATATAGGGAATAGGGTGCCATTTGGGATGCCAACTAGGCTTAATGAAACGTGATCACTGGCTGCAATGTCTGCATTCTGTGACATGTTGACATATTTTCTTTCTGCATTAATATTGATTAAATACTCATATTATCCTGGTGAACTCAAAATAGATTATTCTGCCCGTCGTTGAGGGGTGTTAAAGGAAGATGCTCAAAAGAAGACATCAATTAGATTAAACTGAATATATTAAACAGTCATCTTCTGTGATTCTGTGTTTGTATTCTAAAATGGGCTCAACAAGCTAATATAGCAAACAGTATAACGATGTAGCAGCTAAATCTGGTTAGCGTGGCCTAATACCACTCCTATATCCTTAGATTAATCACAGCTAGGTCTTCACTAAATGGCTTTCACCAATCCAGCACACGTCAGATCAGTGATTACATAATGTTGGAATGGATACGATATACTTTTAAAGTTTTTAAAACAGGATTCTTGTCTTTACTGCCTGCCAGACAACTATCAATGTCGTGGTGTCTTTCCAGAAGAATCCCCAAAACATTGCTGCATTCAATATGACATTTGTCAGATGCTTATTCTCCCGACGCGGTGTCTGAAATGGCGGGGAGGGCCAGTGTTATGTGTCATTAAGCCCTAGTTTTGAGGGATGGGCTCTCCTAGCCGGTGTGTAAATGACTCCAGTTACAACGTTAGCCCTTTGATTAAGAAGCTCCGGAAAGAACATCACAGGCAAATGGAATTCTTGGGACAGAAGAGAAAACGATGGAAACAAGTCGGCCAATACATCATCGACCGGTTAATTAGATGCTATTATGTAAACTAGCCATTATGCTTCAGTCAGACGCCACCCTTTATCTACATTTCCAGGGCGTTGTTGTCACTTTGTAAAGTTGTCAGGGAAACCATTAACGGGGTTCTCTCTCCCAAAGTTCTAGAAGGGGAAAGTGGGAACATTTTCCCAGAGGGGCTGTTAAATCCCCCCCCAGGGCACAGACACTGTGTTTCTCTCATCTGACCCAGGAGGGGAGACCTTGGTTCTTCAGCTCTCTAGAGTAAGGTGTTATAAATGTTTTATAGTGAAATGGGCTAGCCTCTCGTTCAGAGGGAGAGAGAGATATTTTTGGCCCTAAACAGAGAGTACACAGTGTACCTGACCACCGTGACTGACCCAAAATTAAGGAACGCTTTGACTATGTACAGACTCAGTGAGCATAGCCTTGCTATTGAGAAAGGCTGCCGTAGGTAGACCTGGCTCTCAAGAGAAGACAGGCTATGTGCACACTGCCCACAAAATGAGGTGGAAACTGAGCTGCACTTCCTAACCTCCTGCCAAATGTATGACCATATTAGAGACACATATTCCTCAGATTACACAGATTCACAAATAATTCGAAAACAAACCCAATTTCTATAAACTCCCATATATACAGTGTGCCATCACAGCAGCAAGATTTGGGACATTTGGGGGGAGATAGAGAGAGAGCGAGAGAGAGAGAGAGAGAGAGAGAGAGAGAGAGAGAGAGAGAGAGAGAGAGAGAGAGAGAGAGAGAGAGAGAGAGAGAGAGAGAGAGCGGGATAGAGAGAGAGAGAGAAAGAGAGAGATGCTTTGCCTTGCACATTTCAGACCCTGAAAAAGTTCCATAAATGAACCAAGACATCACACAAGGCTTTATTATGGCTGCACATGGATAAATCCATGTTCTGATCATGAATAAACCCTGTAGAAGAGATCTCAGTGATTTTGAAAGAGGGGATTGAGGGGCTCAAAGGAGCATAGTGGGTTTAAAGGGTGTGTGCGTTTTTGTGTGTGGCTGTGTGTCTGTGTGTCTCAGTCAGCAGATCTCAACACAATTTAACACTTATGTGAGATTCTGGAGTGGCACCTGAGACAGCGTTTTCCACCACCATCAATAAAACACCAAATTCTGAAACTTTCCCAAAATGCACAGGTTTTCCAGAAATCCTGATTGGAGGTCCTTTGTGCGGATTCTCTTCAGTCAAGGCTCTGTGCTGATTATCTATTAGAGATGGCATTATACACTGTGCAGTGAGAGTCTCTCTGAAGGCCTGTGATGATGTCATCAGTGTCTACGTACACGTCGTCAGGATCATCAATGGTTTCATAGATAAATCAAATGTTATTTGTCAAATGCTTCATAAACAACAGGTGTAGACTAACGGTGAAATATTTACCGGCCCTTCCCTATAATGGCGCTGGAGGGACTAGCAGACGTTTTACAGGCTCCTGACCAATTCTGCTATTATGTGTGTTTTTTTTTGTTGCGCTGATCGTAACTTTGATTTGTACAAAGTTGTTTCTGGCTTTCGTACTGCTCATCCCGGACCAGGCCCAAATCCCTCTAGAAAGGACGTACTGCTCATCCCGGACCAGGCCCAAATCCCTCTAGAAAGGACGTACTGCTCATCCCGGACCAGGCCCAAATCCCTCTAGAAAGGACGTACTGCTCATCCCGGACCAGGCCCAAATCCCTCTAGAAAGGACGTACTGCTTATCCCGGACCAGGCCCAATTCCCTCTAGAAAGGACGTACTGCTCATCCCGGACCAGGCCCAAATCCCTCTAGAAAGGACGAACTGCTCATCCCGGACCAGGCCCAAATCCCTCTAGAAAGGACGTACTGCTCATCCCGGACCAGGCCCAAATCCCTCTAGAAAGGACGTACTGCTCATCCCGGACCAGGCCCAAATCCCTCTAGAAAGGACGTACTGCTCATCCCGGACCAGGCCCAAATCCCTCTAGAAAGGACGTACTGCTCATCCCGGACCAGGCCCAAATCCCTCTAGAAAGGACGTACTGCTTATCCCGGACCAGGCCCAATTCCCTCTAGAAAGGACGTACTGCTCATCCCGGACCAGGCCCAAATCCCTCTAGAAAGGACGAACTGCTCATCCCGGACCAGGCCCAAATCCCTCTAGAAAGGACGTACTGCTCATCCCGGACCAGGCCCAAATCCCTCTAGAAAGGACGTACTGCTCATCCCGGACCAGGCCCAAATCCCTCTAGAAAGGACGTACTGCTCATCCCGGACCAGGCCCAAATCCCTCTAGAAAGGACGTACTGCTCATCCCGGACCAGGCCCAAATCCCTCTAGAAAGGACGTACTGCTCATCCCTGACCAGGCCCAAATCCATCTAGAAAGGACGTACTGCTCATCCCGGACCAGGCCCAAATCCCTCTAGCAAGGACGTTCTGCTCATCCCGGACCAGGCCCAAATCCGTCTAGAAAGGACGTACTGCTCATCCCGGACCAGGCCCCAATCCCTCTAGAAAGGACGTACTGCTCATCCCGGACCAGGCCCAAATCCCTCTAGAAAGGACATACTGCTCATCCCGGACCAGGCCCAAATCCAAACACTCTAAAAGGGAAGAAGCGGCTTGATGAGGGATATCTGACGAGACTACGTCGGTGAGTGGATAAACCCCCTCTACCCTTCTCCAATCACTGTAGAATAAACTGGACGAGTTCCGTTCGAGACTATCCTATCAACGTGATCTAAAGAACTGTAACGTCCTAGGTTTCTCTGAGTCGTGGCTGAAAAAGGACATGGAAAATATACGTCTACCTGTTTTTACCGTCGGAAGGATCAATCTCCAAGAGGAAACGCGACTCCTCGACGGATACAGATTATTTATGCTTTTCACCACTGGGACTGGTAAGTGTGGAAAGTGATCTGTTGATGTCGATAAATGACAAACTGGGCAGTCTAGAGTTGGTCAGTAAGGATGTAAAGGAGTTGAAAGCTAGTCTTGAAATGAGTGATGAAAAAGCTGCGATAATGGAGAAAGATACAAAAAAGCTAAAAGGGACAGTCACTAAGATAGAAGCCTTACTAGACATACAGACTAGATCGATGAGAGAAAATCTAGTACTTACTGGTATCCAAGAAAAAGAAGGAGAGGTTACCGAAAAATGTGTGAAGGACTTCTCACTTACAGCGCTTCAAATCCCTTCAAATCCAACTTGAACGTGTACACTGTTTCGTACAAAGAGGACAGAGATATGAGCGTCCAATCCCTGCCAAATTTGCTTTCTTTAAGGATAAAGTAATGTTTTTAAAGCCTCTCTAAAAGACTCGCTGGCACGAAAATAGGCATTAATGATCAGTTCCCGAGGGAGATTGCAGAACGGCGCAAAGTTCTGTACCCAATCTTCAAGGAAAATAGATTAAAAGGGAAGCGTGTTGCTCTCGTCGTCGATAAACTGTATATTGACAACCAAATGTTCAGAGACACGAAGACTACTCCATGGCTATTCTGAAAGTTCTAATTGAGGAGTCGAATACTGGACCACCCAATACTAGCCATGGTAGGGATTGTAATAAAAAAACACATTTATAGTATTTTATAGTATTTTATAAAGGGATAAGACGGCGTTACAAGAAAGGATAACAAGTGAAATAATACATCTTCAAATATAACTAATTAGGACACAAAAGTACTCAATCAACATAGTGGAGATAAAAACATAGGGAACAGAAGACATAGAAGGCACAGTATGTGTGGGATGGGGGGATGTATTGTGATGGAAGGTGTGGTGTGTGTTTTTGTGTTTGGAAAAGTGTAGCGTTAAGTGAGTGAGAAAGGAAATGGTTGAATATCCCAGAACCAACGTATGTCTGTAAGCAGGGGTTGTGAGAGACAGCTTTCAATTTTGTGCAGATGAGGGATTTTAAAATAAAGTGTATATTTTTTAATTGTCCTATCATGATGGAACGGTCCCCAACCCTATACCCTAGACACCCACCTGAGCGACCCACACACCAAAGAGAAGTCCCCATCTGTTTTATGGACCTGCTGTGAGTTGCCTATATGCAGCCAAAACAGAAAGATAAAGCAGTCAGAGACCTACTAGAGCAGCACCGCCCCCTCAAGATTCTGAGCCTTCCTGGCAGGGTTGGTCCCACAAAGCCAGAGCCCCCTGATTTGAGAGCATAATTTACAAGGAAATCCTCAAAGCTGCTAATGAGAACCTTGATGACCTTGTACCTAGCCGGTGGGGATTCCGGTGGGGTACCCCCACCCAGGTAGTGGCAGTGCTGGCAACACTGGCTGCAGTAACCCATGGGGAGGGGGTCACACTCGGACAATCAGACATGTGGCATATTATTGTGGCACTGGTGGCACAAAAAAATCAAAGGTTTGACTGCATGGAGATGCTTGGGGAAAATGGTTACAACGGGGAATCAGAGTGTTTGTGTCTCAGGGGAAGAGGGTGGATCTGATCTCCATCACCTAGGACTTGACATAGGTTAATAAAATCTCAGATTTTTGTAAATTTTTGCTCAATCTTGCATGCTTTCTCAAACAGCTGTAATTGTATATGCATTCGTAAATCAGGTCCTTTCTTGAGTTGGGCTCTGGGATGTAACAACCATTGATCATCTGAGCTTATGGTTGATTGTGGCGGAAAGTGGTTGAGTGTGTTAGAGTATGTGTGTGTGTGTGTGTGTGTGCGTGTGTGTGTGTGTGTGTGTGTGTGTGTGTGTGTGTGTGTATCCCACATCTGTTGCAAGGGGGTAAGGATGTTAGGGAGAATATAGGATGAACCACAATAATTGTTTGCTAAAATAATAATTGCTTGACAAAAATGTAATTTTACATTTACATTTTAGTCATTTAGCAGACGCTCTTATCCAGAGCGACTTACAGTTAGTGAATAAATGTTTTTTTTTTATACTGGCCCCCCGTGGGAATCAAACCCACAACCCTGGCGTTGCAAACGCCATGCTCTATCAACTGAGCTACATCCCTGCCGGCAATTCCCTCCCCTACCCTGGACGACGCTGGGCCAATTGTGCGCCGCCCATGAGTCTCCCGGTCGCGGCCGGCTGCGACAGAGACTGGATTTGAACCAGGATCTCTAGTGGCACAGTTAGCACTGCAATGCAGTGCCTTAGACCACTGCGCCACTCAGGAGAAAATAAGATATGCAAGATATTTGAATAGATATATATTTCTAATAGCTATTTATATATATATATATATATATATATATATATATATATATAGCTATTAGAAATATATATCTATTCAAATATCTTGCATATCTTATTTTCCATCATTATCGATTAATAAGCGTAATAATGTCGGCAGTTCATGCGTAGGATTTTAACCTATAACCCGGATTGGCATTGTGATCGGCATCCCACCCCCGTCCCCCCGGATCCCTAAGGCCCCCTAGAGGCCAGGACAAATCCTTGGAAAACAGCACACAGTGCCACCCACAAAACAGAAGCAGGTCAACCGCCAAAAACATGCTTCTGTTTTGTGGGTGGCACTGTGTGCTGTTTTCCAAGGATTTGTCCTGGCCTCTCGGGGGGCCTTAGGGATCCGGGGGGGTGGGATGCCGATCACTGGTATGACGGCTCAACTTGGGATGGGGAGGGGCTTTAGCGGGGGAATAATGGAGATCAATTGGAGGGTTACTTAGTAGCAATGCAAATATCATGGTACAGCTATATGGACACTCAATCACTATGGTATTTTTTATTGTGAAATGTACAAACATATATAATGATAAATAGACTTGAAACGTGTATCTCATTATGGTAAGTGGTGAAAGAAGTATAGCCAGTTATTTTTGTAATGGCTTAGCTGATAATAACAAAAGAAGAACAATATTTACATGGCTCAAAGAGAAGGAATATAATATCTATTGTTTACAGGAAACCCATTCAACAATTCTAGATGAAGTTGTGTGGAAAAGGGAATGGGGAGGGGGGGGGGAATATACTTCTCCCATGGGCAAAGAAACTCAAAAGGGGTGATGATGTTAATTAACAGTAATTTAGATCCAAATGTGCAAATTGTCCAAACAGATCCGCAAGGTAGATGGATGATTTTGAATATGTTATTGGACCATAAACAGATATGGCTCATTAACCTTTACGGACAAAATAATGATGATCCACACTTCTTTGACAATATATATAATAAATGATCAACCCTGCAAGCAATACAAGACTCTATTATTATGGTGGGAGATTATAATACTGTTTTAGATAGCTCAATGGACCGTAAAGGAAATCACACTACAAACTATCACCCTCATGCTCTTAAGGAAATCATGAATGTCATGGATACATTAGAACTAGTAGATATATGGAGGCTTAAATACCCTGACCTAGTGAGATATACATAGCGGAGACTCAATCAAGCTAGTTGTCTTGACTTCTTTCTTATGTCATTCTCGTTGGCACCAAAAGTTTAAAAAGTGTTGATAGGGGACAGAATGTGGTCGGACCATCATATAATTGGCATATACATTACTCTTACTGAATTTCCATGTGGGTGAGGATATTGGAATTTTAATCAAAGATAACTTGTTTTTAACAGGACAGAGGAATTTATAACTGATATTTTCCCAACATAACATAGGTACAGCAAATCCCCTTATTGTATGGGACACTTTTAAATGTGCCTTTAGAGGCCATGAAATTCAGTACCCATCTCGAAAACTAAAGCAATTTTGGTCAAAAGAGTCCACACTAACAGAGTAAATGGAAGGTCTAACGGAACAGATAGATAGCAATAAAAACTGTATCATAGAGGCTCAGAATAAATTAGAGGAAAAACTAAAAGAAATGGAGAAACTTATACAAGAAAGATCAAGTGTAAAATATTATTACAAAAATAAAGCAAACTGGATGGAAAATGGGGAAAAATGCACCAAATTCTTTTTTAATCTTCAACATAGAAATGCTACCAGAAATAATTTACTGAAACTGGTTACAACTGACAGAGTCACCCATGATTCACCAAATGATATTTTGAAGGAGGAAGCAAAGTACTTTAAGCATATGTTTTCATTTCAGTCTCCTCCATCTCCTCTAACTGAAGCTAATTGTAGGGATTTTTCTTTCTATTGATAACGTCAAATTAACAGACAAACAGAAAGACTAATGTGAAGGTAAAATTACAGAGGAAGAACTTCTGGATGCAATTAAATACTTTAAGTCCGGGAAAACTCCAGGGTTGGATGGCATACCAGTCGAGGTATACCAAACCTTTTTTGATATACTCAGAGGACCGTTATTAGCATGTTTTAACCTCTCCTATGTAAATGGTAGATTATCAGACACTTAAGAAGAAGGTCTGATTTCATTATTACTGAAACAGGATACAAGTGGGAAATATAAAGATCCAGTCCATTAAAGAATTGGAGGCCCCTTACACTTCAGTGTTGTGATGCAAAAATTGTAGCAAAATGTATAGCGCATAGAATTAAAAAGGTATTGTCGGCTATTATTCATCCTAATCAGACAGGTTTTTTACATGAACGATACATTGGAGATAATAAAGGCAAGTATTGGAAACAATAGAACACTATGAAAAATCTGGGAAACCAGGCCTGGTATTCATAGCAGACTTCGAAAAGGCATTTGATAAAGTACGACTGGAGTTTATATATAAATGTCTGGAGCATTTCAATTTTGGAGAATCTCTTGTAAAATGGGTTAAAGTCATGTATAGTAACCCTAGGTGTAAAATAGTAAATAATGGCTATTTTTCAGAGAGTTTTAAACTGTCAAGAGGAGTGAAACAAGGTTGTACACAATAGGCATATATATTTATTTTGGCCATCGAAATGTTAGCTACTAAAATCAGATCCAACAATAATATCAAGGGATTAGAAATCCAGGGCTTAAAAACAAATGTGTCATTGTAGGCTGATGATTCATGTTTTCTTTTAAATCCACAACTTGAATCCCTCCACAGCCTCATAGAGGATCTAGATACATGTTCTAACCTCTCTGGATTACAACCAAATTATGACAAATGTACTATATTACATATTGGATCACTAAAAAATACAATTTTTACATTACCATGTAATTTACCAATAAAATGGTCTGATGGTGATGTGGATATACTGGGAATACATATCCCAAATGAAATAAATGATCTCACTACAATAACTTTTAATAGAAATTTAGCAAAAATAGATAAGATCTTGGTACCAAGGAAAGGTACAGTGGCTTGCGAAAGTCTTCACCCCCCTTGGCCTGCTGGAAGGTGAACTTCTGTCCCAGTCTCAAATCTCTAGAAGACTGAAACAGGTTTCCCTGTATTTAGCGCCATCCATCATTCCTTCAATTCTGACCAGTTTCCCAGTCCCTGAAGATGAAAAACATCCCCACAGCATGATGCTGCCACCACCATGCTTCACTGTGGGGATGGTGTTCTCTGGGTGATGAGAGGTGTTGGGTTTGCGCCAGACATAGTATTTTCCTTGATGGCCAAAAAGCTCAATTTTTGTCTAATCTGACCAGAGTACCTTCTTCCATATTTTCTTTAAACAATGGCTTTTTTTCTGGCCACTCTTCCATAAAGCCCAGCTCTGTGGAATGTATGGCTTATAGTGGTCCTATTGACAGATACTCTAATCTCCGCTGTGGAGCTTTGCAGCACCTTCAGGGTTATCATTGGTCTCTTTGTTGCCTCTCTGAAAAATGCCCTCCTTGCCTGGTCCGTGAGTTTTGGTTGGCGGCCCTCTCTTGGCAGGTTTGTTGTGGTGCCATATTCTTTCAATTTTTTAATAATGGATTTAATGGTGCTCCGTGGGATGTTCAAAGTTTCAGATATTTTTTATAACCCAACCCTGATCTGTACTTCTCCACAACTTTGTCACTGGCCTGTTTGGAGAGCTCCTTGGTCTTCATGGTGCCATTTGCTTGGTGATGCCCCTTGCTTAGTGCTGTTGCAGACTCTGGGGCCTTTCAGAACAGGTGTGTATATACTGAGATCATGGGACACTTAGATTGCACAAAGGTGGAATTTATTTAACTAATTATGTGACTTTTTGGTTGCACCAAATCTTATTTAGGGGCTTCATAGCAAAGGGGGTGAATACATATGCACGCACCACTTTTCCGTAATTTATTTCTTCGAATCTTTTTCATTTCAATTCACCAATTTGGACTATTTTGATCCTATCCAAATAAAAATCAATTTACATTACAGGTTGTAATGCAACAAAATAGGAAAAACGCCACTGGTGATGAATACTTATGCAAGGCACTGTATAAGCTGAAAGTAGAGGCCTAAGCATTGTTGTTTACTAGTTTACTCCAATTAGGGAAGGGGTGGTGGGGTTGGAAAGTAATAAAGGGAAATATATTTTTATAAAGGATATGTATATATATATGTATGTATATATATTTATATGTATGTATGTGTGTGTATATGTATGTACATGTATGTATATGTATAAATACACTACTGTTCAAAAGTTTGGGGTCACTTAGAAATGTCTTTGTTTTCGAAAGAAAAGCAATTTTTTTGTCCTTTAAATTAACATTAAATTGATCAGAAATAATTGATCAGTGTAGACATTGTTAATGTTGTAAATGGCTATGTAGCTGGTAATGGCTGATTTTTAATGGAATATCTACATTACATTTACATTTACATCATTTAGCAGCGCCTTGCCATTATTATTATTATTTTTTTTATGGGAGGGGGGGGGGGTGTAGAAGGATGACTTTATACATTTCCAGGTATTCCTTAAAGAGGTAGGGCTAAATGAAGGTGACTCCATACATACTCTACATAGGCGTACAGAGGCCCATCATCAGCAACCATCAGTCCTGTTTTCCAATGGCATGTTGCGTTTGCTAATCCAAGTTTATCATTTTAAAAAGGCTAATTGATCATTAGAAAATACTTTGCAATTATGTTAGCACAGCTGAAAACTGTTGTGCTGATTAAAGAAGCAATAAAACTGGCCTTCTTGAGACTAGTTGAGTATCTGGAGCATCAGCAATTGTGGGTTTGATTACAGGCTCAAAATGGCCAGAAACTCTGAAACTATTCTTGTTCTGAGAAATTAAGGCTATTCCATGATATAAATTGCCAAGAAACTGAATATCTTGTACAACGCTGTGTACTACTCCCTTCACAGAACAGCGCAAACTGGCTCTAACCAGAATAGAAAGAGGAGTGGGAGGCCCCGGTGCACAACTGAGCAAGAGGACAAATGCATTAGAGTGTCTAGTTTGAGAAACAGGTGCCTCACAGGTCCTCAACTGGCAGCTTCATTAAATAGTACCCGCAAAACACCAGTCTCAACGTCAACAGTGAAGAGGCGACTCCGGGATGCTGACTTTCTAGGCAGAGTTGCAAAGAAAAAGCCATATCTCAGACTGCCCATCTTAATCTTGTATTTTTATTGGCCAGTCTGAGATATGGCTTTTTCTTTGCAACTCTGCCTAGAAGGTCAGCTTGCAAAAGGAAACCCAGCAGCAAGCTGCCCAGTGACGCGAGCTAAATTCCTTCTATGCTCGCTTCAAGGCAAGCAACAATGAACCATGCATGAGTGCACCAGCTGTTCTAGACAACTGTGTGATCACGCACTCTGTAGCCGATGTGAGTAAGACCTTTAAACAGGTTAACATTCACATGGCCGCAGTGTCAGACGGATTTACTAGGATGCGTACTCAGAGCATACGCTAACCAGCTGGAAAGTGTCTTTACTGACATTTTCAACCTCTCCCTGACCGAGTCTGTAATACATACATGTTTCAAGCAGACCACCATAGTCCCTGTGCCCAAGAACGCCAAGGTAACCTGACTATCGCCCAGTATCACTCACATCTGTAGCAATGAAATGCTTTGAAAGGCTGGTCATGGCTCACATCAACACCATCATCCCAGACACCCTGGACCCACTCCAATTGCTATACAGCCCCACACTGGCAGTACTCCAGACTGCCCCATCCCACCTGAACAAAAGGAACACTTATGTGAGAATGCTGTTCATTCTGGGACTGAACACCTCCCTCTGCAACTGTATCCTGGATCACAGACGATGATGAGACAGCCTATAGCGAGGAGGTCAGAAACCTGGCAGTGTGCTGCCAGGACAACAGCCTCTCCCTCAAGACAAAGGATCTGATCGTGGACTACAGGAAACAGAGGGCCGAGCACATCGACAGGGCTGTAGTGGAGCGGATCGAGAGCTTCAAGTTCCTCGGTGTCCACATCACTAAGGACCTATCATGGTCCAAACACACCAACTCAGTCGTGAAGAGGGCACGACAATGCCTCTTCCCCCTCAGGCTGAAAAGATTTGGCGTGGGCCCTCTGATCTTCAAAGAATTCTACAGCTGCACCATTGAGAACATCTCGACAAGCTGCATCACCGCTTCGTATGGCAACAGCTTGGCATCCAACTGTAAGGCACTACAGAGAGTAGTGTGTACGGCCCAGTACATCACCGGGGCTGAGCTCCCTGGAATCCAGGACCTTTATACCAGGTTGTGTCAGAGGAAGGCCCTAAAAATTGTCAAAGACTCCAGCCACACAAGTCATTGACTGTTCTCTCTGCTACCGCACGGCTTGTATGTGCTTCTTGTATTTAGGTCCACATTAACATCCACATGTAGGGCTACATGTATGGCTATAAACGTATCCAACGACTTAATAATATAGTATATAGATTAAAGTATGAGGTAATATATGATGCCTATATATTTACTCAATATGGCCAACATGAAGGCCTGACAGGTCCAATCGTAGATGGCTATGAAATACCTGTTTCTATGGGTTGAGTTGTATATGTTCAGCTCTTTTATAAAACTAATAAAATGACCAGGAGTACTGGAGCTGTTTTATGAGTATTCATTTACCTGGTTTATATGTAGTGATACACAAGGCTCATACAAGGAATGGGTCTGGATGGACATCTATTGGCCATTCATATCCTTTCTGGCAGCAAGACTGTGGTCGAAAAAAAGAAAAAAAGTGAATGGGGCTGGGGTACATGTGTTATGTTACTGTACAATGAGTTTATCTATGGAATGATTAGCATGTAAAGGTCAGAGGTCACAGGACTAAAATATGTAAATAAAAGGGAATAGATGGACACACTGTAGGTTACTGTTGGTGACTTGGGGAATGCAGGCCTAGACAAAGTGGGTAACAGGGTATATGAGTAACATAGGATATGGGTGTGTCGGTACTTGGATATGGGTGTATCGGTACTTGGATATGGGTGTATCGGTACTTGGATATGGGTGTATCGGTACTTGGATATGGGTGTATCGGTACTTGGATATGGGTGTATCGGTGCTTGGATATGGGTGTATCGGTACTTGGATATGGGTGTATCGGTGCTTGGATATGGGTGTGTCGGTACTTGGATATGGGTGTATTGGTACTTGGATATGGGTGTATCGGTACTTGGATATGGGTGTATCGGTACTTGGATATGGGTGTATCGGTACTTGGATATGGGTGTATCGGTACTTGGATATGGGTGTATCGGTACTTGGATATGGGTGTATCGGTACTTGGATATGGGTGTATCGGTACTTGGATATGGGTGTATCGGTACTTGGATATGGGTGTATCGGTACTTGGATATGGGTGTATCGGTACTTGGATATGGGTGTATTGGTACTTGGATATGGGTGTATCGGTACTTGATTGTATCCATATGAGGGTATTGGCATGTAGGCATTAGGGTTAGGGCATGGTGGTAACGGGGCTAGGGTTGGGTGAGTAATCAGGATAAAGGGGGTTATTGGGCTGAGGTATATAGATATTGGGGCTGAGAAATAGGGCTAAATGTCTGTTAATTGTTTTATAGGCAGAGCACTGTATGTTCCCATCGGTTTCTAAAGTTGTTTTATACATTTTTCAATGTAAAACAAAAAAGGAAATATGGATTACATGTTAAAGTTACTAATGGCATACGATTTGCATAGTTGCATGTTTAGGAAATGGTTTATGGACAGACAAGTGTAGCCTATGGCGCAAGATGCAACTGCAATTTTGCAGGTGGGGGGAGAGGGTTGATGAGGAGGCTTGAAGCGCTAGGCATCTTGTAATGACATGCACGATCTGAATTATGTCCACAGAATCATACCTAGGAGGAGTGGCTTCTATGGAGGAATTTTGAATGTCCTTTGAGCTAGCTAGATAACAAGATTGTGTGTGCAGAGTGTCACCAGAATAAAAACCAATTTAATAAATCCAACGTGAAACGTGATAACTAGACCTATAGTCCACTTAACAAGCATTGAAAAAATTAATCAATTTTCTAGCTAATGAAAAATATCTCTCTCCATCTTCTGAATCAAGCTTGTAATGTCAGTACAGTAGGGAATACAGTAGCCTATACTTTGGAGGTGGGAGGGGCTACAGTAGCGTATGCTTCGGAGGGGGGAGGGGCTAGAGTAGCCTATACTTTGGAGGTGGGAGGGGCTACAGTAGCCTATGCTTCGGAGGGGGGAGGGGCTAGAGTAGCCTATTCTTCAGAGGTAGGCTAAACACAGGCAAATCTTTTCAGCAGAGTGACAGATTGAGGGCTTTGCATAGACGTTGTGTTGTGTTTTGTTGTGGAACAAAAAAAAAATGCCTGGAACATGAAAGAACGTTAAACTGTTCTCATGCTTTTAAAATAACGCTTCTGTTCCGGAAGAGTATGGATCACTTTCATTCCTGGTTCCATTTTTTGTTCCTTGAGAAATGTCATTCTTTTCAGGTTTTCGTTTCGGTTCCCTGAACCGGTTCCAACTCCTGGCCGAGAGACCACTTTTTTGGGGTAAGATACCATATGTTTTCAAAAGGTTTACATGATTGTTTTCAGGGATACACAACATCCTGAGATATACAGTGCCTTGCAAAAGTATTCATCCCCCTTGGCGTTTTTCAATTGTAATTTAAATAGATTTTTATTTGGATTTCATGTAATGGACATACACAAAACAGTCCAAATTGGTGAAGTGAAATGTAAAAAATAATTTGTTAAAAAAAATTCTACAAAACTAATAACGGAAAAGTGGTGCGTGCATATGTATTCACCCCCTTTGCTATGATGCCCATAAATAAAATCTGGTGCAACCAATTACCTTCAGAAGCCACATAATTAGTTAAATAAAGTCCACCTGTGTGCAATCTAAGTGTCACATGATCTGTCACATGATCTCAGTATATATACACCTGTTCTGAAAGGCCCCAGAGACTGCAACACCACTAAGCAAGGGGCACCACCAAGCAAGCAGCACCATGAAAATCAAGGAGTTCTCCAAACAGGTCAGGGACAAAGTTGTGGAGAAGTACAGATCAGGGTTGGGTTATAAAAAAATATCCAAAACTTTGAACATCCCACGGAGCACAATTAAATCCATGATTAAAAAATTGAAAGAATATGGCACCCCAACAAACCTGCCAAGAGAGGGCCGCCTACCAAAACTCACAGACCAGGCAAGGAGGGCATTAATCAGAGAGACAACAAAAATACCAAAGATAACCCTGAAGGGGCTGCAAAGCTCCACAGCGGAGATTGGAGTATCTGTCCATAGGACCACTTTAAGCCGTACACTCCACAGAGCTGGGCTTTACGGAAGAGTGGCCAGAAAAAAGCAATTGCTTAAAGAAAAAAATAAGCAAACACGTTTGGTGTTCGCCAAAAGGCATGTGGGAGACTCCCCAAACATATGGAAGAAGGTACTTTGGTCAGATGAGACTAAAATTAAGCTTTTTGGCCATCAAGAAAAACACTATGTCTGGCGCAAACCCAACACCTCTCATCACCTCTCATCACCCCGAAAACACCATCCCCACAGTGAAGCATGGTGGTGGCAGCATAATGCTGTTGGGATGTTTTTCATCGGCAGGGACTGGTAAATTCTTGAGGGAAACCTGTTTCAGTCTTCCAGAGAATTGAGACTGGGACGGAGGTTCACCTTCCAGCAGGACAATGACCCTAAGCATACTGCTAAAGCAACACTTGAGTGGTTTAAGGTGAAACATTTACAGTGGGGAAAAAAAGTATTTAGTCAGCCACCAATTGTGCAAGTTCTCCCACTTAAAAAGATGAGAGAGGCCTGTAATTTTCATCATAGGTACACGTCAACTATGACAGACAAATGGAGGGAAAAAAATCCAGAAAATCACATTGTAGGATTTTTTATGAATTTATTTGCAAAATTATGGTGGAAAATAAGTATTTGGTCACCTACAAACAAGCAAGATTTCTGGCTCTCACAGACCTGTAACTTCTTCTTTAAGAGGCTCCTCTGTCCTCCACTCGTTACCTGTATTAATGGCACCTGTTTGAACTTGTTATCAGTATAAAAGACACCTGTCCACAACCTCAAACAGTCACACTCCAATCTCCACTATGGCCAAGACCAAAGAGCTGTCAAAGGACACCAGAAACAAAATTGTAGACCTGCACCAGGCTGGCAAGACTGAATCTGCAATAGGTAAGCAGCTTGGTTTGAAGAAATCAACTGTGGGAGAAATTATTAGGAAATGGAAGACATACAAGACCACTGATAATCTCCCTCGATCTGGGGCTCCACGCAAGATCTCACCCCGTGGGGTCAAAATGATCACAAGAACGGTGAGCAAAAATCCCAGAACCACACGGGGGGGGGACCTAGTGAATGACCTGCAGAGAGCTGGGACCAAAGTAACAAAGCCTACCATCAGTAACACACTACGCCGCCAGGGACTCAAATCCTGCAGTGCCAGACGTGTCCCCCTGCTTAAGCCAGTACATGTCCAGGCCCGTCTGAAGTTTGCTAGAGTGCATTTGGATGATCCAGAAGAGGATTGGGAGAATGTCATATGGTCAGATGAAACCAAAATATAACTTTTTGGTAAAAACTCAACTCGTCGTGTTTGGAGGACAAAGAATGCTGAGTTGCATCCAAAGAACACCATACCTACTGTGAAGCATGGGGGTGGAAACATCATGCTTTGGGGCTGTTTTTCTGCAAAGGGACCAGGACGACTGATCCGTGTAAAGGAAAGAATGAATGGGGCCATGTATCGTGAGATTTTGAGTGAAACCCTCCTTCCATCAGCAAACCTCCTTCCGACAGCCCCAAAACATCACTGCTCTAGAGGAGATCTGCATGGAGGAATGGGCCAAAATACCACCAACAGTGTGTGAAAACCTTGTGAAGACTTACAGAAAACGTTTGACCTCTGTCATTGCCAACAAAGGGTATATAACAAAGTATTAAGAAACTTTTGTTATTGACCAAATACTTATTTTCCACCATAATTTGAAAATAAATTCATAAAAAATCCTACAATGTGATTTTATGGATTTTTTTTCTCTCCATTTTGTCTGTCATAGTTGACGTGTACTTATGATGAAAATTACAGGCCTCTCTCATCTTTTTAAGTGGGAGATCTTGCACAATTGGTGGCTGACTAAATACTTATTTTTCCCCACTGTACATTTATTGGAATGGCCTAGTCAAAGCCCAGACCTCAATCCAATTGAGAATCTGTGGTATGACTTAAAGATTGCTGTACACCAGTGGAACCCATCGAACTTGAAGGAGCTGGATCAGTTTTGCCTTGAAAAATGGGCAGAAATCACAGTGGCTAGATGTGCCAAGCTTATAGAGACATACCCCAAGAGACTTGCAGCTGTAATTGCTGTAAAAGGTGGCTCTACAAAGTATTGACTTTGGGGGGGGGGGGGGGGGGGGGGGGGGGGGGTGAATAGTTATAATAGTTGTCCTTCATATAGGGCCCATAGGGAGAAGAAGCACACTAGGCTGCCATTTGGGACATAACCTGTGTCTCCTAGAAGACGTGAAACAGACAAACATTCCATTAACCATTAACCTTTAACCTTGTCCCTACGTGATGTCCGAGTCTAGGACAATCCTCCTTTTATCTCACATACCGAATCACCATCTGGCGTGGAGGAGGAAATGAAAACAATACCTTCCCCTCTCTTCACTCCACTCACCCTGGTTAATAGTAGTGCACTATTTAGGGGAATAGGGTTCCATTCTCTGGTCTAAAGTAGTGCACTATTTAGGGAATAGGGTGCTATTTTGGGAAATAGTGGTGAATTCCCAGCTGATGACACGGCAGTGAGCAACACTTTCGAGAGTGAAGCACCTCTGTTATAAAACGCAATCACTGCGCCCACAGGCAGTTTGCACACACACACACACACACACACACACACACACAACACACACACACACACACACACACACACACACACACACCTCCACTCAAGGTTTTGTTGGAAGGAGACCATTGCGGTTTGTATACCCACTTATTCTGCCATCTCCAGCTCTCCATCATTCCGGCACGGTGAGAAAAAGAACAGATGATACCTTATCGTTTTCTTACCTGCTATTTCGTTCATTCACCTGATCACAGAAGGGCCAATTTCAAATCACCCTTATCACACACCCATGCTTCACAGCGTATCAATTGACGTGCACCAAAAAACTCCTTCCCATTGAAATCCACATTATAATATTTTCCCTTGTGTTTAAAATATGACAATATGACAGTCTGATGATGATGATGATATTCTATTCTGGCTCAAACGTGCCCAGATTAAGTCAGTCTCAAAGCAGGGCTGTCAGCGCTCTAGCATGCTTCCCAAATGGTGCCATATTCCTTATATAGTGCACTACATTTGGACACTATGGAGGGAATAGGGTGCCATTTGGGATGCTGCCCTGTTTTGATAGGCTTTTTCTATTTAGCCTTCAGAACATTGGGAAAACATCTCCTATTATGAGTTGGTTGGTCCCTCCGGACCTTAAAGAGGCAACATCTCCTATTACGAGATGGTTGGTCCCTCCGGACCTTAAAGAGGCAACATCTCCTATTACGAGTTGGTTGGTCCCTCCGGACCTTAAAGAGGCAACATCTCCTATTACGAGTTGGTTGGTCCCTCCGGACCTTAAAGAGGCAACATCTCCTATTACGAGTTGGTTGGTCCCTCCGGACCTTAAAGAGGCAACATCTCCTATTACGAGTTGGTTGGTCCCTCCGGACCTTAAAGAGGCAACATCTCCTATCACGAGTTGGTTGGTCCCTCCGGACCTTAAAGAGGCAACATCTCCTATTACGAGTTGGTTGGTCCCTCCGGACCTTAAAGAGGCAACATCTCCTATTACGAGTTGGTTGGTCCCTCCGGACCTTAAAGAGGCAACATCTCCTATTACGAGTTGGTTGGTCCCTCCGGACCTTAAAGAGGCAACATCTCATATTATGAGATGGTTGGTCCCTCCGGACCTTAAAGAGGCAACATCTCATATTATGAGTTGGTTGGTCCCTCCGGACCTTAAGAGGCAACATCTCCTATTACGAGTTGGTTGGTCCCTCCTAGACCTTAAAGAGGAAACATCTCCTATTACGAGTTGGTTGGTCCCTCCGGACCTTAAAGAGGCAACATCTCCTATTACGAGTTGGTTGGTCCCTCCGGACCTTAAAGAGGCAACATCTCCTATTATGAGTTGGTTGGTCCCTCCGGACCTTAAAGAGGCAACATCTCCTATTACGAGTTGGTTGGTCCCTCCGGACCTTAAAGAGGCAACATCTCCTATTACGAGTTGGTTGGTCCCTCCGGACCTTAAAGAGGCAAACATCTCCTATCACGAGTTGGTTGGTCCCTCCGGACCTTAAAGAGGCAACATCTCCTATTACGAGTTGGTTGGTCCCTCCGGACCTTAAAGAGGCAACATCTCCTATTACGAGTTGGTTGGTCCCTCCGGACCTTAAAAGAGGCAACATCTCCTAGGTTGGGATACGAGTTTGGTTGGTCCCTCCGGACCTTAAAGAGGCAACATCTCTATTACGAGTTGGTTGGTCCCTCCGGACCTTAAAGAGGCAACATCTCATATTATGAGATGGTTGGTCCCTCCGGACCTTAAAGAGGCAACATCTCATATTATCAGTTGGTTGGTCCCTCCGGACCTTAAAGAGGCAACATCTCCTATTACGAGTTGGTTGGTCCCTCCAGACCTTAAAGAGGAAACATCTCCTATTATGAGTTGGTTGGTCCATCCGGACCTTAAAGAGGCAACATCTCCTATTATTAGTTGGTTGGTCCCTCCGGACCTTAAAGAGGCAACATCTCCTATTATGAGTTGGTTGGTCCCTCCGGACCTTAAAGAGGCAACATCTCCTATTACGAGTTGGTTGGTCCCTCCGGACCTTAAAGAGGCAACATCTCCTATTACGAGTTGGTTGGTCTCTATGGTAAAGGTCTAATCCATACTCATGCCCATCACAGCAAGTACAGTACAGCATGGGAATAGATGACAATGGTTACATACCAAATGGCACCCTATTCTCTATACAGTGCACTTCTTTTGATATTGAATAGGGTGCAATTTGGGACACAGACTAAGTTTGAAAGACACAGTACAGAATGGATTGGAATGATAACCTCAGAGATTAGTGTCCAAAGGGGAAGACACATTGTTTTACCTCCTGATGACAACCCAACCTCAGAGCTTAGTGTCCAAAGGGGAAGACACATTGTTTTACCTCCTGATGACAACCCAACCTCAGAGATTAGTGTCCAAAGGGGAAGACACATTGTTTTACCTCCTGATGACAACCCAACCTCAGAGATTAGTGTCCAAAGGGGAAGACACATTGTTTTACCTCCTGATGACAACCCAACCTCAGAGATTAGTGTCCAAAGGGGAAGACACATTGTTTTACCTCCTGATGACAACCCAACCTCAGAGCTTAGTGTCCAAAGGGGAAGACACATTGTTTTACCTCCTGATGACAACCCAACCTCAGAGATTAGAGTCCAAAGGGGAAGACACATTGTTTTACCTCCACGGTCTGATTTGTGTTATTTATTTATAAGGCTATGATCCAAATGGCACCCTATTTCCTATTTAGAGTACTACTTTTGACCATGTGCCTTATGGGTCTTTGTCAAAAGTAGTGCACTGCATAGGGAGCCATTTGGGATGCAACCTAATATCAAATAAGGTCTCACTGGATAAATTGTGACTCAGATTCAGAGCTCAGTATCTGAAACTGACGTGTTACACTGTGCGTGTGTGTGTGTGTGAGAGAGGGGGTTCAACAGTGCTGTTAAACCCTGGGGTGTTGTGACAGTCTAGTTAGAGCTGGGGGATAATGTGAAAGGGTGTTGTGATACTGTAGTTAGAGCTGAGGGATAATGTGAAAGGGTGTTGTGATAGTGTAGTGTATCGCGTGCGGGGGGTGCGGGGGGTACAGGGGATGCGGGGGTGGTGCGGGGGGTGCAGGGGGTGCAGGGGGTACGGGGGATGTGGGGGGTTGCGGGGGGTGCGGGGGGTGCGGGTGGTGCGGGGGGGTGCAGGGGTGCGGGGGGTGCGGGGGGTGGGGGGGTACAGGGGGTAAGGGGTGCGGGGGGGTGCTGGGGTGTGCTGGGGGTGGGGGGTTGGTACAGGGGGTACAGGGGGTACAGGGGTGGCGGGGGGTGAAGGGGGGTGGGGGGGTGCGGGGGGGTGCAAGGGGGTAAGGGGGTACAGGGGTACAGGGGATGCGGGGGGTTGAGGGGGGTGCAGGGGGTGCAAGGGGGTACGGGGGATGTGGGGGGTTGGGGGGGTGCGGGGGGTTGCGGGGTGGTGCGGGGGGGTGCAGGGGGGTGGGGGGGGTGCGGGGGGTACAGGGGGTAGGGGGGTGCTGGGGGTACGGGGGTGCGGGGGGTGCAGGGGGTGCGGGGGGTGCGGGGGGTACAGGGGGTAAGGGGGTACAGGGGTTGCGGGGGGTGCAGGGGGGGTGCAGGGGGGTACGGGGGGGTGCGGGGGTTGCGGGGGGTATAGGGGGGGTGCCGGATTGTTTGGGCCTGATTTAGATATGTTTCTGCTTATAATTCCAACCATTTGGTACGCTATTTGTTAGTCAACTTTTCTATAATTACGTAGATACATCAAGCTTCTCTTCTGTCATTATATGTTGCCTGGAAGACTAAAGAAACACTTGCTCACCAGAACAATGTAATACATAGATAGAATGAATGCATCAATCTAGTTGACATTGGTAAAGTTCTCTCTGTCATCTCTGCTTCTTTCTTGGAGCAAATACGTTTAGGGACCGGGGAGAAAATGACATAACTCAACAACAAAAACAGGAAAGGTTTTCTGTGCAACATGTCCAAATGACATCAGTTACACCTGTTGTGAGGAAATAGACCAAATGACATCAGTTTGATGTGTTGTGAGGAAATAGACCAAATGTGACCGACCGGCTCGATGAAGCAAAATTTGAAATTGTGTTTTTTAGATTGGATAAAAGTAGAGACTCAGAGCTAGAAAATGATATATCATACACTACAGTTGAGGAACAATGGGAAAGTAATTCTGCTTTGAATGTTAATAAACGTGTAACCTCACTTTTGAGAAAATGTCCTTTGAATGTTTTGGTACACCTACTGGAGAGCTCTTCTTTGTCTACACCCATTCAGCATCGTTCACACCCTCTTAAGCTATAGCCCCGCCCCGTAAACCCCAGAGCGTTGTCAGATTGTCCGTTTGTAAATTCAGAGCGTTTCGCTCTCGGAGCACACACTGGATGCTCTGGCCAAGGAGTAGAGTTGATCCGACAACAGCAGTCAAGCACCGAAGCTAACTGGCTAACGTTGGCTAGCTACTTCCAGACATAAATGAGAGAACAGCTCACTGACCATTTTACTCGCCCTAGTAGAGCTAGTTAGGTTGCTTTTATGTTATACAGAGCGTTGGTGACTGCAACTGTGCTGGTGGCAACAATTTAATTACGCTTTTTTTGCCAACGTTTACTGACACCGGCCATATTCAACGGGTGTTTAGCGTTCGTAAATTCTGCGCTCTGGCACACTCAGACGAGAGTGCTCTGAAATAGGAATAGATAGCCAGAGCGAATTTACCAGCTACGTCTATCAACAGTTGTCACATTGACAGGAGGAACATTTTATTGAAATGGTTACTTGCATAGCGGAGGCCTTTTGTTAAGACATGTAGCTAGCTAAACAATGAACCATAATCCCAACTCATGACTTTACTACCCTGCATGAATCTGCAGGTAGCTAACCAACCAGGTTCAATGTTAACTAGCTAACATTAGGCTTTAACTAGCCAAGCAAATTGCTCTGAGATACGAATAATATTAACACACAGATCATTCATGTAACGTTAGCTAGCGAGCAAGACAGCTAACGATAGCTAGCTAGCTAACAGTACACTTTAACTTGAAATGAAAATGACTTACTGACAAAATTACAAAGGTGTAGTATCTGAAAATGTAGCTACCTAGACTATCTTACCCGTATACATGGATGGACGCTTCTCCCTCTCTGTCACAGATGCCATGGTTGCCCTTAGTTTGAAGATGTAATCCGGAGACAGGTGTTTTCTCCATCTCCTTAGCTATCATACTCTAATTCCACTGATTTCAAAACTCGATCTCTCGGCATGTCCTGCCCAATCATGGCTAACGGGAAGGTTGCTGTCTTTTTCTGTGGCTAAACCCACTATGCTTGTAATTTAACAATTGTATTTGTATTTACAGATTGCATACAAGTTTGATATTAAGAATTGGCATTTCTGCCAAACAACTCATTTTTATTTTTTTTTAAAAGTTTACGTTCAAATGGCTCTCCTGTGAAGTAGTGATGCGCGACAAACGCCTAGTTTCCTGAAACAAGTCACATATGACATCAGTTTGACCTGTTGTAAGGAAATAGACCAAATGACATCAGTTTGACCTGTTGTGAGGAAATAGACCAAATGACATTAGTTTGACCTGTTGTGAGGAAATAGACCAAATGACATCAGTTTGACCTGTTGTAAGGAAATAGACCAAATGACATCAGTTTGACCTGTTGTGAGGAAATAGACCAAATGACATCAGTTTGACCTGTTGTAAGGAAATAGACCAAATGACATCAGTTTGACCTGTTGTGAGGAAATAGACCAAATGACATCAGTTTGACCTGTTGTGAGGAAATAGACCAAATGACATCAGTTTGACCTGTTGTGAGGAAATAGAAAGCTGTGAAAATGACCCAACATGTTTCTGATAATATTTCAGTTTGGCTTGGATGCATATGTTATGTGGTTGAAATAGCATCAGCTTTATGATGCTGATAAAGATAGCACCTCTACAGACGGTATCTACAGTTGAAGTCGGAAGTTTACATACACTTAGTTTGGAGTTATTAAAACTTGTTTTTCAACCACTCCACAAATGTCTTGTTAACAAACTATAGTTTTTGCAAGTGGGTTAGGACATCTACTTTGTGTATGACACAAGTAATTTTTCCAACAATTGTTTACAGACAGATTATTTCACTTATAATTCCCTGTATCACAATTCCAGTGGGTCAGAAGTTTACATACTCTAAATTGACTGTGCCTTAAACAGCTAGGAAAATTCCAGAAAATGATGTCATGGCTTTAGAAGCTTCTGATAGGCTAATTGACATCATTTGAGTCAATTGGAGGTGTACCTGTGGATGTATTTCAAGGCCTACCTTCAAACTCAGTGCCTCTTTGCTTGACATCATGGGAAAATCAAAAGAAATCAGCCAAGACCTCAGAAAAAAATGTGTAGACCTCCACAAGTCTGGTTCATCCTTGGTAGCAATTTCCAAACGCCTGAAGGTACCACGTTCATCTGTACAAACAAGAGTACGCAAGTATAAACACCATGGGACCATGCAGCCATCATACCGCTCAGGAAGGAGACGCGTTCTGTCTCCTAGAGATGAACGTACTTTGGTGCGAAAAGTGCAAATCAATCCCAGAACAACAGCAAAGGACCTTGTGAAGATGCTGGAGGAAACAGGTACAAAAGTATCTATATCCACAGTAAAACGAGTCATATATCGACATAACCTGAAAGGCTGCTCAGCAAGGAAGAAGCCACTGCTCCAAAACCGCCCCAAAAAAAACAGACTACGGTTTGCAACTGCACATGGGGACAAAGACCATACTTTTTGGAGAAATGTCCTCTGGTCTGATGAAACAAAAATTCCTCTGTAGCTCAGCTGGTAGAGCACGGCGCTTGTAACGCCAAGGTAGTGGGTTCAATCCCCGGGACCACCCATACACAAAAATGTATGCACGCATGACTGTAAGTCGCTTGGATAAAGCGTCTGCTAAATGGCATATTATTATTATTTTATTATTATAACTGTTTGGCCATAATGACCATCGTTATGTTTGGAGGAAAAGGGGGGTTGCTTGCAAGCCGAAGAACACCATCCCAACCGTGAAGAACAAGGGGTGGCAACATCATGCTGGGGGTGGGGGGTAGTATAATAACACATATACATATAAATGGATTTTTCAAGGTATTGTTTTCTCTTTATTCAACCCGCCTGCCACCCACCCGCTGTTCATCCACACAATATTTAATGACCCTAAACAGGGACTGCTGGTTCTGATTCAACACGCGCATCACTACTCCCCACTGATGGAACAAGGTGTGACATATATCTGTTCATAGCAATAGCCCCGTGAATAATCCTCTAGTGTAGATTAGCAATACGTAATAGAGAGCAAGATAGAGCGAGAGAGATAGAGCGTGTAATTCAGCTGTGGCACGGTTTCCCTGCTTAATTATTTTTTTTTTTTATCCAACAATGTTTTTTTCTTCTTTTATATCATTTTCGGCATTCCTTTCTTGGATTTCATTTAGCAGCAGAATTTGACCCCAAACTTGCACAATCTTATCAACTGGGCTGGCGTACTCTCAGAATAAGTGCTGCAAATTGAGTTAGAGCAGATGCAATGCATAGATCTACTGAATTAGAAAAGTTTCATCATCCTACAGAACAAATGTGACATTAGTAAAATAATTTTGTTTCTTTCTCTGTTTATGGTTTATGGTCGACGCAGTTTGTTGGCCGTTAGCCACTGTGCGTTTCTCAATGTGTTCAAAGCACGCGATCCAACTGGTAGTGACAACTTCACAACTGATAGATTCCCACCTTCCGCTTGTTTATGAATGCAGCACAATCACTCCAAACAGTTTCAAAAACTAAAACGAGAGTTTCTATTGAACAAAATCAGGTAAGTCCCTACCCATTTCGTTCCGTTTGCTTCAGTTTAAGAAATGTTTTGCTACAGAATCAGCAGAATGAATATATCCCAGGCTGTCATCTTGTGAAAAACCAAATCAAATCTAATTTTATTGGTCACATACACATGTTTAGCAGATGTTATTGTGGGTGTAGCGAAATGCTTGTGGATGTAAAGAATCTAGATAAAGCATTCACAAATCTGAGTCAATAACCTGTCATTGTCATTGTTCATTGTTCTATAATGTTGTTCTATAATGTAGCAACGTGACGTTAACGTTACACATTGAAAAGATTTGCCAATGCAGGTAACGTAGCAGTAGCTTTTCTTGCTGATTGTGTAATGGAGGATAAACAGACCTGTACAGTGAGGGGGGAAAAAAAAGTATTTGATCCCCTGCTGATTTTGTATGTTTGCCCACTGACAAAGACATGATCAGTCTATAATTTTAATGGTAGGTTTATTTGAACAGTGAGAGACAGAATAATAAAAAAAATAATCCAGAAAAACACATGTAAAAAATGTGATAAATTGATTTGCATATTTACATTTACATTTTAGTCATTTAGCAGACGCTCTTAACCAGAGCGACTTACAGGAGCAATTAGGGTTAAGTGCCTTGCTCAAGGGCACATTAACGTCATTTAGCAGACGCTCTTAGCCAGAGTGACTCACAAATTGGTGCGTTCACCCTATAGCCAGTGGGATAACCACTTTACAATTTGGGGGGGGGGGGGGGTTAGAAGGAATACTTTAGCCTATCCCAGGTATTCCTTAAAGAGGTGGGGTTTCAAATGTCTCCGGAAGGTGGTGAGTGACTCCGCTGTCCTGGCGTCGTGAGGGAGCTTGTTCCACCATTGGGGTGCCAGAGCAGCGAACAGTTTTGACTGGGCTGAGCGGGAGCTGTGCTTCCGCAGAGGAAGGGGAGCCAGCAGGCCAGAGGTGGATGAACGCAATGTCCTCGTTTGGGTGTAGGGACTGATCAGAGCCTGAAGGTACAGGGGTGCCGTTCCCCTCACTGCTCCAAAGGCAAGCACCATGGTCTTGTAGCGGATGCGAGCTTCAATTGGAAGCCAGTGGAGTGTGCGGAGGAGGGGGGGGTGACGTGAGAGAACTTGGGAAGGTTGAACACCAGACGGGCTGCGGCATTCTGGATGAGTTGTAGGGGTTTAATGGCACAGGCAGGGAGCCCAGCCAACAGCGAGTTGCAGTAGTCCAGACGGGAGATGACAAGTGCCTGGACCAGGACCTGCGCCGCTTCCTGTGTAAGGCAGGGTCGCACTCTCCGAATGTTGTAGAGCATGAAACCTGCAGGAGCGGGTCACCGCCTTGATGTTGGCGGAGAACGACAGGGTGTTGTCCAGGGTCACGCCTAGGCTCTTCGCACTCTGGGAGGAGGACACAGCGGAGTTGTCTACCGTGATGGCGAGATCATGGAACGGGCAGTCCTTCCCCGGGAGGAAGAGCAGCTCCGTCTTGCCAGGGTTCAGCTTGAGGTGGTGATCCGTCATCCATACTGATATGTCTGTCAGACATGCAGAGATGCGATTCGCCACCTGGTTATCAGAAGGGGGAAAGGAGAAGATTAGTTGTGTATCGTCAGCGTAGCAATGATAGGAAAGGCCATGTGAGGATATGACAGAGCCAAGTGACTTGGTGTATAGGGAGAAAAGGAGAGGGCCCAAAACCGATCCCTGGGGGACACCAGTGGTGAGAGCACGTGGTGCGGAGACAGCTTCCCGCCACGCCACTTGGTAGGAGCGACCGGTCAGGTAGGACGCAATCCAGGAGTGAGCCGCGCCGGAGATGCCCATTTCGGAGAGGGTGGGAGAGGAGGATCTGATGGTTCACAGTATCAAAGGCAGCAGACAGGTCAGAAGGACAAGGCAGAGGAGAGAGAGTTAGCTTTAGCAGTGCGGAGAGTCTCTGTGACACAGAGAGAGCAGTCTCAGTTTGAATGACCAGTCCTGAAACCTGATTGGTTTGGATCAAGAAGGTCATTCTGAGAGAGATAGCAAGAGAGTTGGCTAAAGACGGCACGCTCAATAGTTTTGGAAAGAAAGAAAGAAGGGATACTGGTCTGTAGTTGTTGACATCAGTGGGGTCGAGTGTTGGTTTTTTGAGAAGGGGAGTAACTCTCGCTCTCTTGAAGACGGAAGGGACATGGCCAGCGGTCAAGGATGAGTTGATCAGCGAGGTGAGGTAGGGGAGAAGGTCACCGGAGATGGTCTGGAGAAGGGAGGAGGGGATGGGGTCAAGCGGGCAGGTTGTTGGGCGGCCCTGCAGTCACAAGTCGCAGGATCTTATCTGGAGAGAGAGGGGGGAGAAAGAAGTCAAAGCATAGGGTAGGGCAGTGTGAGCAGGACCAGCAGTGTCATTAGACTTAACAAACAAGGATCGGATGTCGTCAACCTTCTTTTCAAAGTGGTTGACGAAGTCATCCACAGAGAGAGAGGAGGGGGGGGGGGGGGGGGGGAGGGAGGATTCAGGAGGGAGGAAAATGTGGCAAAGAGCTTCCTAGGGTTAGAGGCAGATGCTTGGAATTTAGAGTGGTAGAAGGTGGCCTTAGCAGCAGAAACAGATGAAGAAAATGTAGAGAGGAGGGAGTGAAAAGATGCCAGGTCGGCAGGGAATTTAGTTTTCTTCCATTTCCGCTCCGCTGCCCGGAGCTCTGTTCTGTGAGCTCGCAATGAGTCATCAAGCCACGGAGCTGGAGGGGAGGACCGAGCCGGCCGGGAGGATAGGGGACACAGAGAGTCAAAGGATGCAGAAAGGGAGGAGAGGAGGGTTGAGGAGGGCAGAATCAGGAGATTGAGGGAGAAGGATTGAGCAGAGGGAAGAGATGATAGGATGGAAGAGGAGAGAGTAGTGGGAGAGAGAGAGCGAAGGTTGCGGCGGCGCATTACCATCTGTGTAGGGGCAGAGTGAGTAGTGTGGGAGGAGAGTGAGAGAGAGGAAAAGGAAACAAAGTAGTGGTCGGAGACTTGGAGGGGAGTTGCAGTGAGATTAGTAGAGGAGCAGCATCTAGTGAAGATGAGGTCAAGCGTATTGCCTGCCTTGTGAGTAGGGGGGGACGGTGAGAGGGTGAGGTCAAAAGAGGAGAGGAGTGGAAAGAAGGAGGCAGAGAGAAATGAGTCAAATGTGGACATAGGGAGGTTGAAATCCCCCAAAACTGTGAGGGGTGAGCCATCCTCAGGGGAAGGAACTTATCAAGGCGTCAAGCTCATTGATGAACTCTCCAAGGGAACCTGGAGGGCGATAGATGACAAGGATATTAAGCTTAAATGGGCTAGTGACTGTGACAGCATGGAATTCAAATGAGGAGATAGACAGATGGGTTAGGGGAAAAATTGAGAATGTCCACTTGGGAGAGATGAGGATTCCTGTACCACCACCCCTCTGACCAGATGCTCTCGGGGTATGCGAGAAACACATGGTCAGACGAGGAGAGAGCAGTAGGAGTAGCGGTGTTTTCAGTGGTGATCCATGTTTCCGTCAGCGCCAGGAAGTCGAGGGACTGGAGGTTGGCATAGGCTGGGATGAAGTCAGCTTTGTTGGCAGCAGAACGGCAGTTCCAGAGGCTGCCTGCGACCTGGAACTCCACGTGGGTGGTGCGTGCAGGGACCACCAGATTGGAGAGGCAGCAGCCACGCGGTGTGGTGCGTTTGTGTAGCCTGTGCAGAGAGGAGAGAACAGGGATAGGCAGAGGCATAGTTGACAGGCTGTAGCAAATGGCTACAAAAATGCAGAGGAGATCGGAATGAAATGGGCTAAGCATCTGGGAGTGGAGAGAGCAGGGCCTCCCTCACCAAAACTTCTACCTCGGAAACTAAAATTGTTTCACTGAACCACCCGAAGAAAAAACTCTCCCAACTTCCGCCTTTGGAAATCAGAATTGTTGTGAACCACAGCGGTTCAATGTTTAAAGGAGTAGACTCAACCCACTTTGTTCAGCTAGCCAACTATGACTCCATAGCCAACTAGCAGACTAGCATCCAATAACAATAACACACCGTTTAGCGCCAACACTTGGTCACAACAAACCACCAATATTGTGATAACACACTAAACAGATCATTCGTGTCTGTGTCAAGTTCCTTACATGACGCAGCAATGATTAGACGTTGGCTAGCTAGGACAAGTAAATTGTGGTTAGCTACTTCAGTACAGCCAAATGGTCATGTTGGGTAGCTAGCAATGGCCACTGTGTCGACTCTGTTTGAAGAACGGCTAGCTAGCTAGCTTCGTGCTACAGCTGGCACGGCCGAGGACACTTGCCAAGACACAGTAACTACCCACAACAACCCACGAAGCCTAGCTATGACGCCGTAGCCAACCTGCAAGCTAGCATCCATTAACACACAACTTAGCATCAACACCTGGCCACAACAAACTGCCAAGAGTGTGTCAGCACACCAAACAGACAATTCAAGTCCGTGTCGAGTTCCCTTCACAACGCAGCAAAAAAAAAAAAATAATAATAATAATAATAATTAAACGTTGGAACCAGCTCTCCAGCGTTGCTAATCGTTACCAATAGCTACCCGCTAGCTAGCTAGCTTCGTGCCTCAATTCTAACCCACAATTACCCACGGAAAGCTACAATAACAACAATACTAACCTACAATAAATACAATACCTAACTACAGCTAACTACCTACCTACGATCTAGTACATGGTTAAGCAAAAGTTAAACGTTGGGTAGGACTACATTACCGTTGGAGCCAGCTCTCCAGCGTTGCTAATCGTTACCAATAGCTACCCGCTAGCTAGCTAGCCTCGTGCCTCGATACTAATCCACAATTACCTATGGAAAACTACTACAACCACAATACTAACCTACAATAAATTCAATACCTAACTACAGCTAGCTACCTACCTACGATCTAATACATGGTTAAGCAAAAGTTAAACGTTGGGTAGGAGTACATTACCGTTGGAACCAGCTCTCCAGCGTTGCTAATCGTTACCAATAGCTACCCGCTAGCTAGCTAGCCTCATGCCTCGATACTAACCCACAAATTACCCACGGAAAGCTACAATAACAACAATACTAACCTACAATAAATACAATACCTAACTACAGCTAACTACCTACCTACGATCTAATACATGGTTAAGCTTTACTCAACACTACATGTAGCTTACCCCTACTTACCTCCAGCCAGAGAAAAACACGTCCTCTCCCGTCAGCTCTCAAATTATTCAGTTCCTTTGGCTTTGATGCCTCATGATTGAGTATTGCTCTGTTCAAGTAGAGTGTGATTTTGCTGTGATCTGATAGAGGGGTGTCAGTGGACTGACTGTGAACGCTCTGAGAGACTCTGGGTTGAGGTCAGTGATAAAGTAATCTACAGTACTACTGCCAAGGGATGATTTATAGGTGTACCTACCATAGGAGTCCCCTCGAAGCCTACCATTGACTATGTACAGACCCAGCGTGCGACAGAGCTGCAGGAGTTGTGACCCGTTTTTTTGTTGGTTATGTTGTCGTAGTTGTGCCTAGGGGGGCATATGGGGGAGGGAATGCTGTCACCTCCAGGTAGATGTTTGTCCCTGTGTGCTGAGAGTGTCAGGTTCTTGTCTAGTTCTGGCATTTAGGTCGGCACAGACTAGTACATGTCCCTGGGTCTGGAAATTATTGATTTCCCCCTCCAGGATGGAGAAGCTGTCATGGTGACAGTATAGGGATTCTATTGGGGGGACATAGGTAGCACACACAAGGACATTTTTCTCTGTTGAGATAATTTCCATATTAATTTTGATGGGTTCTAAAGTTGAAAAATGAAATATCCTTATTCATGTTACTGAGGGAGAGAGGGGAATGCGGAACATTTACATTGTGTCAGAACATGCTATTGTTAGACATCAGGGTATCCTCTGGAGAGGAGGAGGGCCACAGTCTGGTTCCAGTCAACAGGACAGCCGAGAGTTGGGAAGGAGTCAGGAATTTGGGCCGAGGTCAGGTCAGATGACGTGAGAAAGAACAGTCACCAGTAAAGTCCTGCCTAGCAACAGAGATGTATTGGCTGTCCAGATGTATTGGGAGGAGACTCAGCATAGGAGGAAGGTTTAAATACCAGTGTTTGTGTAAATATCTCTTTGTCTTATCCAGCTGTGTGACCCAGTGGGTGAATGAACTTGGTTTGAGCTTTTCCAAGTTGTCCGTTAGGTTTTACTCTGTTTATTTAGAACCTAACAATTTCTAGCCAGATGTAAAATTTACCTGTTTAGATAAATTTAATAGAGTGAGTTAGGTCTGCTCTATACCAAATTAGCATACCCCCTGAGTCCCTTCCCTGTTTCACACCTGGTAGTTTGGTGGATGGGACTACCAGCTCTCTGTAAAATAGAGGGCAACCAGTGGGTCCGTCTCCTCTATACCATGTTTCTTGTAGGATGACCATTTTGGGGCTGTTTTTTTC
>LR778269.1:3484947-3526838 GCA_902810595.1 Coregonus sp. 'balchen'
GAGAGAGGAGAGCCCGGGAGGGGGAGAGAGCTAGAGAGAGAGGAGTGAGAGGTAGAGAGAGAGAGAGGAGAAGAGGGGAGAGAGGGACGAGAGAGAGGAGAGAGGAGAGGGCGAAGAGAGAGAAGAGCAGGAGGGGAGAAGGGAAGGGAGCGAGAGGATGAGAGAGAGAGCGAGGGAGAGAGGGAGGAGAGAGAGCGGCAGCTCTAGAGAGGAGAGCTAGAGAGACGAGGAGAGAGGACCCGAGGGCTAGAGAGAGCGCGAGGGAGAGAAGGGAGCGAGAGGAGAGAGAGCGCGAGAGGTGAGGAGAGACAGAGGGCTAGAGAGAGAGAGAGAGAGAGAGGTGAGAGAGACAGAAGGCTAGAGAGAGCGAGAGCGCCCTCATTTTTCAGCATGTTGTTACAAAAATTATAGATTTAGAGTTAAATAAACTTGAATGTTTCAGCAGGGACATAATACAGGATGCTACCCTCCACAACATAACCTTCACTCCAAACCAAAGCTCCAGACCTACAACCTGATTTTGGACGCAATTACCTGGAATTATCTTGAAGGCTTTCTACTACCAAGGATTACTATTCCCAAACTATACAGCAAATGCTCTGGCAAACAAACATAAACCTGAAAACACCATCCAACCTGGACCTTAGTGAGTAATGTTTAGTCTAAAGCTATTTTTTTTACTTTGAAAAACCAAAAATAAAAGTTCATTACAACGATATTAGCACTGATGTGTGAAGTGAGCGGTGTCAAAGCCCTTGAGCCCAACAATGGTAGGAGAGTCACACAGTCTACCACAACCAAATGGAGAGGCATTAGAAGCACCCTCCCGCTGTTCAGAGGTAATTAAAATGCAGTACCCTCTGTTTGTAAAGAATGATAAGACACGAAAAGAGAACAAAATGAAGCTCCTTATGGGAAATCAAGAGACACTTTTTGCTGACTTTTATTAAAATGGGAACATAAGCAACCTTATCTTCCACACAGACCATTCCCTGTCATGGCACAGTGCTATATTATAGCTATGGGTGAACTCAGGACTCTGAGTCATCTGATATAAATCTCTATAAGTCTGTAACAGTATTGGTACAGGGCAACCCCAAACAGTTTCAGCTGGACTTTCACCTAATCAAAGAAATAGAAAGCAGGAGAAGATCTCCCTTGAGAAATATAACCCCACCCCGAGCAGGTCAGACCAGACTTCTTCATGAAATAACCCCACAGACGAGCAACCCCAAGCGGAACGTCAACTTCCCAGCACAGAGTACTACTCCCTCATTGAAATGAAGGATACATTCACCCAGCTGGAGTTAAGGCAGGAGGAGCTGGAACAGCAGGTGAACACACTCCAGTCAGCACAGACCCAGACAACAGTCCAGCACAACAACACCCCCTTAACTAGACCTGGGGAGCTGGAGTTGGAGAGAGACATATCTGCACTCTGGACTGTGGTGAGACAACATCAACAGGAGAAAGAGCAGAAGCTCGGAAAAAGAAGGAACAGCATGTCAGAAATCAGTTCAATGTAATTGAAGAATCCATAGACTCTAACCACTTCTGGGAAAATTAGAAAACACTAAACAAACAACTACACGAAGAGCTATCTATCCAAAGCGGAGATGTATGGATAAACCACTTCTCCAATATTTTTGGCCCTATAACAAAGAACAAACAGCAAAATAATATACATGATCAAATTCAAGTATTAGAATCAAATATTAAAGACTTCCAGAACCCACTGGATTCTCCAATTACATTGAATGAACTACATAACAAAATACAAACCCTCCAACCCAAAAAGGCCTGTGGTGTTCATGGTATCCTCAATGAAATGATAAAATATACAGACCACAAATTCCATTTGGCTATACTTATACTCTTTAACATGTGAAAACAATTTACTGAGCAAATGTCAAATTGGCTTTTTACCAAATTACCGTACGACAGACCGCATATTCAACCTGCACACCCTAATTGACAAACAAACAAATCAAAACAAAGGCAAAGTCTTCTCATGCTTTATTGATTTCAAAAAAGCTTTTGACTCAAGTTGGCAAGAGGGTCTGCTATACAAATTGATTGAAAGTTGTGTTGGGGGAAAAACATATGACATTATAAAATCCATATACACGAACAACAAGCGTGCGGTTAAAATTGGCAAAAAAACACACACATTTCCTTCCACAGGGCCGTGGGGTGAGACAGGGATGCAGTTTTAAGCCCAACCCTCTTCAACATATATCTCAATGAATTGGCGAGGGCACTAGAACAGTCTGCAGCACCCGGCCTCACCCTACTAGAATCTGAAGTCAAATGTCTAATGTCTGCTGATGATCTGGTGCTTCTGTCACCAACCAAGCACCTAGATCTTCTTCCCAGATTCTGTCAGACCTGGGCCCTGACAGTAAATCTCAGTAAGACCAAAATAATTGTGTTCCAAAAAAGGTCCAGTTGCCAGGACCACAAATAGAAATTCCATCAAGACACCGTTAGCCTAGAGCACACAAAAAACTATACATACCTCAGCCTAAACATCAGCACCACAGGTAACTTCCAGAAAGCTGTGAACGATCTGAGAGACAAGGCAAGAAGGGCCTTCTATGCCATCTAAAGGAACATAAAATTCAACATACCAATTAGGATCTGGCTAAAAGTACTTGAATCAGTTATAGAACCCAATGCCCTTTATGGTTTTGAGGTCTAGGGTCCACTAAACAACCACGAATTTTACAAAATGGGACAAACACCAAATTGAGACTCTGCATGCAGAAATATCCTCAGTGTACATTAAAAAACACCAAATATTGCATGCAGAGCAGAATTAGGCCTATACCCACTAATTATCAAAATCCAGAAAAGAGCATTTAAATTCTATAACCACTAAAAAGGAAGTGATTTCCAAACCTTCCATAACAAAGCCATCACCTACAGAGAGATGCCCTTGGAGAAGAGTCCCCTAAGCAAGCTGGTCCTAGGGCTCTGTTCACAAACACAAACAGACCCCACAGAGCCCCAGGACAACAACACTATTAGACCCAACCAAATCATGAGAAAACAAAAAGAGAATTACTTGACACATTGGAAATAATCTACCTAAAAAACAGATTAAACTAGAATGCTATTTGGCCCTGAACAGAGAGTGGCAGAATACCAGACCACTGTGACTGACCCAAAATGAAGGAAAGCTTTGACTATGTACAGATTCAGTGAGCAAAGCCTTGCTATTGAGAAAGGCCGCTGTAGGCAGACCTGGCTCTCAAGAGAAGACAGGCTATGTGCACACTGCCCGCAAAATGAAGTGGAAACTGAGCTGCACTTCCTAACCTCCTGCCCAAATGTATGACCATATTAGAGACACATATTTCTTTGGCATGTTAACATACGTTTCCCATGCCAATAAAGACCTTAAACTGAATGAATGAATTGAATTGATTGAGAGGAGAGAGGAGAGGAGAGAGACGAGAGGAGAGAGAGCGAGAGAGAGACGAGGAGCGATGAGAGAGGAGGAGAGAGAGAGGAGAAGAGAGGAGAGAGAGAGAGGACAGAGGGCTTGAGAGAGGACGAGAGGAGAGACAGGAGGGCTTAGAGAGAGCAGAGGAGAGAGAAGAGGACGAGAGAGCGAGGGAGAGGCGAGGAGGGAAGAGAGGAGAGAGGTGAGAGAGACACAGGGCTAGAGGAGAGAGAGAGAGAGGTGAGAGAGACAGAAGGCTAGAGAGAGCGAGAGCGCCCTCATTTTTCAGCATGTTGTTACAAAAATTATAGATTTAGAGTTAAATAAACTTGAATGTTTCAGCAGGGACATAATACAGGATGCTACCCTCCACAACATAACCTTCACTCCAAACCAAAGCTCCAGACCTACAACCTGATTTTGGACGCAATTACCTGGAATTATCTTGAAGGCTTTCTACTACCAAGGATTACTATTCCCAAACTATACAGCAAATGCTCTGGCAAACAAACAGAAACCTGAAAACACCATCCAACCTGGACCTTAGTGAGTAATGTTTAGTCTGAAGCTATTTTTTTTACTTTGAAAAACCAAAAATAAAAGTTCATTACAACGATATTAGCACTGATGTGTGAAGTGAGCGGTGTCAAAGCCCTTGAGCCTAACAATGGCAGGAGAGTCGCACAGTCTACCACAACCAAATGGAGAGGCATTAGAAGCACCCTCCCGCTGTTCAGAGGTAATTAAAATGCAGTTCCCTCTGTTTGTAAAGAATGATAAGACACGAAAAGAGAACAAAATGAAGCTCCTTATGGGAAATCAAGAGACACTTTTTGCTGACTTTTATTAAAATGGGAACATAAGCAACCTTATCTTCCACACAGACCATTCCCTGTCATGGCACAGTGCTATATTATAGCTATGGGTGAACTCAGGACTCTGAGTCATCTGATATAAATCTCTATAAGTCTGTAACAGTATTGGTACAGGGCAACCCCAAACAGTTTCAGCTGGACTTTCACCTAATCAAAGAAATAGAAAGCAGGAGAAGATCTCCCTTGAGAAATATAACCCCACCCCGAGCAGGTCAGACCAGACTTCTTCATGAAATAACCCCACAGACGAGCAACCCCAAGCGGAACGTCAACTTCCCAGCACAGAGTACTACTCCCTCATTGAAATGAAGGATACATTCACCCAGCTGGAGTTAAGGCAGGAGGAGCTGGAACAGCAGGTGAACACACTCCAGTCAGCACAGACCCAGACAACAGTCCAGCACAACAACACCCCCCTTAACTAGACCTGGGGAGCTGGAGTTGGAGAGAGACATATCTGCACTCTGGACTGTGGTGAGACAACATCAACAGGAGAAAGAGCAGAAGCTCGGAAAAAGAAGGAACAACATGTCAGAAATCAGTTCAATGTAATTGAAGAATCCATAGACTCTAACCACTTCTGGGAAAATTAGAAAACACTAAACAAACAACAACACGAAGAGCTATCTATCCAAAGCGGAGATGTATGGATAAACCACTTCTCCAATATTTTTGGCCCTATAACAAAGAACAAACAGCAAAATAATATACATGATCAAATTCAAGTATTAGAATCAAATATTAAAGACTTCCAGAACCCACTGGATTCTCCAATTACATTGAATGAACTACATAACAAAATACAAACCCTCCAACCCAAAAAGGCCTGTGGTGTTCATGGTATCCTCAATGAAATGATAAAATATACAGACCACAAATTCCATTTGGCTATACTTATACTCTTTAACATGTGAAAACAATGTACTGAGCAAATGTCAAATTGGCTTTTTACCAAATTACCGTACGACAGACCGCGTATTCAACCTGCACACCCTAATTGACAAACAAACAAATCAAAACAAAGGCAAAGTCTTCTCATGCTTTATTGATTTCAAAAAAGCTTTTGACTCAAGTTGGCATGAGGGTCTGCTATACAAATTGATTGAAAGTTGTGTTGGGGGAAAAACATATGACATTATAAAATCCATATACACGAACAACAAGCGTGCGGTTAAAATTGGCAAAAAACACACACATTTCCTTCCACAGGGCCGTGGGGTGAGACAGGGATGCAGTTTAAGCCCAACCCTCTTCAACATATATCTCAATGAATTGGCGAGGGCACTAGAACAGTCTGCAGCACCCGGCCTCACCCTACTAGAATCTGAAGTAAAATGTCTAATGTCTGCTGATGATCTGGTGCTTCTGTCACCAACCAAGCACCTAGATCTTCTTCCCAGATTCTGTCAGACCTGGGCCCTGACAGTAAATCTCAGTAAGACAAAAATAATTGTGTTCCAAAAAAGGTCCAGTTGCCAGGACCACAAATAGAAATTCCATCAAGACACCGTTCGCCTAGAGCACACAAAAAACTATACATACCTCAGCCTAAACATCAGCACCACAGGTAACTTCCAGAAAGCTGTGAACGATCTGAGAGACAAGGCAAGAAGGGCCTTCTATGCCATCTAAAGGAACATAAAATTCAACATACCAATTAGGATCTGGCTAAAAGTACTTGAATCAGTTATAGAACCCAATGCCCTTTATGGTTTTGAGGTCTAGGGTCCACTAAACAACCAACAATTTTACAAAATGGGACAAACACCAAATTGAGACTCTGCATACAGAAATATCCTCAGTATACATTAAAAAACACCAAATATTGCATGCAGAGCAGAATTAGGCCTATACCCACTAATTATCAAAATCCAGAAAAGAGCATTTAAATTCTATAACCACTAAAAAGGAAGTGATTTCCAAACCTTCCATAACAAAGCCATCACCTACAGAGAGATGCCCTTGGAGAAGAGTCCCCTAAGCAAGCTGGTCCTGGGGCTCTGTTCACAAACACAAACAGACCCCACAGAGCCCCAGGACAACAACACAATTAGACCCAACCAAATCATGAGAAAACAAAAAGAGAATTACTTGACACATTGGAAATAATCTACCTAAAAACAGATTAAACTAGAACGCTATTTGGCCCTGAACAGAGAGTGGCAGAATACCAGACCACTGTGACTGACCCAAAATGAAGGAAAGCTTTGACTATGTACAGATTCAGTGAGCAAAGCCTTGCTATTGAGAAAGGCCGCCGTAGGCAGACCTGGCTCTCAAGAGAAGACAGGCTATGTGCACACTGCCCACAAAATAAAGTGGAAACTGAGCTGCACTTCCTAACCTCCTGCCAAATGTATGACCATATTAGAGACACATATTTCTTTGGCAATGTTAACATACGTTTCCCATGCCAATAAAGACCTTAAACTGAATTGAATTGAATTGAGAGAGAGAGAGAGAGAGAGGAGAGAGAGAGAGAGAGAGAGAGAGAGAGAGAGAGAGAGAGAGAGATCCAGAATTTCCCATACTGTATATAGTATGTATATCTGCAGAACAATGAGAGTAGTCAACCCACTACTCTTATCCTTAACTCTGGTGTACACCATTTCTCTCTATAGACACACACACATCTTTTCCCACTTACAATTTTTAAGTCGCTCTGGATAAGAGCATCTGCCAAATGACTCAAGTGTAAATGTAAATATCCCCACATCCGTAGGTTGAACAATGATTCATACATGTTAAATGAATTAAAGATGATATTAAACAGGTACAAAGACACCAGTTTAATATCAGATAAGTATAATATAATATAATTATACTTATATATTATATAAGTATAATCTCAGACCTGTCACCAGTCCCTCTCAGACCATCAGTGTATAACTAGCCTGTGATTGCCCTGCCTGCCATAAGTACACCCCATGCTGTGTCTGAAATGGCACCGTAGTGCTCCGCTCCAAGGTACCCCTTCAGACGCAACCACACAGTGGGTTATTTCAGCAGCAGACAAAATCACACGTTGTATTGACAGAATGGCCAGTTTTGGCACTAAGCTTTTCCATTACTCTGTTGGGTTGTGTCAGAGTAAACACATTTCAATCAGGAGTCTTTGTCACTGATCACTTTGTGTTTAGAGTGCTGAGGAACAGTCAAGGCAATCTGACCATATTCACTACTATAGCATGAACATTTTAGAAAAGGGGTGGATGAGGTGTGTGTGTGTGTGTGTCTACAGTTGTGCTTTTGTTAGATGTTTCGTTAACAATAGAAACAATTTTCATCCCACTTTAGTCTACGTTTTCGTTAAGTAAAAAAAGCTTCATGGAGTTCTAGAACATAAGTAAATGCTCTCAAATCACAGCAATTCATTTTTTTTTTTTATATCACCTCAAACCTGGTATACAATTTGATGCCATTAAATGGCCGACAATCTATATCATTCATTTGGGATTGAGGCCTCTCTCTCTCTCTGCTCTCTCTCTCTCTCTCTCTCTCTCTCTCTCTCTCTCTCTCTCTCTCTCTCTGCTCTCTCTCCTCTCGCTCTCTCTCTCTCTCTCTCTCTCTCTCTCTCTCTCTCTCTCCTCTCTCTCTCTCTCTCTCTCTCTCTCTCTCTCTCTATCTGTCTCTCTTTCTCTCTCACTCTCTCTCAATAGACTTTATTGACATGGCAAGTAAAATTACTTACATTGTCAAAGTATAGATATAACAAAAATGGTGGGACCAACAGCAATAATAATAATAGTAGCAGTGGAAATGGGATTACCATTAACAGCAACTACAACAACTATATTAATGAGAATAACAATACATCAAAGCAATAGTAGTCGACCAATCTCAACATGACTGAGAAGACACATTACATGCTATGAAAGCAAAAACAAAACAGGAAATATTATTGACATTACATTACACTTTTCACTGGCTGTCCCTCAGGTTGTGGCAGGAGGACACATATTTGGCTGCCAAAATTGCACATTTTGGCTTTTCACCCAATAAATATTGGATTTTTTCTTCCTCTTTTATAGTTTGAAATTATTTGTACTGAATTATAATTTTGGGAAAGAAAGATTATCTTAGGTCAGAGTATTTTTCACAGTGTAATAGGAAATGCAGCTCTGTCTCTACCTCTCCCCGGGGGCAGAGTGAGCACAGCCTGTCCTCTCTGGGCAGCCAGGTTTGCCTGTGACGACCGGTCTCTATAGCCAGACTGTGCTCACTGAGTCTGTACCTAGTCATTGTTTTCCTCAGTTTTTTATCAGTCACAGTGGTCAGATAGTCTGCCACCATGTACTGTCTGTTTAGAGCAAAATAGCATTGAAGTTTACTTTGATTTTTTGTGGTGTCTTTCAAATAGTTTATATATTTTTATTTTTGCTTTGTGATGTTTTGGTTGGGCCAGATTTTCTGAGTGCTGTCCTGAGGCTCTATGAGGTTGGTTTTGGTTAGTGAACTGAGCCTCAGAACCAGCTGGCTGAGGGGACTCTTCTCTTGTTTCATATCTTGACATAGTAGAGCTGTGTGAAGGAATGTTTTGGGGTCACTTGTTTTTAGATTGTTGTAAACTTTGATGGCTCTTTTTTCTATTCGAATAAGGAGGGGGTATTGGCCCAATTCTGCTCTACATGCGTTATTTGGAGTTTTTCTTTGCACTTGCAATACAGTCTTGCAAAACTTTGCATGCAGTATTTCGATTGGATGTTTGTCCCATTTGGTAAATTCAGTATTAGAGAGCGGACCCCATACTTCGCTGCCATATAGAACAATTGGTTCTATAACTGATTGGAAAGTTTTGAGTCAGATTCTAATTGGAATTTCGATTTTAATATTCCTTTTAATGGCATAGAATGCTCTTCTTGCTTTGTCTCTCAGCTCGTTCACAGCCATGTGAAAGCTACCTGTGTTGCTGATATTTAGTCCTAGATATGTGTAATTTTTGGTGTGTTCTAATAGAACTGTGTCCAAATAGAATTTATATTTGTCATCCTGATTTCCTGACTTTTTTTGTAATATCATTATATTCGTTTTTTTTAGATTAACGGTCAGGGCCCAGGTCTGACAGAATATGTGCAGATGATCTAGATGCTGCTGTAACCCCTCCTTAGTAGGAGACAGTAGCACCAGGTCATCTGCGTACAGCAGACACTTGATTTCAGTGTTGTGTAGGGTGAGACCAGGTGCTGCCGATTCTTCTAATGTTTTTGCCAATTCATTAATGTAGATGTTAAATAGTGTTGGACTTATTGGGAAGCCCTGTTTCACTCCACGTCCCTGAGAGGAGAAGTCTGTTTGCTTGTACATTGATTTCATAACATCATATGTTTTCCCTCCAATACCACTTTCTATTAGTTTTTAAAAAATACCTTTGTGCCAAATTGAATCAAATGCTTTCTTGATCTCTACAAAACACAAGTAGATTTTGCCTTTGTTTTCGTTTACTTGTTTGTCAATGAGATTGTGGAGGGTGTAAATGTGGTCTGTTGTACGATCATTTTTTACAAATCCAATCTGGCTTCTGCTTAGGACGTTGTGTTCATCAAGGAAATTATGTAGTCGGCTGTTTATGATACTGCAGAGAATTTTCCCCAAGTTGCTGTTAACGCAAATTCCTCTGTAATTATTTGGGTCAAATTTGTCTCCATCTTTATACATTGGTGTGATCAATCCTTGGTTCCAAATATCGGGGAAAATACCTGCAGTTAGGATAATGTTGAAGAGTTTGAGAACAGCCAATTTGAATTTGTGGTCTGTATGTTTGATCATTTCATTTAAAATACCATCAGCACCACAGGCCTTTTTGTGTTGGAGAGTGAAAAGTTTTTCCAATAATTCTTGTTCTGTAATTGGGGTATCCACAGGATTCTGATAGTCTTTGACTGCTGATTCAAGGATTTGTAATTGTTCTTGTATATCTTGTTGTTCTGGGCTCTTTGTTATATTGCTGTAGAGGTTTGCAAATCGATTTCTCCACATATCCCCATTTTGGATAGACAATTCCTCATGATGAGGTTTGTTTAATTTATTCAAATTCTCCCAGAAGTGGTTTGATTCTATGGATTCCTCAATCACATCCAGCTGATTTCTAATGTGCTGTTCTTTTTTTGTTCTTAGGGTGTGTTTGTATTGCTTCAGTGTTTCCCCATATTGAAGGCATATATTTTTGTTGTCTGGGTCTCTGTGTTTTTGATTAGATATATTTCTCAATGCCTTTCTTAGATTTTTGCAATCATTATCAAACCATTTTTCATGATCTATTATTTTTGGTTTGCTCTTATGTTTCTTAAGATTAGCCAAGGAGGCTAATTTGTCAAATATAAAGTTTATGTTCCAAACGGCCAAATGTACACCTTCATTGATGTAGGAGAATGTTAAGGCTAAAAATTTGTCCAGGAGAGATTGTATTTTTTGGCTACTAATTGCTTTTTGGTAGATTTATGTACTGTTTGCACTCCATCTATAGGTCTGTTTAGTACCATGTAATTTATTTGGTGGTCTGAGAGAGGTGTTAGTGGGCTGACTGTGAAGGCTCTGAGAGACTGTGTTGAGGTCGGTGATGAAGTAGTCTACAGTACTGCTGCCAAGGGATGAGCTGTAGGTGTACCTACCAAAAGAGTCCCCTCTTAGCCTACCATTGACTATGTATAGACCCAGTGTTCGACGGAGCTTCAGGAGCTGTACTCCATTTTTGTTTTTCACTTTGTCATAGTTGTTTCTGGGGGGTATGTGGGGAGGGAAAGGCTGTTGCATCCTGGTAGGTGTTTGTCCACATGACTGTTAATAGTGTCTAGTTCTTCTGCTGTTCTAGCATTCAGGTCTACACAGACCAGCACGTTGCCTTGGGCCTGAAAGTGACTAATCTCCCCCTCTAGAATGGAGAAACTCTCTTCATTGAAGTAGGGTGACTCTGAGGGGGGAATGTATGTGGCACAGAGGAAGACGTTTTTATCTGTTAAGGTAGCCTCCTTGTTGATTTTTAGCCAGATAAAGAATTCTCCTGTTTTGATCAATTCGATTGAATTAGTTAGTTCAGATTTATAACATATTAGCATTCCCCCTGAGTCTCTGCCCTGTGTGATTCCTTTTAATTTGGTGGATGGTACGATTATCTCCCTATAACCTAGTGGACAGCCAGTGGAAACATCACCTCTGCACCATGTTTCATGTAGTACTACAATATCAACATCATCAATTTCTTTAACCCTCCCGTTGTCCTAGGGTCAAAATGAACCCGCCACTGTGTTGAACCAACTTTATTTAATTTTTTATATTTTTTGGATCATTTGTGAGAAGGAGGCAGTGATACTTTCTTTAAAGTCTCACTAGCATTGATCCCTGGTTTGCTGTGTGATTCTTTATTGGTGGATGGTACGATTCTCTATAACCTAGTGGACAGCCAGTGGAAACTCACTTGCGCCATGTTTCATGTAGTATACAATATCAACATATCAATTTCTTTAACCCTCCTTGTCCTAGGGTCAAAATGACCGCCACTGTGTTGAACAATTTTTTAATGTTTAATTTTTTGGATATTTGTGAGAAGGAGGCAGGAACTTTAAAGTTCACTACTCCTGCTAGAATGATCAACAAAAATATAAAAAAATAAAGTGGTTCAACACAGTGGCGGGTCATTTTGACCTAGGACAATGGGAGGTTAAGGAAGATGAGTTTGCTTTAGAAGCGTATCGTGGCTTTTGTACTGGTATATGCTGTCGTCAGTTGCTAAGAGCTTCACGTGACTCTCATATATCGTATTGTCTATTCTCAGTATGTAACATAAGCTATTATCTTTCCTCATCTCTCTCTGCTTTTCTCTTCTTCTCTCTATCTCTCTCTCTCTCTCTCTCTCTTCTCTCTCTTCTTCTCTCTCTTTCTTCTCTCTCTCTCTCTCTCTCTTCTCCTCTTCTCCTCTATCTCTCCTTCTCGCTCTCTCTCTCTCTCTCTCTCTCTCTCTCTCGCGCTCGGTCTCTCTCTTTCTCTCGCTCTCGCTTGTCTCTGTCTCATCTCTTCTCTATCTCTCCAATTCTTGGCATGGGAAACGTATGTTAACATTGCCCCAACGCAAGGTGAAGTTAGATAGTGAACCAAACAGTTGAACTAAACAATTAAATATTAACAGTCAACATTACATCAGAAGTTCCCAAAAGGACTAAAGACATTTCAAATGTCATATTATGTCTACATACAGTGTTGTAACAATGTGCAACATAGTTAAAGTACAAATGGGAAAATAAATCAACATAAATATGGGTTGTATTACAATGGTGTTTGTTCTTCACTGGTTGCCCTTTTCTTGTGGCAACAGGTCACAAATCTTGCTGCTGTGATGGCACACTGTGGTATTTTACCCAGTAGATGAGGGAGTTTATCAAAATTTGGTTTGTTTTCAAGTTCTTTGTGGATCTCTGTAATATGAGGGAAATATGTGTCTCTAATATGGTCATACATTTGGCAGGAGGTTAGGAAGTGCAGCTCAGTTTCCACCTCATTTTGTGGGCAGTGTGCACATAGCCTGTCTTCTCTTGAGAGCCAGGTCTGCCTACAGCGGCCTTTATCAATAGCAAGGCTATGCTCACTGAGTATGTACATAGTCAAAGTTTCTTTATGTTTGGGTCAGTCACAGTGGTCAGGTATTCTGCCACTCTGTACTCTCTGTTTAGGGCCAAATACCATTCTAGTTTCCTCTGTTTTTTTTGTTTGTTCTTTACAATGTGTCAAGTAATTCTGATTTGGTTTTCTCATGATTTGGTTGGGTCTAATTGTGTTGTTGTTGTTGTCCTGGTGCTTTGTTGGGTCGGTTTGTGTTTGTGAACAGAGCCCCAGGACCAGCTTACTTATGGCACACTTCTCCAAGTTCATCTCTCTGTAGGTGATGGCTTTGTTATGGAAGGTTTGGGAATCACTTCCTTTTAGGTGGTTGTATACTTTAACAAATATTTTCTGGATTAATTAATTGATAATTAGCGGGTTTTGGCCTAATTCTGATCTGGAAGCATTATTTGGTGTTTTACGTTTTACACGGATGATATTTTTGCAGAATTCTGCTTGCAGAGTCTCAATTTTGTGTTTGTCCAATTTTGTGAATTATTGGTTGTTGAGCGGACCCAAGACCTCAAAAATGAAGGGTAATGGGTTCTATAAATGATTCAAGTATTTTTTGCCAGATCCTAATTGGTATGTTGAATTTTATGTTCCTTTTGATGGCATAGAAGGGCCTTCTTGCCTTGTTTCTCAGATCGTTCACAGCTTTGTGGAAGTTACCTGTGGCGCTGATGTTTAGGCCGAGGTATGTGTAATTTTTTGTGTGCTCTAGGGCAATGGTGTCTAGATGGAATTTGTATTTGTGGTCCTGGCAACTGGAACTTTTTTGGAACACCATTAATATTGTCTTACTGAGATGTACTGTCAGGGCCCAGGTCTGACAGAATCTGTGCAGAAGATCTAGGTGCTGCTGTAGGCCCTCCTCGGTTGGTGACAGAAGCATCAGATCATCAGCAAACAGTAGACATTTGACTTCAGATTCTAGTAGGGTGAGGCCGGGTGCTGCAGACTGTTCTAGTGCCCTCGCCAATTCATTGATATATATGTTGAAGAGGGTGGGGCTTAAACTGCATCCCTGTCTCACCCCACAGCCCTGTGGAAATACATGTATGTGTTTTTTGCCAATTTTAACCTCACGCTTGTTGTTTGTGCACATGGTTCTATAATGTCGTATGTTTTTCCCCCAACCCCACTTTCCATCAATTTGTATAGCAGACCCTCATGCCAACTTGAGTCAAAAGGTGTTTTGAAATCAACAAAGCATTAGAAGACTTTGCCTTTTTTTTCTCGTTTGTTTGTTTGTCAATTAGGGTGTGCAGGGTGAATACGTGGTCTGTCGTATGGTAATTTGGTAAATAGCCAATTTGACATTTGCTAAGTACATTGTTTTCACTGAGGAAATGAACTATTCTGCTGTTAATGATAATGCAGAGGATTTTCCCAAGGTTGCTGTTGACACATATCCCACGGTAGTTATTGGGGTCAAATTTGTCTCCAATTTTGTGGATTGGGTGATGAGTCCTTGGTTCCAAATATTGGGGAAGATGCCAGAGCTAAGGATGATGTTAAAGAGTTTAAGTATAGCCAATTGGAATTTGTGGTCTGTATATTTTATCATTTCATTGAGGATACCACAACACCACAGGCCTTTTTAGGTTGGAGGGTTTGTATTTTGTCCTGTAGTTCATTCAATGGAATTCAGTGGGTTATGGTAGTCTTCTGGTAGTCTTTAATAGTTTATTCTAAGACTTGAATTTGATCATGTATATTTTTTAAATGTTTGTTCTTTGTTATAGGTCCAAAAAGATTGGAGAAGTGGTTTATCCATACATCACCATTTTGGTTAGATAGCTCTTCGTGTTGTTGTTTGTTTAGTGTTTTCCAATTTTCCCAGAAGTGGTTAGATTCTATGGATTCTTCAATTACATTGAACTGATTTCTGACATTCTATTCCTTATTTTTCCGTAGTGTATTTCTGTATTGTTTTAGTGAAGGCATAGGCTCAGGTTTTCTGGGTCTCTATATTTTTGGTTGGATATGTTTCTTAATTTATATAGTGTCTGTTGGAGCGAGATAGATAGATCAGAGAGATCGACTATCTACTATATGGTATAGATCTAAAGCGCTAATAGCGATATATCTAGATCTCTATCGTCTCTCTATTATCTCTCTATCTCATCTCCTCTCTCTATCTGTCTATCTCTATCTCTCTCTCTCTCTCTCTCTCTCTCTCTGTCTCTCTTCTCTCTTCTTTGAAACGCAGAGGTGTGCAAACAGCTTTGATGTTCTAAGCCTTTACTCTTCAAAGCTAAGCAATCATTGACCTTGGAGTAATGAGGAGTTGCATTGTGATCCTTAACATCATTGTTTTATATATTTATCCTAACAAACTTTATATCTCGGAGATATGTGGTTTGATAATGGTACTGACAAAATTCTCTAAATAGCTGGTGGAGAAAAAGTGGATGAAAAGTAGATGGAGAGATGGAGATGCGTGCTCAAATGCACATGTTAACGCAAAGACAAAGAGAGCCTGTCTATAGATACTCACACTGACATGTTAACACAGAGACACAGAGAACCTGTCGATATACTCACACAGAGATATAAAGAGATTCAGGTGGACAGTACGTACCCATGTCATTTCACTGTGTTTGTGTGTGAATGTGTCTCTAATGTGTGTGCTGTCCTGGGAGAGTGTTGCTGCTCCTATTGAAGTGGCCTCAGTGTCACTAATGGACCCTCAGGCTTAACCAGAGAGATGAGGGCAGAGCGCAGAGGAAGAGAGAGAGTGTGTGTGTGCGTGCATACCACTAGCCATAGGAGGGGGCCTGGGAGGATAGTGATAACTTCAACAATGGTACGGATAATGTACTGACCCACCGCAATGCAGTGTGGGCCTAGGCGGCAAGGACAGGCCTCCCCACACACGCACACACACACACACACACACACACACACACACCGGTCATTTGACCCAGAGTTCCCAGTGGTGATTTCTTTTTCTGCCAAGACCAGATTGGTGCAGTGGTGTGAGTGTACATTTTAGTCATTTAGCAGATGCTCTTATCCAGAGCGACTTACAGTTAGTGAGTGCATACATGATTTATTTATTTTATTTTACATACTGGCCCCCCGTGGGAAACTAACCCACAACCCGGGCGTTGCAAACGCCATGCTCTACCAACTGAGCTACATCCCTGCCGGCCATTCCCTCCCCTACCCTGGACGACGCTGGGCCAATTGTGCGCCGCCCCATGGGTCTCCCGGTCACGGCCGGCTACGACAGAGCCTGGATTCGAACCTGGATCTCTAGTGGCACAGCTAGCACTGCGATGCAGTGCCTTAGACCACTGCGCCACTCGGGAGGTGGATGCAGAGCAGGGAGTAACATGCACAAAACAAGCAAATACACATGCATGCATGCACACATAACCCCAAACAGTAGAATTTGATGTTTGTCGAGAATATCCAATTCAGGAAAGCGTGTATGTAAGTGACTAACTACATTTGCAGAAAGCAGAATGATTTGGGTGAACAGAAGGCCACTAAAGGTTGGGTGAACAGAAGGCCACTAAAGTGAGAAGTGTGAGATTAAAATGAGAGGCGCAATCTAAAGTGATTGGAAAACGAACAAAGAGATTGGATGCAGATAAACCACACATCCCTTTGGTACATCCAGATCATGTTCAATATCCCAGATCCCAGCTTTGGTACATCCAGATCATGTTCAACATCCCAGATCCCAGCAAACCAAAATTGGTTATGTCAAAGTTTCCAGAACATTTGTTTTTGGCAAATGTTCTCATGACGCAAAAACTGTCCAGTTGTGCTGATGATTGTAGAATGTTTGTATAAAACATTTGCCTGATGTTGCAAGAACGTTCCTAGAACACAGCTCCTATTTTCTTTAAAGGTTTCCAGAATGTTTCATTAGGTTGTTGTTCCCACGTTTTGCCTTAAAGCCCATATGAAGTCGGTACCGCCGATCTGCCAACTTCTGTCAGTAGCGTCTGAACGGTTTGGGCTACACCAAACATGCTCTCACGACAGACGAAAGTTCTCGTTTTGGCTCTACGACCCCACAAGCGTTGGGACTCGTATGAAGTCAGTACCGCCGATCTGCCACCTTCTGTCTGTAGCGTCTGATCGGTTTGGATCTGCCACCTTCTGTCTTAGCGTCTGAACGGTTTGGGATCTGCCACCTTCTGTCTGCAGCGTCTGAACGGTTTGGGATCTGCCACCTTCTGTCTGCAGCGTCTGAACGGTTTGGGATTCCCCCCTTCGTCTGCAAAGGGCGACGGGGTTTGGGATCTGCCACCCTTGTCTGCAGCGTCTGGGAAAGGTTTGGGATCTGCCACCTCTGTTGCAGCGTCCCCCGAACGGTTTGGGTTGCCACTCTGATGAGAAATTCCCCCTGAAAAAGTTGGGATTTGCCACCTTGGGCTAAAGGGTCTGAACGGTTTGGGATCTGCCACCTTCTGTTTCGGTCTGAAAAGGTTTTTGGGGTTGCCACCTTCGCCCTTTGCGTCTAACGGTTTGGGATTGCCACCTTTGTCGTAGCGTTTAACGGTTTGGGATTTCACCTTCTGTCCAGGTCTGAAAGGTTTTTGGGTCTGAAATTTGTCTGCAGCTCCCGAAGGTTTTGGGGCGCCACTTTTTGCAGCGTTGAAAGGTTTGGGATTCCACTTCGTGAGCGTCTGAACGGTTTTTGGGGTTTCCACCTTTGTTGCGGTTGAAAAAGGTTGGGATCTGCCACCCTGCTCGCGTCGACGGTTGGGATTGCACCCTTTTGTCGTAGCGTTTTGAACGGGTTTGGGATTGCCCCCTTTGTTGAGCGTTGACGGTTGGGATTGCCACCTTCTGTCTGCAGCGTCTGAACGGTTTGGGATTTCCCCCTTCGTCTGGCGTCTGAACGGTTTGGGATCTGACCTTTGGCAGCGTCTGAACGGTTTTGGGATTTCCACCCTTTTGTCTGCAGGTTTAAAGGTTTGGATCGCCACCCTTTTTCTGCAGCGTTGAAGGTTTTTGGGGTTCCACCTTTGTCTAGCGTCTGAAAACGGTTTGGGATTGCCACCTTTTGTCAGCGTCTGAAAGGTTTTTGGGGTTGCCCCTTTTGTCTGCACGTTGAACGGTTTTGGGGTTTACCTTCTGTCTGCGGTTGAAGGTTGGGATCTGCCACCTTTTCTTTAGCGTTGAACGGTTTGGGATTTCCACCTTCGTCCCCCAGCGTTCTGAACGGGTTTTGGGCACCTCCGATGGAAGGTTTTGGGGCCCACGCCCGGTAACGGGGTTTTTGGGGGCCCCCTTGCCCAAAACTCGTGAGGTTTTTTCCCCAACTTTGTTTTTAAGGAAGAAGTTTGGGTACCTTTAAAGGAAAGGTTGAAGGGGCCAGAAGGGTACACTTTTTTAAGTACACGTTTTTAAGACCAAGGGAAACACTTATTGGGACCTGATTAAAATTCGTAAAAAAAGGGGAAAATTTGGGGGGAAATTTTTTTAAAAAATTTTTGTTTTTTTATTCCCTTTTTGGGGGCAAAAACCCTTTTATCTGTCTTGACTGTTAAAGGGTTTTTGTTTGATCCCGCCAAATTTTTTTGCAATTTATTCCCAAAAACCTATTTTCCCATTTCCCACTGATAAAAGTTAAAAAATGGGAAAACCAATTTTGAATTGGTTTTTTTGCCTGTTTTGGAAAAACCCAAAGACGCCAAATTTTTTCTTTCACTTTTAAAGGGGTTTTTTTGTTTATTAAAACCTTTGCCATTTTTCAATCCTTTCCCCAATTTTCCCCCCCCGATAAAAGTTGAAAAAATCTTGGATGGCCTTGGAAAAAGGGCCCAAGGGCATTTAAAAACCCTTAAAAAAGGGGCCGGCTGGAGTGTTTACCGAACATATTCAATCTCTCCCTCTCCCTTTCCCAGTCTGTTGTCCCCACTTGCTCTACCCAAGAAAACAGAGGTAACTGGACAAAATGACTATCGCCCCGTAGCACTCACCTCTGACATCATTAAGTGCTTTGAGGAGTTAGTTAAGGATCATATCACCTCCACTTTACCTGACACCCTAGATCCACTACAATGTGTATACAGATCCACGGACGACATGATTGCTATTGCACTGCACACTGCCCTATCCCACCTGGACAAGATGAATACCTACGTAAGAATGCTGTTCATTGACTACAGCTCAGCCTTCAACACCATAGTGCCCTCCAAGCTCATCATTAAGCTTGTGGTTATGGGACTGAACCTCTCTCTGTGCAACTGGGACCTCTCTCTCTCTCTACCGCACCTGCTGTCTCGACCTCTGAATGCTCGGCTATGAAAAGCCAACTGACATTTACTCCTGAGGTACTGGCCTGTTGCACCCTCTACAACCACTGTGATTATTATTTGACCCTGCTGGTCATCTATGAACGTTTGAACATCTTGAAGAACAATCTGGCCTTAAATGGCCATGTACTGTTATATAATCTCCACCAGGCAGGACTGGCCACCCATCAGAACCTCGTTTCTCTCTAGGTTTCTTCCTAGGTTCCTGCCTTTCTAGGGAGTTTTTCCTAGCCACCGTGCTTCTACATCTGCATTGCTTGCTGTTTGGGGTTTTAGGCTGGGTTTCTGTATAGCACTTTGTGACATCTGCTGATTTAAAAAGGGCTTCATAAATACATTTGATTGATTTAAAATTTGATTGACTTCCTGACGGGCCGACCCCAGGTTGTGAAGGTAGGCAACAACATCTCCGCCACGCTGATCCTCAACACGGGCGCTGCCCAGGGGTGCGTGCTCAGCCCTCTCCTGTACTCCCTGTTCACCCCTGATTGCGTGGCCATGCACGCCTCGAACTCAATCATCAAGATTGCTGACGACACAACAGTGGTAAGTCTGATTAACAACAACGAGTCACAGGCCCCGCTACCATCTATTCTCTGGTCATTTACCAGACACTCTTATCCAGAGAGACTTACAGGACAAATTAGGGTTAAGTGTCTTGCTCAAGGGCACATCGATTTTCATCTATTAGGTTTGGGGGATTCAAACCAGCGAAACGCAAGGGCACATACCTCTATCATGCTTAAGCAATAGAAAGAAAGAGAGAGAGAGAGAGAGAGAGAGAGAGAGAGAGGAAGAGAGAGCAGACGAGAGAGAGAGAGAGATAGTCTAGTAGACTAGCGATATATAGTCTATCTCTATATATATATATATAGCTATATCTATTCTATGCTATGCTCTATCTCTCTATCTCTCATCTCTCTCTCTCTATCTCTCTCTCTCTCTCTCAGCTCTCCCTCTGAGACAGTGGAATGCTGAGTGTATACAATGGCCGTGTTTGAAAGGATTAAAACTGTAATGTATCATGGGTAAATTGTGAATGACTGACTGGCCTACAAATGCTAATGAGTAGTTACTTATGATGCAAAGTTCTTTGTAGGTCAGTCGGCAGTCGCACTGTTGGCTGTGATGTCAAACAGGCTCAATGTCGCCCTTGAAGGGGAACCCTACACCTCCCTGTCCCTTTCTACCCAGCACCCCTCACCCCCTCTCACCCCCCCTCTCTGACTCAGGTGTGCGACACTGTTCCCAGAAAGCCCAGATTGTCACAGCTCCCTCCTGCTGTCTCCTGACTCCCCCAGAGTTCACAGGCATCCATCACCCCTACCCCCTCTACCGTCGCCACCACCCACCTTCCCACACTGCACTGGGGCAAGATGAACGACCCGTTGTCATGGACACCGCCGGGGGGGCTACGACTATCCCACGATCCCATAAGCCACCTGACCTTCGCTCGCAAGGTGGATCTGCAGCTTCTATGTGTCCCATTTCTAATTGGTTCATTCAAGTGTGCATCCCAAATGGCACCCTACTCAGTATACAGTTGGCTACTTTAGACCAGAGACCTATGGGCCTTGATCAAAAGTAGTGCACTAAATAGAAAAGAGGGTACCATTTGGGACGAGACACGCTCTCTCTGCTCTCCCATTGTAACTAGCCAATAGGTTGTTGGTGTAAATGAATGCGAAAGTCTTTTCAAGTCAAAGTAGTGCACTATATAGGGAATAGGGTTCAACTCCCCTGGTAGGGAAAGGTCCCGTCCTAACTTGCACACTACTTAGTGAAGTAACACATTATCATTGTATACCAAGTGTATGCAGCTGCAACTATGGGATAGCCCTAACCACTGACGCACTATTTCATTATTTCATGCCCCTAATTGTTATGCTTAGTATTGAGGGGAAATCTGATCCGAAAACTGTACTTAAAAGAGTTCTACATCGAGCCTAAAACTCAGAGTCCCTGAGAGACAAGAAGGAGAAAATGAAAAGTCTGTCAACACATCACCAGTCCTATGAGATAACTTTTAACTTTCTCTCTCACTCGGTACATTGCTGTGTGTGTGTGTGTGTGTGTGTGTGTGTGTGTGTGTGTGTGTGTGTGTGTGTGTGTGTGTGTGTGTGTGTGTGTGTGTGTGTGTGTGTGTGTGTGTGTGTGTGTGTGGTGTGTGTGTGTGTGTGTGTGTGTGTGTGTGTGTGTGCGAGTCCGTGTGTGGGTGGATGCGTGTGTGTGAGAGGTACTCTCCGAAGTGTCTGTCTCCTCAGGAGGGTGTGCTTATCAGACTGATCGCTCCAGAGTGTCTGTCTCCTCAGGAGGGTGTGCTTATCAGACTGATCGCTCCAGAGTGTCTGTCTCCTCAGGAGGGTGTGCTTATCAGACTGATCGCTCCAGAGTGTCTGTCTCCTCAGGAGGGTGTGCTTATCAGACTGATCGCTCCAGAGTGTCTGTCTCCTCAGGAGGGTGTGCCTATCAGACTGATCGCTCCAGAGTGTCTTTGTCCTGAGGAGGGAAACGTCTTCAAAACCGGCCACTAGGGGCAAACAGTGAGCGCTACTACCATTAAGAATACTTGTTTTTTAGGGCTGTGGATGGGGGTGGTAGTTGGGCAGACTCCGGATCACAAGGTTGCGTGTTCAATCCCAGTGCTTGTTAGCGTGTATTGGTTTCTAAACTCATATCACTGTACCTGGCCATGTCGTATTCCTCATGCTAGTACACTGTGTTACTAGACATATCTCCATATCACTGTACCTGGCCATGTCGTATTCCTCATGCTAGTACACTGTGTTACTAGACATATCTCCATATCACTGTACCTGGCCATGTCGTATTCCTCATGCTAGTACACTGTGTTACTAGACATATCTCCATATCACTGTACCTGGCCATGTCGTATTCCTCATGCTAGTACACTGTGTTACTAGACATATCTCCATATCACTGTACCTGGCCATGTCGTATTCCTCATCCTAGTACACTGTGTTACTAGACATATCTCCATATCACTGTACCTGGCCATGTCATATTCCCCATCCTAGTACACTGTGTTACTAGACATATCACTTCCTGGGTCATAGTCCCCATCCTAGTACACTTGGTGCTTAGACCAATCTCCATATCACTGTACCTGGCCCATTGTCGATATTCCCCATCCTAGTACACATGTGGTTACTAGACATATCTCCATATCACTGTACCTGGCCATGTGGTATCCCCATCCTAGTACACTGTTTTACTAGACATATCTCCATATCACTGTACCTGGCCATGTCGTATTCCCCATCCTAGTACACTGTGTTACTAGACATATCTCCATATCACTGTACCTGGCCATGTCGTATTCCTCATGCTATGTACACTGTGTTACTAGACATATCTCCATATCACTGTACCTGGCCATGTGGATTCCTCATGCTAGTACACTTGTCTTACTAGACATATCTCCATATCACTGTACCTGGCCATGTGGTATTCCTCATGCTCAGTACACTGTCTTACTAGACATATCTCCATATCACTGTACCTGGCCATGTGGTATTCCTCATCCTAGGTACACTGTGGTTACTAGACATATCTCCATATCACTGTACCTGGCCATGTGGTATTCCTCATCCTAGTACACTGTGTTACTAGACATATCTCCATATCACTGTACCTGGCCATGTGGTATTCCTCATGCTAGTACACTGTGTTACTAGACATATCTCCATATCACTGTACCTGGCCATGTCGTATTCCTCATGCTAGTACACTGTGTTACTAGACATATCTCCATATCACTGTACCTGGCCATGTGGTATTCCTCATGCTAGTACACTGTCTTACTAGACATATCTCCATATCACTGTACCTGGCCATGTGGTATTCCTCATGCTAGTACACTGTCTTACTAGACATATCTCCATATCACTGTACCTGGCCATGTGGTATTCCTCATCCTAGTACACTGTGTTACTAGACATATCTCCATATCACTGTACCTGGCCATGTGGTATTCCTCATGCTAGTAACACTGTGTTACTAGACATATCTCCATATCACTGTACCTGGCCATGTCGTATTCCTCATGCTAGTACACTGTGTTACTAGACATATCTCCATATCACTGTACCTGGCCATGTCGTATTCCTCATCCTAGTACACTGTTTTACTAGACATATCTCCATATCACTGTACCTGGCCATGTCGTATTCCTCATCCTAGTACACTGTTTTACTAGACATATCTCCATATCACTGTACCTGGCCATGTCGTATTCCTCATCCTAGTACACTGTTTTACTAGACATATCTCATATCACTGTACCTGGCCATGTCGTATCCTCATCCCAGTACACGTGTTTACTAGACAATCTCCATATCACTGTACCTGGCCATGTCGTATTCCTCATCCTAGTACACTGTTTTACTAGACATATCTCCATATCACTGTACTGGCCATGTCGTATTCCTAATCTAGTACACTGTTTACTAGACATATCTCCATATCACTGTACCTGGCCATGTCGTATTCCTCATCCTAGTACACTGTTTACTAGACATATCTCCATATCACTGTACCTGGCCATGTCGTATTCCTCATCCTAGTACACTGTGTTACTAGACATATCTCCATATCACTGTACCTGGCCATGTCGTATTCCTCATCCTAGTACACTGTGTTACTAGACATATCTCCATATCACTGTACCTGGCCATGTCGTATTCCTCATGTTAGTACACTGTGTTAGTGTCTCCAGCAGTGTTCCATTACTGTGCCCTTTCATTGACAGTGTATTGTGTGTTACCATATATAATTGAGTTATATAGGATGTTACCATATATAATTGAGTTATATAGGATGTTACCATATATAATTGAGTTATATAGGATGTTACCATATATAATTGAGTTATATAGGATGTTACCATATAGAGTATATAATTTAATCCCATGATGGAGTGTCTAATAGCACTGTTAGCGGGATACATCCCCAAAAAGCACCTTTCCCATGGGTCTCTGGTCTAAAGTTAGGCAACTATATAGGGAATCGGTGCATTCTCTGGGGTAGTAAGTAGTGCACTATATAGGAATAGGGTGCCATTCTCGGTCTAAAGTAGTGCAACTTATTATGGCAATGGGTTGCCCATTCCTGGTCTAAAATAGTGCCACTATATGGAATGGGTGCCATTCTATGGTCTAAAGTAGTGCACTATATAGGGAATAGGGTGCCATCTCTGTCTAAAGTCGTGCACTATATAGGGAAGTTCCATTCTTCTGGTCTAAGTAGTGCACTATATAGGGAATAGGGTTCCATTCCTCTGGTCTAAGTAGTGCACTATATGGGAATAGGGTTCCATTCTCTGGCTCTAAAGTAGTACACTATATAGGGAATAGGGTTCCATTCTCTGGTCTAAAGTAGGCACTATATAGGGAATAGGGTGCCATTCTCTTGGTCTAAAGTAGTGCACCATATAGGGTAATAGGGTGCCATTCTCTGGTCTAAAGTAGTGCACTATATAGGGAATAGGGCGGCAGGTAGACTTAGTGGTTAAAGCGTTGTGCCAGTAACCGAAAGGTCGCTGGTTCTAATCCCCGAACCGATAGGTGAAAAATCTGTGATGTGCCTTGAGCAAGGCACTTACCCAAATTGCTCCTGTAAGTCGTCTGGATAAGAGCGTCTGCTAATACTAATTAATATTAATAATAGGGTGCCATTCTCTGGTCTAAAAGTAGTGCACTATATAGGAATAGGGTGCCATTCTCTGGTCTAAAGTAGTGCACTATATAGGGAATAGGGTGCCATTCTCTGGTCTAAAGTAGTGCACTATATAGGGAATAGGGTGCCATTCTCTGGTCTAAAGTAGTGCCACTATATAGGGACTAGGGTGCCATTCTTGGTCTAAAGTAGTGCACTATATTGGGAATAGGGTACCATTCTCTGGTAAAGTAGTGCCATATTGGGAATAGGTACCATTCTGGTCTAAAGTATTTGCACTATATTGGAATAGGGTACCATTCTCTGGTCTAAAGTAGTGCACTATATAGGGAATAGGGTTCCATTATCTGGTCTAAAGTAGTGCACTATATAGGGAATAGGGTGCCATTCTCTGGTCTAAAGTAGTGCACTATATAGGGAATAGGGTTCTACATGTTCTAACATGTAATATATGGACATGGCTCCCTTCCCACTAGGTTGACCTGTATCTCACTGTGAAGTGTCTATCCCTTAGACTAACCACATGTATCTCTGTTTATATAACTGTTCATTTCTCAACCACGTCGTTTTAGAGAATTTGGCAGTATGTCCAACCGGCCTCATAACCGCAGACCACGTGTCACCACGCCTGTCCAGGACCTCCCCAGACCACGTGTAACTACGCCTGTCCAGGACCTCCCCAGACCACGTGTAACCACGCCTGTCCAGGACCTCCCCAGACCACGTGTAACCACGCCTGTCCAGGACCCTCCCCAGACCACGTGTAACCACGCCTGTCCAGGACCTCCCCAGACCACGTGTAACCACGCCTGTCCAGGACCTCCCCAGACCACGTGTAACCACGCCTGTCCAGGACCTCCCCAGACCACGTGTAACCACGCCTGTCCAGGACCTCCCCAGACCACGTGTAACCACGCCTGTCCAGGACCTCCCCAGACCACGTGTAACCACGCCTGTCCAGGACCCTCCCCAGACCACATGTAACCACGCCTGTCCAGGACCTCCCCAGACCACGTGTAACCACGCCTGTCCAGGACCTCCCCAGACCACGTGTAACCACGCCTGTCCAGGACCTCCCCAGACCACGTGTAACCACGCCTGTCCAGGACCTCCCCAGACCACGTGTAACCACGCCTGTCCAGGACCTCCCCAGACCACGTGTAACCACGCCTGTCCAGGACCTCCCCAGACCACGTGTAACCACGCCTGTCCAGGACCTCCTCTTCCAGCTCCTTCACCTGTGGGATCGTCTGAGACCAGCCACCTGGACAGCTGATGAAACTGAGGAGTATTTATGTCTGTAACAAAGCCCTTTTGTGGGGAAAACTCATTCTGATTGGCTGCGTCTGGCTCCCCAGTGGGTTGGCCTGACTGCCAAGTGGGTGGGCCTATGCCCTCCCAGGCCCACCCATGGCTGCACCCCTGCCCAGTCATGTAAAATCCATAGATGAATGAATGTATTTTTAATTTACTGATTTCTTTCTATGAACTGTAACTCAGTTAAATGCTTTAAATTGTTTAATGTTGCGGTTATATATTTTTTCAGTATAGTTGTATCAGTGTCTTAAAGCCACTGGGGTCAGCTGTGCTACAGCATTATTGAACGCAGTAGGACAGCGAGGTGGACAGCTAGCAGGGCAGCGAGGTGGACAGCTAGCAGGGCAGCGAGGTGGACAGCTAGCAGGGCAGCGAGGTGGACAGCTAGCAGGGCAGCGAGGTGGACAGCTAGCAGGGCAGCGAGGTGGACAGCTAGCAGGGCAGCGAGGTGGACAGCTAGCAGGGCAGCGAGGTGGACTGGAGGTCAGGTGAATGTGACTGAGGCCAAATGATGGTCTGTTGAGGCCCCAGTGTGTATAAACAGTCTCCCTCAGTATTTTAGGGATGGAAAAGCACAAGTGAAAAGAAACAAACTCAGCCCTTTGCGTTTTCTATAATAATACTTTAGGATATCATGAGTAAGTAATATGGTGGATACAAACTGAGGAGAGGAATAGAGACAGAGACAGAGAGGATAGATGGATAGAGGGAAGAGAGGAGCGAGAGAGAGGGAAAGAGTGGGAGGAGAGTGGCATACAGGCCCCGGGGGTTGTTAGTTTAATTGGGCCTCAGGCTTCGGGACAGGGAGAGAACACATCAAAGGTCAGATATACATCACAGTGCTGCAGGGAAATGTCGGCCCACACATTTAGAAGGGAGGGGAGGGGCCGCAGGCATAGAGATCTGGGAGAGGGGACAGGGGAGTTGAGAGGGAGGGAGGGTGGGGGGCAAAGAGGGATGGAGGAGGAAGAGGAAGAGAGGGAGAGAAAGAGAGAGAGAAAGAGAGAACTTCAGATGAGTGCGCTGCATGGTAAGGAATAAAGAGGGGAGGGGGCGTTACTCTAGGAGAAGACAGGAGATTGAGAGAATAAAGAAGGAGAGAGCAAAGGGCAGAGGGGAAGATACAGGAGAGAGAGGAGGAGAAAAGAGAGGCGAGGAGGAAAGAGAAAGATCAAAGATTTTATATAAAAAAATTTCATTCCCACATTTCACACATCTCTCCTTTTTGTCCTTGGCTTAACTTTTTTTTTTCTCTCTCTCTCTCTCTCTCTCTCTCTCTCTCTCTCTCTCTCTCTCTCTCTCTATCTCTCTCTCTCTCTCGCTCTCTCTCTCTACTCTCTCTTCTGATCCTCTCATCTTTGTTTAATCTCCAAAAGAAAAGCTCTCATCCCTCTGTATCTCTTCCCTTCTCTCCATCTTTTCCATCAGTCTGTCATACGCTAAAGCCTTGTCCCATGTCTTTCTTTTCACTCCATCTCTTCACTGTCTCTGAGTCAACAGTGATCAAGACTGAGAGCCAGGACGCTCTGCAGAAGTATTTAGGCCTCTCAGTAACTAATATACATTTGTTGGATGAGTATCTAAGCCTGTGATGAAGATCAAGAAAACCTTATTACGTCTAGAGTAAGACATGGTCCATTAGTCCAACAGTACAGGGAAGTACATGAGTGTAAATATGGCTGAATAGCTTCATTTTTCAGCACCATGTATAGCTACTTTTACTTCAGCACCATGGATAGCTACTTTTACTCCAGCACCATGGATAGGTACTTTTACTTCAGCACCACGGACAGCTACTTTTACTTCAGCACCATGGATAGCTACTTTTACTTCAGCACCATGGATAGCTACTTTTACTTCAGCACCATGGATAGCTACTTTTACTTCAGCGTAATGGATAGCGACACTCATTTCAGCATCATGGATAGTTTCACAAATTGCAGCACCTTCAACAGTTCCACTCATTATAACACTATACAGAGCACTCATTTCAGCACCATGAACAGTTCCACTCACTATAACACTATACAGAGCACTCATTTCACCACCATTGACAGCTGTGCTCACTATAACACCATACATAGCACTCATTTCAGCACCATGAACATCTTTGCTCACTATAAACCATACAGAGCACTCATTTCACCGCCATGGACAGCTGTGCTCAATATAACGCTATACAGAGCACTCATTTCAGCACCATGGACAGCTGTGCTCACTACAACACCATACAGAGCACTCATTTCAGCACCATGGACAGCTGTGCTCACTATAACACTATACAGAGCACTCATTTCAGCACCATTGACAGCTGTGCTCACTATAACTATACAGAGCACTCATTTCAGCACCATGGACAGCTGTGCTCACTATAACTATACAGAGCACTCATTTCAGCTCCACTCCTTCAGCACAATGAGGAGCTTCCTTTATACTGTACTTGCAACAGGGAGAGGTGAGTATAATGGTTTCCCCAAAGAAGGGATTGGCTAGCTGTGTTAATTGCCAATGCCCCCCTAATACAGTACCGGTCAAAAGTTTTAGAAAACCTACTCATTCAAGGGTTTTTCTTTCTTTATTTTGTACTATTTTTTTGTACTATTTTCTACATTGTAACTACATCTCAGTAACTAAGGTAGCTTAGTGGTTAATAGCGTTGTGCCAGTAACCGAAAGGTCGCTGGTTCTAATCCCCAAGCCAACTAGGTGAAAAATCTGTCGATGTGCCCTTGAGCAATGCACTTAACCCTAATTGCTCCTGTAAGTCGCTCTGGATAAGAGCATCTGCTAAAAAAAAAAAAAAAAAAAAAAATACATCAAAACAATGAAATAACACATATGGAATCATGTAGTAAACAAAAAAGTGTTAAACAAATCAAAATATATTTTATATTAGACATTCTTCAAATAGCCACCCTTTGCCTTGATGACAGCTTTGCACACTCTTGGCATTCCCTCAACCAGCTTCACCTGGAATGCTTTAACAACAGTCTTGAAAGAGTTCCCACATTTGCTGAGCATTGCTGGATGCATTTCCTTCACTCTCCGATCCGACTCATCCCAAACTATCTCAATTTGGTTGAGGTTTGGGGATTGTGGAGGCCAGGTCATCTGATGTAGCACTCCATCACTCTACTTCTTGGTCAAATAGCCCTTACACAGCCTGGAGGTATGTTGGGTCATTGTCTGTTAGGTCGGGTGGTGGACTCAGGTGCAGAGACGGACACACGGACAAAGAGAGTAAAATTAGGATGTAGTTTATTCAACGTGTATAGGCAGAGAGAAGTAGTCAGGGTGGAATAGCTTCAGGCTGGGGTAGGAGCTGAGTGGGGTGGAGAGCCAGTAGTCCTGAGAGCTGGATAACGAGGATATCAGGCAACAGAGGAGCAGGTAGCGGCGTGGGAATGGCAGGCAGGCAGGCAGGCAAGCAGGCAGCAGGAACAGACGAGATCTGGTCGAAGGAGAGACAGGTTACAAAACGTGGCAGGAACAACAATAATACTGGGAAAGTACAACTACACTGAGAGTGCTGTACGGGCCAAGTTACCACTGGAAGTGTAGGAACGAACTGGCGCTGGAGAGGTGTCCAGCCCGGGTAGATATCTGCTGCTTGATTGGTGCCAATGAGCTGCAGCTTGATGTAAACTGATCTGATGATAGAATGGCCACGCCCGCTGACCTAGAACCTCTGACTGCACAGCAGGGGGAGACAGACACAAACAACACACACAGGGGAGAAAAGGGAAAGGAACACCAACAGGAACAGGACCAACAGAGCCGAACCGTTAACAGTACCCCCCCCTCAACGGGCGCCACCCGGCGACCCACCCGGCTTGTCAGGGTGGTCCCTATGGAAGTCATTCACTAGCTGAGGATCCAGAATAAAACGTCTGGGAATCCAGGACCTCTCCTCGGGACCGTATCCCTCCCAGTCCACCAGGTACTGAAGCCCTCTACCACGCCTTCGGACGTCCAGCAGTCTCCGAACCGTTAGCTGGATGGTCGTCAATATGGCGGGGAAGGGGGATCACCGGCGGACACAAGGACTGGGGTAGGAGACCATCTTCAGCTGGGGACACGTGAAATGTAGGATGGACTCTCATGGCCTGGGGAAGCTTCAACCGAACAGCCGAAGGGTTGATGATGGATTCGACCTCAAAAGGACCCAAATATCGGGGCGACAGCTTACGGGAGTCAGTGCGCAGGGGAATGTTGCTGGAGGAGAGCCAGACTCGCTGACCAGGCTGGAACTGTGGAGCGACTACCCTGTGCCTGTCCGCCACTCTCTTATTCCTCTCTGCTGTCCGTAGAAGGGCCTCACGGGTGTCCACCCACACCTTGCGGCAGTGACGAAGGTTATCCTGAACAGACGGAACGGCTAACTCCCTTTCCTGAGACGGGAACAATGGCGGTTGGTACCCCACAGCCGCCACCAAACAGGAAGCGGGCAGAACAGATTCAGGATTGCTGGAGTCTTCAGTGTCTGTAAACTGGCGAGAGAGAGCATCAGGCTTGACATTACGTGTGCCAGGACGATATGTCAAAATAAACTTGAACCTGCTGAAGAACAGAGCCCATCTGGCCTGACGGGAGTTCAGCCTCTTGGACGACTGGATGTAAGCCAGGTTCTTGTGGTCAGTCCAGACTATGAAGGGTTGCTCTGCTCCGTCTAGCCAGTGCCTCCATTCCTCCAATGCCAACTTGACAGCAAGCAACTCCCGATTACCCACGTCGTAGTTCTTCTCAGCAGGGGTCAATCTCTTGGAGAAAAAAGCCACCGGATGGAGCTTCTGGTCCGTGGGGGAACGTTGTGACAGGACAGCCCCCACCCCCCGAATCTGAGGCGTCCACTTCCACAACAAACTGCAAACTAGTGTCAGGATGAATCAGAACAGGTGAGGTAGTGAACAGTTTCTTCAATGTACTCACGGCTGACTCGGCCTCAGGCGTCCACAGGAAAGGCACCTTAGGGGAGGTGAGCTTGGTCAGGGGGGCAACCACTCGGCTGAAACCCCTGATGAAGCGGCGGTAGAAGTTGGCGAAGCCCAGGAAGCGTTGTAGCTGCTTCCGAGACGTGGGTGTGGGCCACTCCACAACCGCTCTGATCTTGTCAGGGTCTGGTGACACTTGTCCCCGCTCAATGATAAAGCCCAAAAAGGGGACGGACTGCCGGTGGAACTCACATTTTTCTGCCTTCACATACAGTTTGTTTTCCATGAGGCGTTGGAGAACCAGACGGACGTGGGAGACGTGTTCATCCTGTGACTTAGAGAATATCAGAATGTCATCCAAATAGACAAACACAAAACGGTGTAGAAAATCCCTCAACACATCGTTCACCATGGCCTGAAACACTGCTGGGGCGTTAGTGAGACCGAATGGCATGACTAGGTATTCAAAATGTCCGAGAGGGGTATTAAACCCAGTCTTCCATTCGTCTCCCTGCTTGATCCTAACGAGGTGGTAAGCGTTCCGTAGGTCGAGTTTGGTAAACACAGTGGCACCATGAAGGGAGTCAAATGCTGAGTTGATGAGAGGCAGGGGGTATGTATTTCTGACTGTGATGTTATTAAGTCCTCTGTAGTCAATGCATGGGCGTAATGTTTTGTCCTTCTTCTCAACAAAAAAGAACCCAGCACCAACAGCGGACGATGAGGGACGAATGATGCCAGAGGTTAGGGAGTCGCCTATGTAGGTTTCCATAGCTTCCCTCTCAGGACGGGACAGATTGAAAAGCCGACTGGACGGCAAAGGCGCTCCAGGCAGTAACTCAATAGCGCAATCGTATGGCCTATGAGGTGGTAATGAAAGTGCCTTGGACTTGCTGAATACCTCGGCCAGGTCCAGGTACTCCTCCGGGACTGAAGAGAGGTCTGGGGTTTTGACAGGGGACGCAGGGGAGCCGACCGAGGGCGGAATAGCCGACCCAAGGCAAACAGAATGGCAGTGAGTGCTCCAACTGTGTATTTTGTGGTTTTGCCAATCAATATGGGGGTTGTGAAGGCTAAGCCAGGGAAAACCGAGGATAAGGGGGGAGGCCGAGGAGGAGACTACTTTAAACTGGATGGTTTCTTTGTGATTGCCGGACAGCATGAGAGAAACGGGGACAGTTTGGTGGGTGATGTTGGCAAACTGATGGCCGTCAATAGTGGTTACTGTTATAGGCTTAGGCAGGGGCTGAACAGGGATCTCAGCCTGAGTAACCAGGCTAGCGTCAATAAAACTATCCTCAGCACCAGAGTCGATGAGAGCAGCTAGTGGGAGAGATAGCTTCCTGAACTGGACTGTAACTGGGATCACTAGACGGGGTGCTGTGGGCATTGAGTCTGGTATAACACTCGCAAGTACGCCCACTTTTACTTGCGAGCTTGGTCTTTTGGGCGAATCGGACAGTTAACCAGGAAATGAGTGCGGTCCCCACAGTACATGCACTCACCAGCCCGTATGCGCCGTTCCTTTTCGACATGGGACAGACGAGCACGGCCCAGCTGCATAGGCTCGTCTAGTTCCGTGGAGGAATCCGCTGAGGTGTGTGGTCGGTGTCCGAGTGGTGGTGTAGCTTGGACTGCAGAAAGCGAGGGAGCCCCGTTAGAGGTGTGGACCCGACCGCCCCTCTCCTGTCTCCTCTCCCGTAGCCTGTTGTCTATTCGTGTAGCAAGGGAAACGAGAACATGAAGGTTAGCAGGCTCATCACGAACAGCTAGTTCATTCTTAATTGTGTCACTTAGACCGTTAACAAACGCTCCCTGAAGAGCTTCGTCGTTCCACTTGGACTCGGCTGCCAAGGTCCAAAAATCAATGGCGTACTCAGCCACGCTACCCGTGCCCTGTCGTAGCTTCAATAGTCTCTTTGTGGCGGTTCCGGCATAGTCCGGGTGATCAAACACAACTTTCAATTGAGAGGAAAAATCGTCAAACGACAGACTGGTAATATGCTGAGTAGAACAAGCCGCTTCTGCCCACATCAAAGCTTTGCCCCTCATTAACCCCAGTGCGTAATGTACCTTTGAGGATTCCGTGGAGAAAGACAGGGGCTTCTGTTGGAACACCAAGCGGCACTGAAGCAGGAAACCACGGCATTTGTTCAGATCCCCGGTGAAAGGTTCGGGTGCGGTTGTAGGGGGTTCCCGAAGGGCAGGAGCGGAAGCCGAGCCTGGAGCCACTGTAGGAGGAACAGGCGGAGGAGAAGCAGAGGGAGAAAGGGTAGTGAGTGTTACCAGGTTAACTACCTGAGAGGTGAGATGAGATACTTGATCCAACAACTGCTGGTTGTTATCCAATAGAGTCCGGATGAGTTGGTCGTGTTGTCCCAATAGTACTCCTTGTGAATGGAGGGCGTGTTGTACGCCATCCTCCGTTGTTTCATGTGGCATCTCTGCTGAGTCCATGTTTGGCCAGTTCGTTCTGTTAGGTCGGGTGGTGGACTCAGGTGCAGAGACGGACACACGGACAAAGAGAGTAAAATTAGGATGTAGTTTATTCAACGTGTATAGGCAGAGAGAAGTAGTCAGGGTGGAATAGCTTCAGGCTGGGGTAGGAGCTGAGTGGGGTGGAGAGCCAGTAGTCCTGAGAGCTGGATAACGAGGATATCAGGCAACAGAGGAGCAGGTAGCGGCGTGGGAATGGCAGGCAGGCAGGCAGGCAAGCAGGCAGCAGGAACAGACGAGATCTGGTCGAAGGAGAGACAGGTTACAAAACGTGGCAGGAACAACAATAATACTGGGAAAGTACAACTACACTGAGAGTGCTGTACGGGCCAAGTTACCACTGGAAGTGTAGGAACGAACTGGCGCTGGAGAGGTGTCCAGCCCGGGTAGATATCTGCTGCTTGATTGGTGCCAATGAGCTGCAGCTTGATGTAACTGATCTGATGATAGAATGGCCACGCCCGCTGACCTAGAACCTCTGACTGCACAGCAGGGGGAGACAGACACAAACAACACACACAGGGGAGAAAAGGGAAAGGAACACCAACAGGAACAGGACCAACAGAGCCGAACCGTAACATTGTCCTGTTGAAAAACAAATGATAGTCCCACTAAGGCCAAACCAGATGGGATGGCATATCGCTGCAGAATGCTGTGGTAGCCATGTTGGTTAAGTGTGCCTTGAATTCTAAATAATTCACAGACAGAGTCACCAGCAAAGCACCCCCACACCATAACACCTCCTCTTCCATGCTTTATGGTGGGAACTACACATGCGGAGATCCTCTGTTCACCCACACCGCGTCTCACAAAGACACGGCGGTTGGAACCAAAAATCTCAAATTTGGACTCCAGACCAAAATACCAATTTCCACCGGTCTAATGTCCATTGCTTGTGTTTCTTGGACCAAGCAAGTCTCTTCTTCTTATTGGTGTCCTTTAGTGGTGGTTTCTTTGCAGCAATTCGTCCATGAAGGCCTGATTCACACAGTCCCCTCTGAACAGTTGATGTTGACATGTGTCTGTTACTTGAACTCTGTGAAACATTTATTTGGGCTGCAATTTCTGAGGCTGGTAAATGAACTTATCCTCTGCAGCAGAGGTAACTCTGGGTCTTTCATTCCTGTGGCGGTCTTCATGAGAGCCAGTTTCACCATAGCAATTGATGGTTTTTGTCACGACTTCCGCCGAGGCTGCCTCCCGTCCTTGTTCGGGCAGGTTTCGGCGTTCGGCGTCACCGGCTTACTAGCTACTGCCGATCCATTTATTATCACTCCATTTGTCTTCAATCAATCAATCAATCAATCAATCAATTTTATTTTATATAGCCCTTCTTACATCAGCTAATATCTCGAAGTGCTGTACAGAAACCCAGCCTAAAACCCCAAACAGCTAGTAATGCAGGTGTAGAAGCATTGAAGTCTTGTCTTCAATCACACACACCTGGTCCTTATTCCCTCGTTAGTCATGGTATAAGTGTTCCCTCTGCTTCCTTGTCTGTGTGGGTGATTGTTTATTGTGGAGGTTAGTGAAGCTCGGTGGAGCTCGTGTATTGTGTATCGACGGGAGTATTTTCCTGTGTGCCTTGTATTTTCCAGTGTGCCTGTTTTGTGCCCTGGAGTGTGTTTGACGCATTTCTATGTAAACCTGTATTTTGACATTTTCCGTATTGACTGACCTTTATGTCTTAAAGTAATGATGGACTGTCGTTTGTCTTTGTTTATTAGAGCTGTTCTTACCATAATATGGACTTGGTCTTTTACCAAATAGGGCTATACATTTACATTTTAGTCATTTAGCAGACGCTCTTATCCAGAGCGACTTACAGTTAGTGAATACATATATTTTTTTATACTGGCCCCCCGTGGGAATCGAACCCACAACCCTGGCGTTGCAAACGCCATGCTCTATCAACTGAGCTTCATCCCTGCCGGCCATTCCCTCCCCTACCCTGGACGACGCTGGGCCAATTGTGCGCCGCCCATGAGTCTCCCGGTCGCGGCCGGCTGCGACAGAGCCTGGATTCGAACCAGGATCTAGTGGCACAGTTAGCACTGCGATGCAGTGCCTTAGACCACTGCGCCACTCTTCTGTATACCACCGTTACCTTATCACAACACAACTGATTGGCTCAAACGCATTAAGAAGGAAATAAATTCCACATAGTAACTTTTAACAAAAAAACAAGGGTCACCTGTTAATTAAAATGCATTCCGGGTGACTACCTCATGAAGCTGGTTGAGAGAATGCCAAGAGTGTGCAAAGCTGTCATCAAGGCAAAGGGTGGCTAGTTGAAGAATCTCAAATATAAAACATATTTTGTTTAACACTTTTTTGATTACTACATGATTCCATATGTGTTATTTCATAGTTTTTATTTAGTTACAATGTAGAAAATAGTAAAAAATTAAGAAAAACCCTTGAATGAGTACGTGTTCTAAAACATTTGACCGGTAGTGTACGCGCTGTGTTTCTTTGAAGCTCTGTAAATATAGGACCTATTATTTCACGATTAACCCTGTATAACACCTCTGATGGCCTGTAAATATAGGACCTATTATTTCACGATTAACCCTGTATAACACCTCTGATGGCCTGTAAATATAGGACCTATTATTTCACGATTAACCCTGTATAACACCTCTGATGGCCTGTAAATATAGGACCTATTATTTCACGATTAACCCTGTATAACACCTCTGATGGCCTGTAAATATAGGACCTATTATTTCACGATTAACCCTGTATAACACCTCTGATGGCCTGTAAATATAGGACCCATTATTTCACGATTAACCCTGTATAACACCTCTGATGGCCTGTAAATATAGGACCTATTATTTCACGATGAACCCTGTATAACACCTCTGATGGCCTGTAAATATAGGACCTATTATTTCACGATGAACCCTGTATAACACCTCTGATGGCCTGTAAATATAGGACCTATTATTTCACGATTAACCCTGTATAACACCTCTGATGGCCTGTAAATATAGGACCTATTATTTCACGATGAACCCTGTATAACACCTCTGATGGCCTGTAAATATAGGACCTATTATTTCACGATGAACCCTGTATAACACCTCTGATGGCCTGTAAATATAGGACCTATTATTTCACGATTAACCCTGTATAACACCTCTGATGGCCTGTAAATATAGGACCTATTATTTCACGATTAACCCTGTATAACACCTCTGATGGCCTGTAAATATAGGACCTATTATTTCACGATTAACCCTGTATAACACCTCTGATGGCCTGTATTTTAAGTCTGCTTGTCAGTGTCATCGCTGTGTTCATTACTCCCTGAAGGACAGTATTTCATCCGTGTCACCACTGGACTACTGCAGGAGGGTCACAGAAAAGAGATCCATCGTGGTGCTATTCATGAAGCTGTTGTTTACTTCAGATCTACTGTTTACTACTAAAGGGGGGTTTAGGGGGGTGGAATTAAACCAACCAATAACAGACTGGCAGAATTTAAACCAACCAATAACAGACTGGCAGAATTAAACCAACCAACAACAGACTGGCAGAATTAAATCAACCAATAACAGACGGGCATAATTAAAACCAACCAATAACAGACTGGCAGAGTTAAACCAACCAATAACAGACTGGCAGAATTAAACCAACCAATAATAGACTGGCAGAATTAAACCAACCAATAATGGACTGGCATAATTAAACCAACCAATGATAGACTGGCAGAACTAACCCAACCAATAATAGACTGGCAGAATTCAATAACAGACTGGCAGAATTAAACGAACCAATAACAGACTCATTGACAGCTTATTTCCAAGTATAACCGGCACATTCAGGAACAGGTTGATTACGTAGAGTCAAACTGCGTCTAAAAGTTCAATACTAGCTGAACTCCTTGGTTAGGAATGTGTACTTGAGGTTGCCCAAATAAACTTTGTTTCTCTTGCTTTCATCTCCCTTGTCCTCTTTCTGGGAACTGCGGTGCCCCATACCCTCTCACCTCCCTGGCTGACTGGGTGTATCAAGGAGAGAAACTCACTTAGCAGCTTTTCAGGACCACACCAGCACTGTGTACTCAGGGGATAGAACTAGGCAGCGGTCGAAGAGAGGTCGAAGGCGGTCGGACCACAAACAGAACCTCTCCAGATCTCGCTGTCTTTAAAGTCTGGATTTCATAGGGATTGGAGAGGATTTGGGACGGGGCACGGGGCGCACCCCTCTGGCCCTAAGGTTTATTTTAAGAACGTTACCTTGGACCCCTATTGTTCTTTATTCTCCTCTCACCTTAACCCCTCCCCCTTTTTTCTTTCTTTATTTCTCTCTCTCCTCTTCTCTGTTGTCTACCTCCTCCCCTAATCACTGTCCATCGCTCTCTAGGACTGCAGAAGGTCAATTGATCTGCTTGCTGCTGACTGAGATGCCTTTACTGATGGGATCTGACACACACAAACACACACAAACACACACACACACACACACACACACACACACACACACACACACACACACACACACACACACACACACTGGCCTTTCAGTTAATCAAATGTACAACACAAATCTCTGGATAGAGAGACAGACAAACTGTGATTGTTTAAGTTCTAAATGTCTTTACACACCGGCTGTTCAGGGTTGTAGAATACTGGCTGTTCAGGGTTGTAGAATACTGGCTGTTCAGGGTTGTAGAATGCTGGCTGTTCAGGGTTGTAGAGTACTGGCTGTTCAGGGTTGTAGGATACTGGCTGTTCAGGGATGTAGAATACTGGCTGTTCAGGGTTGTAGAATACTGGCTGTTAAGAGCTATTAAATACTGTCTGTTAAGGGTTGTTGAATACTGGCTGTTAAGAGCTTTTAAATACTGTCTGTTAAGGGTTGTTGAATACTGGCTGTTAAGGGTTGTTGAATACTGGCTGTTCAGGGCTGTTGAATACTGGCTGTTAAGGGCTGTGGAATACTGGCTGTTAAGGGCTGTTGAATACTGGCTGGTAAAGGTTGTTGAATACTGTCTTCCAAGGGCTGTTGAATACTGGCTGTTAAGAGCTATTAAATACTGTCTGTTAAGGGTTGTTGAATACTGACTGTTAAGAGCTATTAAATACTGTCTGTTAAGGGTTGTTGAATACTGGCTGTTAAGAGCTGTTGAATACTGTCTGTTAAGGGTTGTTGAATACTGGCTCTTAAGGGCTGTGGAATACTGTCTGTTAAGGGTTGTTGAATACTGGCTGTTAAGGGCTGTAGAATATTGGCTGTTAAGGGCTGTTGAATACTGACTGTTAAGAGATATTAAATACTGTCTGTTAAGGGTTGTTGAGTACTGGCTGTTAAGGGCTGTTGAATACTGGGATTCAGTCTGTAGTCCTTTAAAAAACCCAGAACACACACACACACACATCTGCTGCAACGGTCCTGTTTGGAGAACATAGGTTGGGGTATCAGACACATTTGCATCCCAAATGGCACCATATTCCCTATATAGTGCAATACATTTGACCACATCCCTATGGGCCCAAGTTTAACGTTTTGCACTGTTTAGGGAATAGGGTGCCATTTGGGATGCACCCAAACAGTGCGTGTGGATCAGAAAGTACTAGTCTGTAGATGATACTGTGTGGCTGAGTTGAGCTGCCTAGTCAGGTAAACCATACAACACTGACAGTCTGGGTGGCTCTGGGGAGAGAGGGGGTTCAGAGAGGGGGTTGAGAGAGGGGGTTGAGAGAGGGGGTTCAGAGAAGGGGTTGAGAGAGGGGGTTGAGAGAGGGTGTTAAGAGAGGGGGAAAGGTGGTGAAAGTGTAGAAGAGAGAGATGGGAGATCATAGAAAGAGAGGGAGAAGGGGTGAGAGAGAGATTGAGGGAGGTGGGGATAGAGAGGTGAGGGTAGTCAGGGTAAAGTGAGGGTAAAGTGAGGGTACAGTGAGGGCTTGAGGCAGTGTGTGTGGTACTATATAACTTTCCAAGTTCACCTCTCTCTCTCTCTCTCTCTCTCTCTCTCTCTCTCTCTCTCTCTCTCTGTCTCTCTCGCTCTCTCTCTGTCTGTCTGTCTGTCTGTCTGTCTGGCTGTCTGTCTGTCTGTCTGTCTGTCTGTCTGTCTGTCTGTCTGTCTGTCTGTCTGTCTGTCTGTCTGTCTCTCTGTCTCTCTGTCTTTGTCTTCCTCTCTCTCTTCTCCTCTCTCTCCCTCCCTCTCCTCTCTCTCTTCTCTCCTCCTCTCTCTCTCTCTGTCTTTCTCTCTCTTTGTTTCTCTTCTCTCCCCACCCTCATTCTGTTTGCTTCTGACTGAGTATCCTCATATCAGCTCCCCTCTCCGTTCCGCCCTTTCCCAGACCCTTGGCCTGTTTATCCTTCTGTCAGCCAGTATCTCTGCCCCAGCCAGACTCCAGCCAGAGCCTGATAACAATCTGATAACAATCCCTCAATACTGCACTCTGACAGATTACAAAGCAGACAGACAGCAGGGAAATATGTCTCCCTCCCTCTGTTGTGTTGTCTCTCTGTCTCCTTCCCTCTGTTGTGTTGTCTCTCTGACTCCTTCCCTCTGTTGTGTTGTCTCTCTGTCTCCTTCCCTCTGTTGTGTTGTCTCTCTGACTCCTTCCCTCTGTTGTGTTGTCTCTCTGTCTCCTTCCCTCTGTTGTGTTGTCTCTCTGTCTCCTTCCCTCTGTTGTGTTGTCTCTCTGTCTCCCTCCCTCTGTTGTGTTGTCTCTCTGTCTCCTTCCCTCTGTTGTGTTGTCTCTCTGACTCCTTCCCTCTGTTGTGTTGTCTCTCTGACTCCTTCCCTCTATTGTGTTGTCTCTCTGTCTCCTTCCCTCTGTTGTGTTGTCTCTCTGACTCCTTCCCTCTGTTGTGTTGTCTCTCTGACTCCTTCCCTCTGTTGTGTTGTCTCTCTGTCTCCTTCCCTCTGTTGTGTTGTCTCTCTGTCTCCTTCCCTCTGTTGTGTTGTCTCTCTGTCTCCTTCCCTCTGTTGTGTTGTCTCTCTGTCTCCTTCCCTCTGTTGTGTTGTCTCTCTGTCTCCTTCCCTCTGTTGTGTTTGTCTCTCTGTCTCCTTCCCTCTGTTGTGTTGTCTCTCTGTCTCCTTCCCTCTGTTGTGTTGTCTCTCTGTCTCCTTCCCTCTGTTGTGTTGTCTCTCTGTCTCCTTCCCTCTGTTGTGTTGTCTCTCTGACTCCTTCCCTCTGTTGTGTTGTCTCTCTGTCTCCTTCCCTCTGTTGTGTTGTCTCTCTGTCTCCTTCCCTCTGTTGTGTTGTCTCTCTGTCTCCTTCCCTCTGTTGTGTTGTCTCTCTGTCTCCTTCCCTCTGTTGTGTTGTCTCTCTGTCTCCTTCCCTCTGTTGTGTTGTCTCTCTGTCTCCTTCCCTCTGTTGTGTTGTCTCTCTGTCTCTGTCTCGCTCTTGCTCACACGCACGGTCGCATGCACACACACATACACACAAACACGAATCCCCATGATGAGGAGCCCAGATCTAGCCCTCCTGTGGGAGAGTGTTTGGTTTTGACAGTCACTGCTCAGCTGGAATAGAAAAGTCATAAATTACTAATCTGTAATCCCCAGTGCTCTTTGGGAAAGAGACTCACTAAGAGACCCTCTCAGGGAATCAAGTCAGAGATGAATCCTGGCAAATTAGCATTGGTGTTTCAGCAATAGAGGGTGCATTTCATGAAGTTGGGCTAGTGCCTCGATTTCTGGTTTGCTAGACTCCTTAATTTCTAGACTTTGGGGGGTAATTTGACTAATTCATGACAAGGCTTTTGTCACATTGGTAAATTAGCAATTCACCTCAAAATTCAACGTTTTTCCTTCCACTATCCCAGCTAGGTGCAGAAGAGAAGAGAGGACATACCCTATTCTCCATCAGACACAATGAAGGCTGCTCACTGAGTCAGCTACAGAACACAGAGTTCAGAACACTGAGTCGGCTACAGAACACAGAGTTCAGAACACAGAGTTCAGAACACTGAGTCAGCTACAGAACACAGAGTTCAGAACACAGAGTCAGCTATAGAACACAGAGTTCAGAACACTGAGTCAGCTACAGAACACAGAGTTCAGAACACTGAGTCGCTACGAAAACGAGTTCAGAACACTGAGTCAGCTAAAAAAACACAAGTTTCAGAACACAGAGTCCCGCTAGAACACATAGTTCAGAACACTGAGTCAGCTACAGAAAACAGAGTTCAGAACACTGAGTCAGCTATAGAACACAGAGTTTTAAACACTGGTTCGCTACGAACACAGAGTTCAGAACCTATCGATGAAACACAAATTAAAAGGC
>LR778269.1:3526938-3684438 GCA_902810595.1 Coregonus sp. 'balchen'
GCCCCTAGGGAGAGGGGGAAAGGGGGAAGGGGTTGGAAAGAGAGGTATGGGAGGGGGGAGGGAAAAAGTGGAAGAGGGAAAAGGGAAAGAAGAATAGAAGTCCTCACAGAGGGTGGTGTGCAGACTATTAGTGTGTTAGCTTGCTCAGGACCTGGGGATGTTCTAATATAATGATATATGACATTTAGCATTTAATCCAACCTAGATCCTTTGTGTTGCTTTTATACTCTCTCCAACTGAGCCACAAGGACCACGTTAAAACCAATATGTTTTTTGTAGGAAGGGTAGCCCATTGGCACCGGGTTCTTCACACAGACACACCCCTGTCCTTACCCTGTCATCTGAGACGTCTCCTCCAGAGCTAAATCTGTCAAACACAGATCTGAGAAGCTGCCTGTTGGTCCGAGAAAGATTCTCTCTATTTTATCTTTCCTATTCTTTTTCCCTAAAAGATATCTTCTTTAATATGTCTCTCTCTCTCTCTCCTCTCTCTCCTCTCTCTCTATCCTCTACTCTCCTCTCTCTCTATCTCTCTCTCTCTCTCTCTCTCTCTCTCTCTCTCTCTCTCTCTCTCTCTCTCTCTCTCTCTCAATTCAATTTAAAAGGCTTTATTGGGATGGAAGTTGTTACCAAATACATTGCCAAAGCAAACATAAAGACACATCAGTGATGACACAGATACATAATAATAGGAAAACTAATAACTAACAGAACACTACAGTAAGAAATGAATGAGGACAATAATGAACTAGTGAGAAAGACTCAGGTAGCGTTGTTAATGTTCTGGTTGGTCGTTCCACTGGCTGTCCCTACAGGTTAAAGACACAGGTAGCGATGTTATTGCTCTGGTTATTGCTCTGGTAGAATGGTTTTGACACATTGTAGAGTCCATGCCCCGACGAATTGAGGCTGTTCTGAGGTCAAAAGGGGGTGCAACTCAATATTAGGAAGGTGTCCTTAATGTTTTTGCACACTCTGTGTATGTAGCACACAGGAAGACATGTTGGTCAGTGGAAATAGCCTCTTTTTAGATTTTCAGCCAAATGAAGAATTCTCCTGTTTTTATTAGTTCTATTGAGTGTGTTAGCTGTGTTTTGAACCAAATCAGCATTGCCCCTGAATCCCTCCCCTGGCTGACTCCTCTCCATTTTGTGGATGGGACCACCGTCTCCTTGCACCCTACGGCTATGAACACACAGAGAAGGAAGTGCATCATAACAGCCCAGAGGTAAAGCTGCCCTGGGAGCCACATTTGAAATGGAATACATTGAGTACATAGCTCAGCATTAAAAACATGATTTAGATTGTATTTTTCAGAAGGGCTGTGGTCACCATTCAATATTTACATTAATATACACATCTCATGAGGAGCTATTTTACAGTTTTTTTCACGGGTCCATTATTTTCCGATTTACGTCTTATAGCAGCAACCCCCTATGTTATTCGCAGCGCTGGTTAGTAATTTATGTCTGGTTAGTAGTGTATGTCTGGTTAGTAGTGTATGTCTGGTTAGTAGTGTATGTCTGGTTAGTAGTGTATGTCTGGTTAGTAGTGTATGTCTGGTTAGTAGTGTATGTCTGGTTAGTAGTGTATGTCTGGTTAGTAGTGTATGTCTGGTTAGCAGCGCTGGTGTGAAGGGGAGGAATGCAGAGCAGACTGTCACATGACCCTAAATATTTTGATGTGCAACTTGGAATTGTTCTGGTTGGTCGTTCCACTGGCTGTCCCTACGGGTTAAAGACACAGGTAGCGATGTTATTGTTCTGGTTGGTCGTTCCACTGGCTGTCCCTACGGGTTAAAGACACAGGTAGCGATGTTATTGTTCTGGTTGGTCTTTCCACTGGCTGTCCCTACAGGTTAAAGACACAGGTAGCGATGTTATTGTTCTGGTTGGTCTTTCCACTGGCTGTCCCTACAGGTTAAAGACACAGGTAGCGATGTTATTGCTCTGGTTGGTCTTTCCACTGGCTGTCCCTACAGGTTAAAGACACAGGTAGCGATGTTATTGCTCTGGTTGGTCTTTCCACTGGCTGTCCCTACGGGTTTAAAGACACAGGTTAGCGATGTTATTGCTCTGGTTGGTCTTTCCACTGGCTGTCCCTACAGGTTAAGACACAGGTAGCGATGTTATTGCTCTGGGTTGGTCGTTCCAACTGGCTGTCCCTACAGGTTAAAGACACAGGTAGCGATGTTATTGTTCTGGTTGGTCTTTCCACTGGCTGTCCCTACGGGTTAAAGACACAGGTAGCGATGTTATTGTTCTGGTTGGTCTTTCCACTGGCTGTCCCTACGGGTGTGGCAGGAAGCTACTAATATGGCACAAGGTTGTTTTTTTTGCTCTGTCTGTATAGTTCTGTCAGTGTAGGAGAAAATGTAGCTCTGTCTGGACCTCTCTCTGAGGGCAGAGTGAGCACAGCCTGTCTTCCCTGTGCAGCCAGGTTTGCCTGTGACGACCGGTTTCTATAGCCAGGCTGTACTCACTGAGTCTGTACATACTGTAGTCAGTATTTTCATCAGTTTTCTATCAGTCACAGTGGTCAGATAGTCTGCCACCTTGTATTGTCTGTTTAGAAGATCACCACAGATCAGAACATTTCCCTTAGCCTGAAAATGATTGATCTCCTCTTCTAGAATGGAGAAACTGTCTTCCTTGTAGTAAGGGGATTCTGATGGGGGGGATATACACTGAGTGTACAAAACATTAAAGAACACCTGCTCTTTCCATTACATAAACAGACCAGGAGTATCCAGGTGAAAGCTATGATCCCTTATTGATGTCACCTGTTAAGTCCACTTCAATCAGTGTAGATGAAGGGGAGGAGACAGGTTAACCTCATAATTTGGAATCTGATTGATTGATTGCTTCTGTGGACAGGTGTCTTTTATACAGGTAACAAGCTGAGATTAGGAGCACTCCCTTTAAGAGTGTGCTCCTAATCTCAGCTCGTTACCTGTATAAAAGACACCTGGGAGCCAGAAATCTTTCTGATTGAGAGGGGGTCAAATACTTATTTCCCTCATTAAAATGCAAATCAATTTATAACATTTTTGACATGCGTTTTTCTGGATTTTTTTGTTGTTATTCTGTCTCTCACTGTTCAAATAAACCTATCATTAAAATTATAGACTGATCATTTATTTGTCAGTGGGCAAACGTACAAAATCAGCAGGGGATCAAATACTTTTTTCCCTCACTGTAGGTCACCTGTCTATGTCTGGTTAGTTGTCTATGTCTGGTTAGTTGTGTATGTCTGGTTAGTTGTGTATGTCTGGTTAGTTGTCTATGTCTGGTTAGTTGTGTATGTCTGGTTAGTTGTCTATGTCTGGTTAGTTGTGTATGTCTGGTTCAGTTGTGTATGTCTGGTTAGTGTGTATGTCTGGTTAGTTGTGTATGTCTGGTTAGTTGTGTATGTCTGGTTAGTTGTGTATGTCTGGTTAGTTGTGTATGTCTGGTTAGTTGTGTATGTCTGGTTAGTTGTGTATGTCTGGTTAGTTGTGTATGTCTGGTTAGTTGTGTATGTCTGGTTAGTTGTCTTTGTCTGGTTAGTTGTCTATGTCTGGTTAGTTGTCTATGTCTGGTTAGTTGTCTATGTCTGGTTAGTTGTGTATGGAATGTGTGTGTAGGATTTGGGTGTGGGATAGGTCAGTGGTGTTTTGAATGTGGACAGTCTGTTAATGTTTTAGTCTAGCCTCCATGTCTCAAGGTCATTACGTTACTTTATCAGATTCAGTTTACTGTGTGTGTGTGTGTGTAGGGTATGAAGGGTCAGGGTGGAACCCCAGGTCCAATGGGTCCTGCTGGTCCCTCTGGTCATCCTGGACCCCCTGGACTACCTGCCTCAGGTAAGATCAGACCACCTGGACTACCTGCCTCAGGTAAGATCAGACCACCTGGACTACCTGCCTCAGGTAAGATCAGACCACCTGGACTACCTGCCTCAGGTAAGATCAGACCACCTGGACTACCTGCCTCAGGTAAGATCAGACCACCTGGACTACCTGCCTCAGGTAAGATCAGACCACCTGGACGACCTGCTCAGGTAAGATCAGACCACTGGACTACCTGCCTCAGGTAAGATCAGACCACCTGGACTACCTGCCTCAGGTAAGATCAGACCACCTGGACGACCTGCCTCAGGTAAGATCAGACCACCTGGACTACCTGCCTCAGGTAAGATCAAACCACCTGGACTACCTGCCTCAGGTAAGATCAGACCACCTGGACTACCTGCCACAGGTAAGATCAGACCACCTGGACTACCTGCCTCAGGTAAGATCAGACCACCTGGACTACCTGCCTCAGGTAAGATCAGACCACCTGGAATACCTGCCTCAGGTAAGATCAGACCACCTGGACTACCTGCCTCAGGTAAGATCAGACCACCTGGACTACCTACCTCAGGTAAGATCAGACCACCTGGACTACCTGCCTCAGGTAAGATCAGACCACCTGGACTACCTGCCTCAGGTAAGATAAGATCAGACCACCAGGCCTACCTGCCTCAGGTAAGATAAGACCACCTGGACTACCTGCCTCAGGTAAGATAAGATAAGACCACCTGGACTACCTGCCTCAGGTAAGATCAGACCACCTGGACTACCTGCCTCAGGTAAGATCAGACCACCTGGACTACCTGCCTCAAGTAAGATATGACCACCTGGACTACCTGCCTCAGGTAAGATAAGATAAGACCACCTGGACTACCTGCCTCAGGTAAGATTAGACCACCTGGACTACCTGTCTCAGGTAAGATCAGACCACCTGGACTACCTGCCTCAGGTAAGATAAGATCAGACCACCAGGCCTACCTGCCTCAGGTAAGATAAGACCACCTGGACTACCTGCCTCAGGTAAGATAAGATAAGACCACCTGGACTACCTGCCTCAGGTAAGATCAGACCACCTGGACTACCTGCTTCAGGTAAGATATGACCACCTGGACTACCTGCCTCAGGTAAGATAAGATAAGACCACCTGGACTACCTGCCACAGGTAAGATCAGACCACCTGGACTACCTGCCTCAGGTAAGATCAGACCACCTGGACTACCTGCCTCAGGTAAGATCAGACCACCTGGACTACCTGCCTCAGGTAAGATCAGACCACCTGGACTACCTGCCTCAGGTAAGATCAGACCACCTGGACTACCTACCTCAGGTAAGATCAGACCACCTGGACTACCTGCCTCAGGTAAGATCAGACCACCTGGACTACCTGCCTCAGGTAAGATATGACCACCTGGACTACCTGCCTCAGGTAAGATAAGATAAGACCACCTGGACTACCTGCCTCAGGTAAGATCAGACCACCTGGACTACCTGTCTCAGGTAAGATAAGATAAAACCAACTGGACTACCTTCCTCAGGTAAGATAAGATAAGACCACCTGGACTACCTGCATCAGGTAAGATCAGACCACCTGGACATCCTGCCTCAGATAAGATCAGACCACCTGGACTACCTGCCTCAGGTAAGATAAGACCACCTGGACTACCTGCCTCAGGTAAGATAAGATAAGACCACCTGGACTACCTGCCTCAGATAAGATCAGACCACCTGGACTACCTGCCTCAGATAAGATCAGACCACCTGGACTACCTGCCACAGGTAAGATCAGACCACCTGGACTACCTGCCTCAGGTAAGATCAGACCACCTGGAATACCTGCCTCAGGTAAGATCAGACCACCTGGACTACCTGCATCAGGTAAGATCAGACCACCTGGACTACCTGCCTCAGGTAAGATCAGACCACCTGGAATACCTGCCTCAGGTAAGATAAGATAAGATAAGATAAGACCACCTGTAAGATACACACACATGGAAATACAGCATACAGTGCCTTCAGAAAGTATTCACACCCTTGACTTTTTCCACATTTTGCTGTGCTACAGCCCTAATTTCAAATGGATTGAATTGATCTTTTTTTGTCACTGGCCTATGCACAATACCCCATAATGTCAAAGTGGAATGATATTGTTCAACATTTTTACAAATTAATAAAAAATGTGAAAGCCAATCTTCAATCAATAAGTATTCATCCGCTGTGTTATGTCAAGCTTTAGAAATGTCAGGAGTAATCTCTTTAAGGATTCACATGCATGACTTCTGCAGCCTGGGGGTCCAAAATAGAATAACTGGTGTATTTTAACACCAATAAACCCATTTGTTTGAAGATTAATTTAGTACATGTCAATTTAGCAAATCAGGCAACTGGCTTGCTTGTTAGCTAGCTAGCTAATGTTACATTTTACATTTACATTTTAGTCATTTAGCAGACGCTCTTATCCAGAGCGACTTACAGGAGCAATTAGGGTTAAGTGCCTTGCTCAAGGGCACATTTACGTCATTTAGCAGACGCTCTTATCCAGTGCGATGTTAAGTTAGCTGGCTAGCCAGTTCTAATAATGACCATATCATATAGCTGACAACATCTTAACTTTAGCTAATATGTATTCATTATTACAGGAAAATAAACTCACAACAAGATCATTATTTACAAGTGAATGGCAAGCTAATTACAGAAAAAAGCTTACGGTTGTGAGTGTGACAAAATAAAGCAGGGCATCCTACCAGATACTTTTTTTTACTTGGCCTAACATTATATCCTAATTTGAATATGGTGCAGGTCAGGTTGTTCTCCACATTACCGTCTCTGGTAAACACACACTATATCAAAGAAAATCTATGTTTATTTGTCACATGCACAGGATACAGAAGGCATAAACGGAACAGTAAAATGGTACCTTGCATAGTGGAGTGTTTAGACATCTAGCTAGCTAGCTAAACAATGAACCATAATCCTGACTCATAACGTTACTACTCTGAATGAATCTGCAGGTAGCTAACAAACTAGATTGAATGTTAGCTAACATTAGGCTATAACTAGCAATGCAAATCATATATGAATAATATTACTATACAGATCATACACGTAATGTTAGCTAGCGAGCCAGCCAGCTAACGTTAGCTAGCTAGCTAACAGTACGCTTTAAGTTGTAATGAAAACGATTTTTAGGACAAAATTAGAAATTTATAATATCTGAAAATTTAGCTAGCTAGACTCTCTTACCCGTACACATGGATGAAAGCTTCTCCCTCTCTGTCACGGATGCCATGGTTGCCCTTAGTTTGAAGATGTAATCCGGAGACAGGTGTTTTATACAACAGCCTTCTGTGTGTTCTCTTTTCGACTTCCTCCGCATATTTGCAATCAAACACCAGGATTTTCTCCATCTGCTTAGCTATCATACTGATTTCAAAACTCTGTCCTCCAGAAAGTGGAGAGCAACACTTTTTCAGTTATTCGTGATATCTTTCAAAAACACTGCGTTTAGAAAGGATTACCTACACATACTGAGCAGCCCTTTGTTATAGACAGAAGCGTGTTACATGGCAGACCAATCCGAACTCATCTCTCGGCATGTCCAGCCCATCCATTATCTCAGCCAATCAGGTTCCTGTCTTTTTCCGTGGCTAAACCAACTAGGCTCGTAATCTAACAATTTTATGTGTGTTTACAAATGGCATACAAGTTTGTTATTAAGGCACATGAAAGTTCACATGTTCCAGAAGGCATTTCTGCATTTTTGAAAAAAAAAAAGAATGTTTACGTTCAAATGCCTCTCCTGTGAAGTAGTGACGCACGACATACGCCTAGTTTCCTGAAATGAGTCACAAATGTGCTTAACAAGTCACATAATAAGTTGCATGGACTCACTCTGTGTATAATAATAGTGTTTAACATGATTTTTAAATGACTACCTCATCTCTGTACCTCACACATCTGTAAGGTCCCTCAGTCGAGCAGTGAATTTCAAACACATTTTACATTACATTTACATTTTCGTCATTTAGCAGATGCTCTTATCCGACTTACAAATTGGTGCATTCACCTTATGATAGCCAGTGGGACAACCACTTTACAATAAATAAATAAAACATTGAAATAAATAAAAATTGGGGTAGGGTAAGGGGGATAGAAGGATTACTGCATCCTATCCCAGGTATTCCTTAAAGAGGTGGGGTTTCAAGTGTCTCCGGAAGGTTGTGAGTGACTCCGCTGTCCTGGCATCGTGAGGGAGCTTGTTCCACCATTGGGGTGCCGGAGCAGCGAACAGTTTTGACTGGGCTGATCGGGTACTGTGCTTCCGCAGAGGTAGGGGGGCCAGCAGGCCAGAGGTGGATGAACGCAATGCCCTCGTTTGGGTGTAGGCACTGATCAGAGCCTGAAGGTACGGAGGTGCCGTTCCCCTCACAGCTCCGTAGGCAAGCACCATGGTCTTGTAGCAGATGCAAGCTTCAACTGGAAGCCAGTGGAGTGTGCGGAGGAGCGGGTGACGTGAGAGAACTTGGGAAGGTTGAACACCAGACGGGCTGCGGCATTCTGGATGAGTTGTAGGGGTTTAATGGCACAGGCAGGGAGCCCAGCCAACAGCGAGTTGCAGTAATCCAGACGGGAGATGACAAGTGCCTGGATTAGGACCTGTGCCGCTTCCTGTGTAAGGCAGGGTCATACTCTGCGAATGTAGTAGAGCATGAACCTACAGGATCGGGTCACCGCCTTGATGTTAGCGGAGAACAACAGGGTGTTGTCCAGGGTCACGCCAAGGCTCTTTGCACAGATTCAACCACACAGATTCAACCACAAAGACCAGGGAGGTTTTTCAATGCATCACAAAGAAGAGCACCTACTGGTAGATGGGTAACATTTTTAAAAAGCAGACATTGAATATCCCTTTGAGCATGGTGAAGTTATAAATTACACTTTGGATAGTTTATCAATACACCCAGTCACTACAAAGATAAAGGATTCCTTCCTAACTCAGTTGCCGAAGAGGAAGGAAACCGCTCAGGGATTTGACCATGAGACAATGGTGACTTTAAAACAGTTACAGAGTTTAATGCCTGTGATAGGAGAAAACTGAGGATGGACCAACAACATTGTAGTTACTCCACAATACTAAGCTAATTGACAGTCAAAAGAATGAAGCCTGTACAAAATACAAATATTCCAAAACATACATCCTGTTTGCAACAAGGCACTAAAGTAATACCGCAAAGAATGTGGCAAAGCAATTAACTTTTTCTCCTGAATACAAAGTGTTATGTTTGGGGAAAATCCAATTCAACACATTACTGGGTACCACTCTCTATATTTTCAAGCACAGTGGTGGCTGCATCATGTTTTGGGTATGCTTGTAATCGTTAAGGACTGGGGAGTTTTTCAGGATAAAAAAGCAACAGAATGGAACTAAGTGCAGGCAAAATCCTAGAGGAAAACCTGGTTCAATCTGCTTTCCACCATACACTAGGAGATGAATTCACCTTTCAGCTGGACAATAACCTAAAACACAATGCCACATCTACACTGAGTTGCTTACCAAGAAGACACTGAATGTTCCTGAGTGGCCGAGTTAAAGTTTTGACTTAAATCTACTTGACAATATATGGCAAGACCTGAAAATGGTTGTCTAGCAATGATCAACAACCGATTTGACAGAGCTTGAAAATTGTTGAAAAGAATAAGGGGCAAATGTTTCACAATCCAGGTGTGGAAAGCTCTTAGAGAAAGCTGCTTCTACAAAGTATTGACTCAGGGGTGTGAATATTTATGTAAATTAGATATTTCTGTATTTCATTTTCAATACATTTGTAAAAGTTTCTATAAACAAGTTTTCACTTTGTCTTTATGGGGTATTGTGTGTAGATAGATGGGTGAAAAAATATATAGTTAATTCATTTTGAATTCAGTCTGTAACACAATAAAATGTGGAGTAAGTCAAGGGGCATGAATACTTTCTGAAAGCACTGTATTTATATATTTGCATTCTGTGTAAGTGTGTGTATTGTTGAATAAGAATCTGTTGTGATGATGTGCGTGCATGTGTGTGCGTGCGCGTGCCTGCATGTGTGTGTGCGTGTGTATGTGCGTGCGTGCATGGGTGTGTGTGTGTGTGTCCAGGCCTGTACCTGGTAGGGGAGAAGGGAGATACGGGTGTAGCAGGACCTCCGGGTCACTGTGACTGTCACACCCCTCTGGGAGTCACCAGCCCCCACTACGGCAGTTACACACAACGGGGCAACTACCACAAAGTCCCTGCGGTGAGACACACCTCCTCTCACTCCCTCGCTCATACACTCCTCCTCTCACTCCCTCGATCATACACTCCTCCTCTCACTCCCTCGATCATACACTCCTCCTCTCACTCCCTCGATCATACACACCTCCCCTCACTCCCTCGATCATACACACCTCCTCTCACTCCCTCGATCATACACACCTCCTCTCACTCCCTCGATCATACACACCTCCTCTCACTCCCTCGCTCTAGCCAGTGTCCTTGGTGTAATGTTATCTCTCTATCTCTCTCTCCTCTCGATCCCTCTCTTCTTCCCACACCTGCACCACCTACAGTACACTTCTCACGTAGTCAAATTGGACAACTTCAATATGTATTAGTTTCTTTGCAGTATTTAGTGAACGTTTTCTGTCTGGTGTGTGTGTAGATCTTTGTAGTGGACAGTGAGGAGGAGTTGGATCGTCTCCACACAGTCAACGCCATCGCCTTCAGGAAGGACCAGAGATCCCTCTACTTCAAAGACAAAGATGGCTGGCAGCTCATACAGGTACTATACTATACTATACAGGTACTATACTATACTATACTATACAGGTACTATACAGGTACTATACTATACAGGTACTATACTATACATATACTACACTATACTATACAGGTACTATACTATACAGGTACTATACTATACAGGTACTATACTATACAGGTACTATACTATACAGATACTTTACTATACTATACAGGTACTATACTATACCATACTATAATATACAGGCACTATACTATACTATACAGGTACTATACTATACTATACTATACAGGTACTATACAGATACTATACTATACAGGTACTATATATGTACTATACTATACAGGTACTATATTATATAGGTACTGTACTATACAGATACTTTACTATACTATACAGGTACTATACTATACAGATACTATACTATACAGATACTATACTATACAGGTGCTATACTATACAGGTACTATACTATAATATACAGATACTATACTATACTATACAGGTGCTATACTATACAGGTGCTATACTATACAGGTACTATATTATATAGGTACTGTACTATACAGGTACTATACTATACAGGTACTATACTATACAGGTACTATACTATACTATACAGGTACTATATTATATAGGTACTGTACTATACAGGTACTATACTATACAGATACTATACTATAATATACAGATACTATACTATACTATACAGGTGCTATACTATACAGGTGCTATACTATACAGGTACTATACTATACTATACAGGTACTATATTATATAGGTACTGTACTATACAGGTACTATACTATACAGGTACTATACTATACAGGTACTATACTATACTATACAGGTACTATATTATATAGGTACTGTACTATACAGGTACTATACTATACAGATACTATACTATACAGGTGCTATACTATACAGGTGCTATACTATACTATACAGGTGCTATACTATACAGGTGCTATACTATACTATACTATACAGGTACTATACTATACAGGTGCTATACTATACAGGTACTATACTAAACAGGTACTATAGGAGACAGGGCTTTAGATATCTATGGCCCACCCCTTCAGATGGTACTGAATAACTTTAATACAGCACTAAGCCCACGACAGTTCTAGATAACGTTTTTACCATATTGAATACACCTCAGAATTTTGCATTTTGTGTATATTGTTACACTATGAAAGCTTCTTTTATACAAATTTCAATCTGTTCAAAGTAAAAACAATTGCTGGGATTGAATGTTAAATGAAATGTTGTTTAAACCGTGTTGTAGCCATTCCAGACGTTCCAGTCGACAGAGAAGGTTCCGGAGAGGACGGGTGTGTGTGGGGACGGACTGGTGCAGGCACAGGACGGGGAGGAATGTGACGACGGAAACAAGGTTATCATGGACACCTGTCTCAGTGAATCACACACACACACATACACACACACACACACATGCACACAAGCACGCACACACACACACACGCACGCACACAAGCACGCACACACACACACACGCACACACACATACACACACACACACACTGAGAATCACGCATATACACAGACAGAAACACACACAGACAAAGTTTATAGGCAATGACATTGATAAAGTCGCAGTAGGAAATACATTCACACACATGCAGAGAAAAGACACACGCTTACACAAACAAATTACACACGCTTACACAAACAAATTACACACGCTTACACAAACAAATTACACACGCTTACACAAACAAATTACACACGCTTACACAAACAAATTACACACGCTTACACAAAACAAATTACACACGCTTACACAAACAATTACACACGCTACACAAACAAATTACACACGCGTACAACAAAAAATTACACACGCTTAAACAAACAAAATGACAGCACGCTTACACAACAAATTACAAATTACCACGCTTACACAAAAAAATTTACACCCGCTTCAAAACAAATTCACCGCGCTTAACAAACAAATTACACACGTTACACAAAAAAATTAAAAAAACCCTTACAAAACAAATACACACGTTTACAAAAAAAAATTACACACGTTTTACAAAAACAAATAAAACCCACCTTTACACAAACAAATTACACACGCTACCAAAAAATTAAACGTTTCCCAAAAAAAATTTCACAGGGGCTTACCAAAAAAAACCCCCAAAAAAAAATTTTTTTGGGGGGAGTTTAATTTTATGATTTTCCCTTTTTTAATTTCCCCTTTTGTATTCCAAAAAACCACAGAAAAACTTTAAAGTGAAAAAATAAAATAAGAAATTTCCCCCCCCCCCCCCCCCAAAAAAAAAAAAAAAAAAAAAAAGGGGGAAAAAAAAACCCCCCCCAAAAAAAAAAAAAAAAAAGGAAAAAAAAAAAAAAAAAAAAAAAAGGGGAAAAAAACCCCCCAATTTCCCTTTTTTTTCCCCCTTTCTCCTTTTCTCCTTTTTTCTCATTCCCTCTCCCCCCCTTCTCTCTCTCTCCCTTCCCCCCCCCTTTTTCTCTTCCCTCCCCCCCTTTTTTCCCCAAAAAAATCCTTTTTCTTCCCCTTTCTTTCCCCCCCTTATTTCCCTCTCCTCTCTCTCTCTCTCTCTCTCCCCCCCCTTTTTTCCCCCCTTTCCCCTCTTCTCCCCCCTCCCCCCTTTTAAATCTCGGGGGGGTCTACTCTCTTGTTTTAAAAAAGTTTTGGGTTTAAATGCCATAACCCGGGGGGTTAAGGGCCTTTTAACCAACCCACAAAAACCCCACCCAACCCCAAACAAAAACACACACACACACACCACACACAAACCCAAAAAACAAAAACACAACCCCCCAAACCACACCCCAACCACAACACCACCTTAAAACAACACAAAAACCCCCAAACCAAATCAAAAACCTTGTTCATTTTTTTTAGGTTTTTGGTCCGGTTTTCCCGGGGTTCAAATCCTTTTTTCCCTGAAAAAAAGAAAAAATTTTTAAATTTTTTTGGGGCCCCAGCGAGCCCCCTTTGATGGGGTTCTTTCGGTTTTTCTGAGTTTTTAAAAAGGAGGGTTTTTTTCCCCGATATATGACTGGGAAATTTGGAAAAACAAAACAAACAATTTTATTTTCCTTGGGTTTTATTTGGGGGACAGCTATGGCCAGAGGAGACCCCCTTATTCTGGGGATGGGGGTTTGGGCCCCAAAGGGAAACCCTTTATTTGTCGGATGGGTTGGACAGGAGACCCCCATTCTTCGGGGTGGGTTTGGCACAGGGACCCCTTTTCTGTCGGGAGGGTTTTGGGCCCAGAGACCCCTTTATTCTTCGGGAGGGTTTGGCCACTGATAATGTTTTTATGGCTTTGCGCGGATTTTTGGCTGGCATGAAAGAATATTTGAAGACATGGGCTAATTGTGCAAAATGGAATTATAATTTGCTTACATAAGTTTTACATAAGCTTTCAGTAAGATTGGGTAAGTGCATAAGCTAAAATATTTCCTAAAAGGGAAGCTTGCGTTTTATATCCTTTGAAAAACCTCTCAAAAAAAAAGTTTTACTAAGTAGAACCTCGGACCGGAATGTATTTTGAGCAAATGTGAAGCTAATTTTATGGGTTTTCCCCTTTTGGTGAGACTTTAAAAGGGGTTACCAAGTTGAAATAAGGAATTTAGCCAAGAAGCTAAACAAATTAAAAAAAAATGTCAAAACTGCTTGATTTTATTTTAAACCCTTTTTTTAATTAATTGATAAAAAATGATCTCTTACAATAAGGACCTATCATTCATATTTATATATGTATGAAGTGACTACAACATGTGCATGTTGATGCTTGTGTTAGGGTCTACTGCAGACTTAGGACTGTTGATGCTCTGGTCTACTGAAGGACTAGGTAATGTTGATGCTCTGGTTTTACTGCAGACTAGGACTGTTGATGCTCTGGTCTACTGAAGACTAGGACTGTTGATGCTCTGGTCTACTGAAGACTAGGACTGTTGATGCTCTGGTCTACTGCAGACTAGGACTGTTGATGCTCTGGTCTACTGCAGACTAGGACTGTTTATGCTCGGTCTACTGCAGACTGGGACTGTTTATGCTCTGGTCTACTGAAGACTAGGACTGTTGATGCTCTGGTCTACTGCAGACTAGGACTGTTGATGCTTGGTCTACTGCAAAACTAGGACTGTTGATGCTCTGGTCTACTGCAGACTAGGACTGTTGATGCTCTGGTCTACTGCAGACTAGGACTGTTGATGCTATGGTCTACTGAAAGACTAGGACTGTTGATGCTCTGGTCTACTGAAGACTAGGGCTGTTGATGCTCTGGTCTACTGCAGGGCTAGGACTGTTGATGCTATGGTTTTACTGCAGACTAGGACTGTTGAGGCTCTGGTCTACTGAAAAAACTAGGACTGTTGATGCTCTGGTCTACTGAAGACTAGGACTGTTGATGCTCTGGTCTACTGAAGACTAGGACTGTTGATGCTCTGGTCTACTGCAGACTAGGACTGTTGATGCTCTGGTCTACAGCAGACTAGGACTGTTGATGCTCTGGTCTACTGAAGACTAGGACTGTCGATGCTCTGGTCTACAGCAGACTAGGACTGTTGATGCTCTGGTCTACTGCAGACTAGGACTGTTGATGCTCTGGTCTACAGCAGACTAGGACTGTTGATGCTCTGGTCTACTGAAGACTAGGACTGTTGATGCTATGGTCTACAGCAGACTAGGACTGTTGATGCTCTGGTCTACTGAAGACTAGGACTGTCGATGCTCTGGTCTACAGCAGACTAGGACTGTTGATGCTCGGGGTTTCGGGAAAACTAGGAAGTCGATTTTCTTGGTTTTACGCCGGGCTGGATTTTTGTGCTTCCCGGTTTTACGAGAAAAGGACTGTTGAGTTGGGGCTACACAGACTAGGATGTTGATGCTCTGGTCTACTGAAGCTAGGAAATGGGGATGCTCTGGGGCTACAGCAGGGCTGGGTGTTTAGGGGCTGGTTTTACTGAAAACTAGGGAAATTTTTTGTCTGGTTAAAGCGACCTTTGGAAAGTTTGATGCTTGGTCTATGAAAAAATGGGGTGTTTATGCTTGGGGCTACAGGGGGAAAAGGATTTTTATGCCGGTCTACGCCGGGCTAGGACGGTTTATTTCTTTGGTCTACGAAAAATAGGGAATGTTCCCATTTCTTGGGTCCATGTTGATGGGACTTTGCGGCCCCCTGGTCTACTGCGATCTGGAAAGTTTATCTATGGTCTAACCCCGGGGACTAGGACTTTTTGATGCCTGGTCTATTTAGATAGGGGGTTTTTATTGCTCTGGCTTTCAGCCAAACCAAATGTTGAGCTCTGGGCTACTGCCAAAACTGGAATGTTGATTTGTTTTTTCTGGCCTTTCTGCAGGGGCTAGGAAGTTGATGCTCCCGGTTACTGCAAAACTAGGATGTTGATCCGCCTGGTTTTACTGGGGAGACTAGGACTGTTTAGCTTGGGGGCTACAGCAGGGCTAGGACGGGGAGCCTTTGGGCTACTGAAGACTAGGGGGTGTTGATTGGGTCTGGTTCTATTTCCCCGGGGCCCGGGACTGGGTTTGATTGGGTTTTGGGGTTTTGAGAAATAGGACCGTTGATGTTCCCGGGTCTACAGCAGGGACTGGGAAATGTTGATGCTCTGGTTTTATCAGAAAAAAGGGGCTGTTGTCTTTGGTTACTGAGACAGGATTTTTGGGCCCCGGGTCTAACTGCAGACGGGGAAATGTTGAGGGGCCCCGGTCTACCGGCCGACTAGGAGGTTTGCTATGGTTACTGCAGATAGGGAACCGGTTTAGGTTGGTCTATGAAGGGGCTGGGGCCGTTGTGCTCCGGTTTTACTTGAAAGACCCGGACTGTTGATGCTTGGGGCTACTGAAAAGACTAGGAACCTTTTTGATGCTCTGGTTCCCCAAGCAAAGGGGGGGCCCCCAGGGACCCCCTTGGAAAAAAGGGGGGTCTTTGGGTTAAAAAAGCAGGGCTAAAAGGGCCTGTTTGATCTTGGTTCTGAAAAAGGGAAACCCAGGACTGGGGGGTGCCCCTTGGGCTACAGCAGGGGAGGATTTGATGCTCGGTTTTAATGAAACAGGGGGTGGAAGGGTCTGGTCTACAGCAGACTTTGGATGTTGAGGGTCGGGGCACTGAAGAAAAAGGAAAAGTTGGGTGCTCTGGGTCTAAAAAAGTAGGACTGTTGATGCCTTTGGTTTTATGAAGACTGGATGTCGGGGGTTTGGGGTTGGTCTACAGCGATAGGACTGTTGATGCTTCTGGTTAGAAGACTAGGACTTGTCTCTGGTCTACAGCAGGGGTAGGGGCTGTTATTTTCTCTGGTCTACGGGAGGTAGGGCTGTTTATGCTTGGTTACAGCAGAAAAGGACTGTTGGGGTGTCTGGTCTATGAAGACTGGACTGTCGAGCTTTGGGACAGCAGACTAGGATGTTTATGTTGGGCTACTGCAGGGCTAGGGGTGGGTTTATGCTTGGTCTACAGCAGCCTGGAGTTTATTTCTCGGTTCCCAAGGGGGGACTGGACGTTGATGCTCTTTGGGCACAGCCGACTAGGAATGTTTTTGGGGTTGGTTTTACTTTAAGGGTAGGGGGTTTATGCTTGGGTCTATGGGAAGGGCTAGAACTTTTCGATGTCTTGGTCCCCTGTAGAAAATGGGGGGGGTTGAGGGGTCTTGGGGCCCCCTGCCCGGAATTTGGGATTTTGATTTTTTGGGGGAAATGAAAATGGGCCCGTTGATGCTTGGTTACTAAAGGGCTAGGACTGTTGATGCTTGGTTTTAAGAAAAACTAGGGACTGGTGATGCTTGGTCTACTGCCAAAATAGGCTGTTGGGGCTTGGTTTTATGCAGATTTTGGACTGTTTATTTCTGGTCTTTCTGCAAAACTGGACGTTTTGCTTGGTTTTAATGCAGGGCTGGACTTTTTGATGCTTGGGGCTAAGCAGGGCTGGGCTGTTTTTGTCTGGTTACTGGAAAGACTGGGGCTGTTTGATGCTTCTGGTCTTTTTGCAGGGCGGGGGGGTTTTTTTGATTGGCCTTGGTCTACGGGAGACAGGACTGGAGTCTGGTTTAAAAGCAGACCCCGGGGGTTTGCTTTCTCGGGCCCACTGCAGGGCCGGACTGTTGATGCTCTTGGGTTTTGCAGACTAGGGTGTTTAGCTCGGGTTTTCCTAAATGAAAATTTTTTTTGGGATCTATGCTTGGTCTACAGCAGAAAAAAGGGTGTTGAAGTCCTGTGTAAAGGGGGTTTTACTGAAAATTTGGCGGATTGAGGTTACCCCCGCCCCGGGTTGGGGGGGGTTATGAATGGGGATGCAACAGGCCTTGTTTGCAACCTGTGGGGAAAGAAAGGGCCCCAATGTAGGGGCTTGGACCCCGTTGGAAAGCTTGTGGGTTTACTGAGACCCCCCAGGAACCCCGTTGGGTGCTCTGGTTCCTTAAATGGGAGCTGGGCCCTGTTTGATTTTCTCATTGAGGTGTGGTTTCCCCAAGTGTATTTGTGTATTTGTTTTGGGTAGGATTGGGCTTGGTTTTAACAACTTTGCCCTTTTTGCAATAATATATATTGAAACATTGTTTTGGGGAAAAATAGTTGGTTTTATTTTGAATTTTACAAAAGACATTGTTGGAAACTCCTTTTTGATTGGGGTTTTAAAAGGGGAATTTTTAAAATTTTGGTATATATGGTTGGTAGAATTAAATTGGTTTTAAGGTTAATTTTTACATGTTTTGTTTTTAGCTGCTTTTTAAAGCAAACAGGATTGGTAAATTTTTGAAAAATTTATTTTCATTAAAGCAAGGGTAGGACTGGGTGGTTTGGTTTTGCTAAAATAGGGAGGTTTTGTTTGGGTTTTGGTTTTTAAAAGGCAAAATCTTTTAGCCCACAGTATCTGTTAAAAATTGCAAACTAATTTTAGTGGATGTTGAACACAAAATTTTTAGCGGGGGAAATGGGGGGGTTTTAAAAAAAATTTAAATAGTTTCCCCCCTGGTTTAAAGAGACCCCTTATCGGTCGGGTATGGGTTGGCCACATGACTAGACTGTTCTAGTGGCTTTGCGACGGCATCTCTGGCTGTAGCACTGTTAAAGAATATTAGAAGACACTGGTGCTAATTGTGCAATATGTGTAAGTTATACAGTTAGCTTTACAGTAAGTTTTACAGTAAGCTATACAGTAAGCTACACAGTAAGTTATACAGTAAGTTATACAATAAGCTATACAGTAAGCTATACAGTAAGTTATACAGTAAGATTGTGTAATGTGCATAAGCTAAAATATTGCAGTAAAGGTAAGCTTAACGTTTTGATATCCATTTGACAAGCCTCTCAAAAAAGAAGTTTTACTAAGCTAGCAACCTCGGACCAGTTGAATGTATTTAGAGCTAAATGTGAATGACTAATTGATGGGTGTGTCCTTTTTTATGGTGAGACTTAAAGGTGTTACTCGAGTTGTAACTCACAGGACTATTTAGCCAAGAAGCTAAACAAATAAAACTAAATGTGTCAACAGCTCTGCTTGATGTATTTAACCTTTATTTAATTCATTGAGAACAAATGATCTCTTACAATAAGCACCTATTATTCATATTTATATATGTATGAAGTGACTACAACATGTGCATGTTGATGCTTGTGTGTAGGGTCTACAGCAGACTAGGACTGTTGATGCTCTGGTCTACTGAAGACTAGGACTGTTGATGCTCTGGTCTACTGAAGACTAGGACTGTTGATGCTCTGGTCTACTGAAGACTAGGACTGTTGATGCTCTGGTCTACTGCAGACTAGGACTGTTGAGGCTCTGGTCTACTGAAGACTAGGACTGTTGATGCTCTGGTCTACTGAAGACTAGGACTGTTGATGCTCTGGTCTACTGCAGACTAGGACTGTTGATGCTCTGGTCTACTGCAGACTAGGACTGTTGATGCTATGGTCTACTGAAGACTAGGACTGTTGATGCTCTGGTCTACTGCAGACTAGGACTGTTGATGCTATGGTCTACAGCAGACTAGGACTGTTGATGCTCTGGTCTACAGCAGACTAGGACTGTTGATGCTCTGGTCTACTGCAGACTAGGACTGTTGATGCTCTGGTCTACTGAAGACTAGGACTGTTGATGCTCTGGTCTACTGCAGACTAGGACTGTTGATGCTCTGGTCTACTGCAGACTGGGACTGTTGATGCTCTGGTCTACAGCAGACTAGGACTGTTGATGCTCCTGTGTAGGTTCTACTGTAGACTAGGACTGTTGATGCTCTGGTCTACTGCAGACTAGGACTGTTGATGCTCTGGTCTACTGCAGACTAGGACTGTTGATGCTCTGGTCTACTGCAGACTAGGACTGTTGATGCTCTGGTCTACTGCAGACTAGGACTGTTGATGCTCTGGTCTACTGCAGACTAGGACTGTTGATGCTCTGGTCTACTGCAGACTAGGACTGTTGATGCTCTGGTCTACAGCAGACTAGGACTGTTGATGCTCTGGTCTACTGCAGACTGGGACTGTTGATGCTCCTGTGTAGGTTCTAGTGTAGACTAGGACTGCGTGTAACAATCTTTGCCTTTTAGCAATAATATATATTGAATACATTGTGTGAAATATAGTGTGTATTATAGTGTATTATACAATGACATTGTTGAATACTCCTTTCTGATTGGCTTGAAGGGCATTAAAGTATGTATATATGCATGGTAGAATTCAATGGCTATAGTTAATTTTTACATGTTTAGTTTGAGCTGCTTTTGAAAGCAAACAGTATTGGTATTGTTGAATTTGATTTTCATAATAGCAAGCTAGGACTGATGGTTTGGTTAGCTAAACTAGCAGGTCTGTTTGTTTGGTTACTATGGCAACTACTGTAGCTACAGTATCTAGTAAACTTGCTAGCTAATTCAGTGGATGTTGAACACATTTCTAGCGGTAAATGTGTTAAATTATAGTCATGGTATAAAAGGGATAATCACCTCGGGGCTCCGTGCGTTCTCTGGAAAATAATGCAACTCCGTGAAAGGTCAGTTCCAATCCGCTAGCGCGTCGTCAAACACACCTTCCACGTCATTACATAGAACGCATAGCCCCTCGTTGATTATCCCTTACGTATTATAGTGTTAATGGGCTATTTTATCAAATAATCTGATATGGAACTGTAGCCATCGATGAAGAATGTGAATGTTACACCAGCGTGATATAAATTCAGTAACACACGTTGTTTCATCTCTCTCCATACAAAGTTATGTTCAATCAGCTTTTGCCAAACTGAGTAGTTGATGGTCTGTTGATTTGTCTACCTGAGAAATTAGTAAAATAATAAAAATACAAAAAATGCATTAGTCTCCTGTATCTCACTCCCAATCCATGCAGGTGTAGGCCTATTGTTTTATCTGATTATCTTTCCAATCCCTCTTGTACTTTCTCATTTGAAGGCTTCGACATTGATACTTCTTTGAGAGAAAAAAGGTATTTCAGTTTAGCCTGGTCCCAGATCTGTTTGTGCTTTTGCCTACTCCATTGTCATTTTCAAGCTAAACTGTTTGGCATGACAATTTCATAAGGAGTTGGCAAGAGAGCATAAACAGACTAATCTGGGTACCAGTCTGTTTAGCTATCATTCAGTCTGTTTAGCTATCATTCAGTCTGCTTAGCTATCATTCAGTCTGTTTAGCTATCATTCAGTCTGTTTAGCTATCATTCAGTCTGCTTAGCTATCATTCAGTCTGTTTAGCTATCATTCAGTCTGTTTAGCTATCATTCAGTCTGTTTAGCTATCATTCAGTCTGCTTAGCTATCATTCAGTCTGTTTAGCTATCATTCAGTCTGTTTAGCTATCATTCAGTCTGTTTAGCTATCATTCAGTCTGTTTAGCTATCATTCAGTCTGTTTAGCTATCATTCAGTCTGTTTAGCTATCATTCAGTCAGTTTAGCTATCATTCAGTCTATCATTCCGTTTGTTTAGCTAAGTATCAATATCCAAGATGGCGTAGTAGTGCTGTCGTGTATTTCTGTTGTGTCCTCGTGTAAATAGCCTGTTTTTTTTTTTTTTTTTTTTTTTTTTTTCATATATATTTCTCTATCTCACTTTCCATCCTTTAAATATACTTTCCTGCAACCCGCCTCACCCAATGTGGAATGGATTCTATTATTTCTTAATTTTTATCAAGAACCTACGGCTGAAACTAGCCAGCTAACTAGCTACTTGCTATTAGCCATCGTTAGCGGTCTTCACCACTGTCCGTGGCCTGCACTACCTACCAGCCAGCTCTAGCCTGGACAATTATCGGCCAGTCTGCACAGCGTGCTATCGACCCAGAGTATTTCGGATTTTCTGCCGGAATCACTGAATCACTGGACCTTAACACCGGATCATCGCAACTAGCTCGCTGCATCCGAATGGCTGTTGTTGGCTAATCACCACTGTCCCGACGTACCAGTTAGCCTTGAGCTAGCCTCGAGCCAGGCCCATCTCCTGGCTATCTACCTCTCTGTCAACCGGACGGGACCTCCTAGTGTCGACACGGAGCCCCGCCGATCCATCATGACTGGTCTGCCAACGTAATCGTCTGATGTGGTTTCAACAGGCTTCCCGTTGCGACGACCACGAAGATCCATCTGCTAGCCCCGGCCCGCTAGCATGCTCAATCAACAGCCGTGCCTCCTGCTCGCCTGTGCTTTAGCAGCCTACGATCTGCTCCCGGACTTACTTAGTGCTGTTCACTGGACCTTAGGATCACTCAGCTACACAGCTAATGCCTGCTGGACTGTTCCTTTACATGGTACCCCATCCTGTTTATCTGTTTAGCCTCAGCCCAAACTTTTGTTGCCATTACCAGTTGTTGTCTTAGCCCTCTCGAATAACACCTGTGATTGCGTTATGCCTCTCTCCCATGTCAATATGCCTAGCCTATTGCTGTTTGGGTTAGTTCTTATTATACAATTTCACTGTAGAGCCCCAAGTTCTGCTCAACCAGCCTCAGAGAGCTCCTTTGTCCCACCCCCCATCCACGCGGAGACCGGCTCAATCGGTACCTCCAGTGATGCAATCTCTTTCATAGTTACCCAATGCTTAGGTGTACCTCCACTGTACTCATATCCTTCCATATCCTTGTCTGTACATAATGCCCTGAATCTATTCTACAACGCCCGGAAATCTGCCCCTTTTATTCTCTGTACCCAACGCACTAGAAGACCAGTTCTTAAAGCCTTTAGCCGTATCCTTATTCTATTCCTCCTCTGTTCCTCTGGTGATGTAGAGGTTAACCCAGGCCCTGTAGCCCCCAGTATCACTCCTACCCCCCAGACGCTATCATTTGTTGACTTCTGTAACCGTAAAAGCCTTGGTTTCTTGTATGTTAACATCAGAAGCCTCCTCCCCAAGTTTGAGTTATTCACTGCGTTAGCACACTCTGCCAACCCTGATGTTCTAGCAGTGTCTGAATCTTGGCTTAGGAAGGCCACCAAAAATTAAGAAATGTCCATCCCGAACTACAACATTTTCCGTCTAGATAGAACTGCCAAAGGGGGCGGAGTTGCAATGTAGAGATAGCCTGCAGAGCTCTATCATACTATCCAGGTCTGTGCCCAAACAGTTTGAGCTTCAACTTCTAAAAATCCACCTTTCCAGAAATAAGTCTCTCACTGTTGCCGCTTGCTACAGACCCCCCTCAGCCCCTAGCTGTGCCCTGGACACCATATGTGAACTACTTGCCCCCCATCTATCCTCAGAGTTCGTACTGCTTGGTGACCTAAACTGGGATATGCTTAACACCCCGGCCGTCCTCTCAATCTCACACAAATTATCAAGGAACCTACCAGGTACAACCCTAAATCTGTAAACATGGGTACTCTCATAGATATCATCCTGACTAATTTACCCTCTAAATACACCTCCACTGTCTTCAACCAGGATCTCAGCGATTACTGCCTCATTGCCTGCGTCCATAATGGGTCCGCGGTCAAACGACCACCCCTCATCACTGTCAAACGCTCCCTAAAACACTTCAGCGAGCAGGCCTTTCTAATTGACCTGGCCCGGGTATCCTGGATGGATATTGACCTCATTCCGTCAGTAGAGGATGCCTGGATGTTCTTCAAAAGTGCTTTCCTCTCAATCTTAAATAAACATGCCCCATTCAAAAAATTCAGAACTAAGAACAGATATAGCCCCTGGTTCACCGCAGACTTGACTGCCCTTGACCAGCACAAAAACATCCTGTGGCGTCCTGCATTAGCATCTAACAGCCCCCGCGATATGCAACTTTTCAGGGAAGTCAGGAACCAATATACACAATCAGTTAGGAAAGAAAAGGCTAGCTATTTCAAACAGAAATGTGCATCCTGTAGCACTAATTCCAAAAAGTTTTGGGACACTGTAAAGTCCATGGAGAATAAGAGCACCTCCTCCCAGCTACGCACTGCACTGAGGCTAGGAAACACTGTCACCACCGATAAATCTACGATAATCGAGAATTTCAATAACCATTTTGCTACGGCTGGCCATGCTTTCCACCTGGCTACCACTACCCCGGCCACCAGCTCAAAAGTACTTGAAAGCCAAGTTAACAAACAGATCACCGACCATTTCGAATCCCACCGTACCTTCTCCGCTATGCAATCTGGTTTCCGAGCTGGTCATGGGTGTACCTCAGCCACACTCAAGGTCCTAAACGATATAATAACCGCGATCAATAAAAGACAGTACTGTGCAGCCGTCTTCATTGACCTGGCCAAGGCTTTCGACTCTGTCAACCACCGCATTCTTATTGGCAGACTAAATAGCCTTGGTTTCTCAAATGACTGCCTCGCCTGGTTCACCAACTACTTCTCAGATAGAGTTCAATGTGTCAAATCGGAGGGCCTGTTGTCTGGACCTATGGCAGTCTCTATGGGGGTGCCACAGGGTTCAATTCTTGGGCCAACTCTTTTCTCCGTGTATATCAATGATGTCGCTCTTGCTGCTGGTGACTCTCAGATCCACCTCTACGCAGACGACACCATTTTGTATACATCTGGCCCTTCATTGGACACTGTGTTAACAAACCTCCAAACTAGCTTCAATGCCATACAACACTCCTTCAGTAGCCTCCAACTGCTCTTAAATACTAGTAAAACTAAATGCATGCTCTTCAATCGAACGCTGCATGCACCCGCCCGCCCGACTAGAATCACTACACTCGACGGGTCTGACTTAGAATATGTGGACAACTACAAATACCTAGGTGTCTGGTTAGACCGTAAACTCTCCTTCCAGACTCACATTAAGCATCTCTAATCCAAAGTTAAATCTAGAATCGGCTTCCTATTTCGCAACAAAGCCTCCTTCACTCATGCTGCTAAACATGCCCTCGTAAAACTGACTATCCTACCGATCCTTGACTTCGGCGATGTCATTTACAAAATAGCTTCCAACACTCTACTCAGCAAATTGGATGTAGTCTATCACAGTGCCATCCATTTTGTCACCAAAGCCCCATATACTACCCACCATTGTGACCTGTACGCTCTCGTTGGCTGGCCCTCACTACATATTCGTCGCCAAACTCACTGGCTCCAGGTCATCTATAAATCACTTCTAGGCAAATCCCCGCCTTATCTTAGATCAATTTTAGAATGACCACTCCCAAGAAGTTTTACTGTGGATATAGATACTTTTGTACCTGTTTCCTCCAGCATCTTCACAAGGTCCTTTGCTGTTATTCTGGGATTGATTTGCACTTTTTGCACCAAAGTACGTTCATCTATAGGAGACAGAACAGGTCTCCTTCCTGAGCGGTATGACGGCTGCGTGGTCCCATGGTGTTTATACTTGCGTACTATTGTTTGTACAGATGAACGTGGTACCTTCAGGCATTTGGAAATTGCTCCCAAGGATGAACCAGACTTGTGGAGGTCTACAAAAAATTTTCTGAGGTCTTGGCTGATTTCTTTTGATTTTCCCATGATGTCAAGCAAAGAGGCACTGAGTTTGAAGATAGGCCTTGAAATACATCCACAGGTACACCTCCAATTGACTCAAATTATGTCAATTAGCCTATCAGAAGCTTCTAAAGCCATGACATCACTTTCTGGAATTGTCCAAGCTGTTTAAAGGCACAGGCAACTTAGTGTATGTAAACTTCTGACCCACTGGAATTGTGATACAGTGAATTATGAGTAAAATAATCTGTCTGTAAACAATTGTTGGAAAAATTACTTGTGTCATGCACAAAGTAGATGTCCTAACTGACTTGCCAAAACTATAGTTTGTTAACAAGACATTTGTGGAGTGGTTGAAAAACAAGTTTTAATGACTCCAACCTAAGTGTATGTAAACTTCCGACTTCAACTGTATATTCAGTCATCATAGTATTGGAGTACAAGATCTAAGGAGGCTGCCTTAATCGTCTAAATGCCACAGTAATGGGTCGTAAATCTATGATGAGGTGTTGAAGGGTTATATGTACAGTAAGTGGAGTAGTGACAGACAGAGGAATGCAGTGACACACACACACACACCTCCAAATCAAATTGTATTTGTTACATACACAGTTTACAGCAGGTATAGAAGCCAGTTTACAGCAGGTATAGAAGCCAGTTGACAGCAGGTATAGAAGCCAGTTGACAGCAGGTATAGAAGCCTGTTTACAGCAGGTATAGAAGCCAGTTGACAGCAGGTATAGAAGCCAGTTGACAGCAGGTATAAAAGCCAGTTTACAGCAGGTATAGAAGCCAGTTTACAGCAAGTATAAAAGCCAGTTAACAGCAGGTATGAAAGCCAGTTTACAGCAGGCATAGAAGCCTGTTTACAGCAGGTATAGAAGCCAGTTTACAGCAGGTATAGAAGCCAGTTTACAGCAGGTATAGAAGCCAGTTAACAGCAGGTATGAAAGCCAGTTTACAGCAGGTATAAAATCCAGTATACAGCAGGTATAGAAGCCAGTTTACAGCAGGTATAGAAGCCTGTTTACAGCAGGTATAGAAGCCAGTTTACAGCAGGTATAAAAGCCTGTTTACAGCAGGTATAAAAGCCAGTTTACAGCAGGTATAGAAGCCAGTTTACAGCAGGTATAGAAGCCAGTTTACAGCAGGTATAGAAGCCAGTTTACAGCAGGTATAGAAGCCTGTTTACAGCAGGTATAGAAGCCAGTTTACAGCAGGTATAGAAGCCAGTTTACAGCAGGTATAGAAGCCAGTTTACAGCAGGTATAGAAGCCAGTTTACAGCAGGTATAAAATCCAGTATACAGCAGGTATAGAAGCCAGTTTACAGCAGGTATAGAAGCCAGTTTACAGCAGGTATATAAGCCTGTTTACAGCAGGTATAGAAGCCTGTTTACAGCAGGTATAGAAGCCTGTTTACAGCAGGTATAAAAGCCAGTTTACAGCAGGTATAAAACATGCAGTGAAATGCTTATGTGCTCCCTCAGTGCTGCAATACAATAATAAACATAAATAATAATCAAAATTCAAATAAACAATAACCAATCATTAGAAGGTAGCTGGTATGTATAGTAATAAACAGATATGTACAATAGGATATACACAATAGGATATACACAATAGGATATACACAATAGGATATACACAACAGGATATACACAATAGGATATACACAATAGGATATACACAATAGGATATACACAATAGGATATACACAACAGGATATACACAATAGGATATACACAATAGGATATACACAATAGGATATACACAATAGGATATACACAATAGGATATACACAATAGGATGTACACAATAGGATTTACACAATAGGATATACACAATAGGATATACACAATAGGATATACACAATAGGATATACACAATAGGATATACGCAATAGGATATACACAATAGGATATACACAATAGGATGTACACAATAGGATATACACAATAGGATATACACAATAGGATATACACAATAGGATGTACACAATAGGATATACACAATAGGATATACACAACAGGATATACACAATAGGATATACACAATAGGATATACACAATAGGATATACACAATAGGATATACACAACAGGATATACACAATAGGATATACACAATAGGATATACACAATAGGATATACACAATAGGATGTACACAATAGGATGTACACAATAGGATTTACACAATAGGATATACACAATAGGATATACACAATAGGATATACACAATAGGATATACACAAACAGGATACACAATAGGATATACAAAATAGGATATACACAATAGGATATACACAATAGGATATACACAATAGGATGTACACAATAGGATTTACACAATAGGATATACACAATAGGATATACACAATAGGATATACACAATAGGATATACACAATAGGATGTACACAATAGGATATACACAATAGGATATACACAATAGGATATACACAATAGGATGTACACAATAGGATATACACAATAGGATATACACAATAGGATATACACAATAGGATATACACAATGATATACACAATAGGATGTACACAATAGGATATACACAATAGGATATACACAATAGGATATACACAATAGGATATGAATGTGCTATGTCAAGTATGACTGTATTTATAAATATAAAGGGGGCAGTCTTTTGGTCGCACCGTTGGATAAAAACTATGTAATAGAACAGCAGTGTTGACTGTGTGTGTGTGTTTATGTGTGGTTGTGTGTGTATGTGTTTGTGTGTAAGGATTGTATATGCTTTAGGGTGTAAATAGTCACTAAGGTGTAGATAGGCTTTAGGGTGTAAATAGTCTCTAAGGTGCAGATAGGCTTTAGGGTGTAAATAGTCACTAAGGTGCAGATAGGCTTTAGGGTGTAAATAGTCACTAATGTGCAGATAGGCTTTAGGGTGTAAATAGTCACTAAGGTGCAGATAGGCTTTAGGGTGTAAATAGTCACTAAGGTGCAGGTCGGTGCAGGGAGACAGCTAGGGTTAGCTGTTCAGCAGTCTGATGGCCTTTTGGGAGAAGCTGCCTCAGAGCCTGTTGGTCCGAGACCCGATGCTCTGATACGGCTTGCCAGATGGTAACAGAGTGGACAGTCCCTGGCTCCTCCATGCCCATCAGTGAGACAGAGACTGAGGAATGTGGTGGCACAGGGATGTGGCTTTTATTGACAGACAGAAGATGTGAAACCAGGTAGGTTGACAGACAGAAGATATGAAACCAGGTAGGTTGACAGATGGACGATGTGAAACCAGGTAGGTTGACAGACAGACGATGTGGAACCAGGTAGGTTGACAGACAGACGATGTGGAACCAGGTAGGTTGACAGACAGATGATGTGGAACCAGGTAGGTTGACAGACAGACGATGTGGAACCAGGTAGGTTGACACAGACGATGTGAAACCAGGTAGGTTGACAGACAGACGGTGTGAAACCAGGTAGGTTGACAGACAGACGATGTGAAACCAGGTAGGTTGACACAGACGATGTGAAACCAGGTAGGTTGACAGACAGAAGATGTGAAACCAGGTAGGTTGACAGACAGAAGATGTGAAACCAGGTAGGTTGACAGACAGAAGATGTGAAACCAGGTAGGTTGACAGACAGAAGATGTGAAACCAGGTAGGTTGACAGACAGAAGATGTGAAATCAGGTAGGTTGACAGACAGAAGATGTGAAATCAGGTAGGTTGACAGACAGAAGATGTGAAACCAGGTAGGTTGACAGACAGAAGATGTGAAATCAGGTAGGTTGATAGACAGAAGATGTGAAACCAGGTAGGTTGACAGACAGAAGATGTGAAACCAGGTAGGTTGACAGACAGAAGATGTGAAACCAGGTAGGTTGACAGACAGAAGATGTGAAACCAGGTAGGTTGACAGACAGAAGATGTGAAACCAGGTAGGTTGACAGACAGAAGATGTGAAACCAGGTAGGTTGACAGACAGAAGATGTGAAACCAGGTAGGTTGACAGACAGAAGATGTGAAACCAGGTAGGTTGACAGACAGAAGATGTGGAACCAGGTAGGTTGACAGACAGATGATGTGAAACCAGGTAGGTTGACAGACAGAAGATGTGAAACCAGGTAGGTTGACAGACAGAAGAGGTGGAACCAGGTAGGTTGACAGACAGACGATGTGGAACCAGGTAGGTTGACAGACAGAAGATGTGAAACCAGGTAGGTTGACAGACAGAAGATGTGAAACCAGGTAGGTTGACAGACAGAAGATGTGAAACCAGGTAGGTTGACAGACAGAAGATGTGAAACCAGGTAGGTTGACAGACAGAAGATGTGAAACCAGGTAGGTTGACAGACAGAAGATGTGAAACCAGGTAGGTTGACAGACAGAAGATGTGGAACCAGGTAGGTTGACAGACAGACGATGTGAAACCAGGTAGGTTGACAGACAGAAGATGTGAAACCAGGTAGGTTGACAGACAAGGGACCAGGTTGACAGACGTGTGGAACCAGGTAGGTTGACAGACAGACGATGTGGAACCAGGTAGGTTGACAGACAGAAGATGTGAAACCAGGTAGGTTGACAGACAGAAGATGTGAAACCAGGTAGGTTGACAGACAGAAGATGTGAAACCAGGTAGGTTGACAGACAGAAGATGTGAAACCAGGTAGGTTGACAGACAGAAGATGTGAAACCAGGTAGGTTGACAGACAGAAGATGTGAAACCAGGTAGGTTGACAGACAGACGATGTGGAACCAGGTAGGTTGACAGACAGACGATGTGAAACCAGGTAGGTTGACAGACAGACGATGTGAAACCAGGTAGGTTGACAGACAGACGATGTGAAACCAGGTAGGTTGACAGACAGACGATGTGAAACCAGGTAGGTTGACAGACAGAAGATGTGAAACCAGGTAGGTTGTATAAATGACAATAATAAGCTATAATAAGCTGCTGACCGTGAAGGAGACTCTCTGCTCTCTGTAGGAAGGGAGCATGAACTTTGGCTTCGTCTCAAATGGCACCCTATAACTCGTAGGGGTCTGGTAAAAAGTAGTGCACTATGTAGGGAATAGGGTGCCATTCTCTGGTCTAAAGTAGTGCACTATATAGGGAATAGGGTGTCATTCTCTGGTCTAAAGTAGTGCATTATATAGGGAATAGGGTGCCATTCTCTGGTCTAAAGTAGTGCTCTATATAGGGAATAGGGTGTCATTCTCTGGTACCCTAAAGTAGTGCACTATATAGGGAATAGGGTGCCATTCTCTGGTCTAAAGTAGTGCACTATATAGGGAATAGGGTGCCATTCTCTGGTCTAAAGTAGTGCACTATATAGGGAATAGGGTGCCATTCTCTGGTCTAAAGTAGTGCACTATATAGGGAATAGGGTGCCATTCTCTGGTCTAAAGTAGTGCACTATATAGGGAATAGGGTGCCATTCTCTGGTCTAAAGTAGTGCACTATATAGGGAATAGGGTGCCATTCTCTGGTCTAAAGTAGTGCACTATGTAGGGAACAGTGTGCCATTCTCTGGTCTAAAGTAGTGCACTATATAGGGAATAGGGTGCCATTTGGGACGGAGCCTGGCTTTTGATCATGTGATTCACAACTGACTGAATCAGGAAATAGGCCCGACGAGACAGACTGTACGTACAGTATGTAGTCACACACACAGGTCCACACATACATGGAGGCACACATTGATCAATGTTTATTTGTTCTTCTGTCATTACAATAATCATGTTCAGCCTTCATTGCAGTGTTTACAGAACATGATTTATGTGTCACGTCCATTTGAAGCACAGCGAAGTCAATCACTGTGTTACTGAATAGACAAACCTGGTAAAACTTCATAACAACTTAATGTTTAGCTTCTAATAGTACATTTGATCAGGATTTGCTCCACATGGAGATTTTTTCCTTCTAGAACATGTGTCTGTATGTAACTGAATAGCAGCTAGTGGATATAATCGTATATTTTCACCTGTCCATCACAAACACCAATGCTCATTCATTCAAGCAATCCCACCTCTTTAAAAAAAAAAAAGTACCCTTCTAACCCACTGTAATTATAGCTAAAAAAAAAACATTGATTGTTAAAAACAATATTATATCCTTCATATTCAAAACATTACACATATAATGTAAACATCTTATAAACAATGTATCATTTCGTGGAATGTGCATAGCTGTGTTTCTGATTTTCTATATACTGTTTAAATACAAAAAGGCTAGAAAAATCTGGATAGTTTTTAAAGCACAGTGGTTAAGATGAAAGGTGGTACTTCTTACAGTAAATGCTCCTTTCTCCCTCCCTCCTTTCTCCCTCCCTCCTTTCTCCCTCCCTCCCTCCTCCATCCCTTTCTTTCTTCCTTCCTTCCTTCCTTCCTTCCTTCCTTCCTTCCTTCCTTCCTTCCTTCAAGTAGCCTAACCACTGAACTTTATGGGATTGGATTAGTAAAGACACACTTGTCTTCCTGATGCTTTCATCAATCAAACCTTGTCAGACCAGTGATTTCCTCAAAGAAGGACTGTTAAGTGCTGTCTTAACTTAACTGTCATTGAGAAACTTTCACTACTGCAAATCAGCAGTCCATTATAATCTAACAAGACAAGAGGCAGAGGAGAGTATAACTTCATTTCTGATCCGTTCACTTTCTCTGTGTTGGGAACACAGGTTAGGTTCTTCCTTTTCAAGGGTTAAAAAGTTGATTAAACACGTTCAACTTCACATAAGGAATCAATAAAGCAAAATCTATCAAATGAATACCATGTTGACTGAGAAAGAAGCAGTAGCATTCGAACCGACAGACCCTAGCACTGACAAAAGGGTTCAAAAGTAAAAGTCTCAAATCTCTATTTTCAATTTATCTTCAACTTCCAATTCGTCTTCATCGACCTTCCTCTTTCCCCAGAACGGACAGCCATGTTGAAATAAAGTTGAGAAGTAAGAGCAGTCTATGGCCACCATCTTCATCACCATCACCATCCTCATCATCACACGTCCTCTTTCCCAGTAGGAAGACTGGAGCGTACCCTCTTCCTCTCCTTAAACCGGCCTGACCGAGACACCCTCAGGTTCCTACGACACGTCTGTTCGTTGAAGACCGACTCAAACTGGGAGTCATCGAAGGTCTCGTCGCTGAAGAGACTGGTGTCTGTACTGACTGGTGCCTGTGACTGCTCTGCCTGTGGCTGTTGTGATGCTGGTGGTTGTTGTGATGCTGGTGGCTGTTGTGATGCTGGTGGTTGTTGTGATGCTGGTGATAGTTGTTGGTCAGTTGGGAGTTTGGGGGCTGCTGCTGTGAACAGTAGAGTAGAATACAAGCATGATATATGATTTCAAGGTAGCTTAACATTTTGGGGCATACAGAGGAGGCCAGAGGTTATTTCCTCTCTATGCACCTGGAACAATGTAAGGTAAACACACAATCCGTTTCTAAAACGTAACATACAGGGTAGTCTGTCATGATAGCCTTAACATTAAAATGGTCCAGTTGGTTGAGCATGGCGCTTGCAACGACAGGATAGTGGGTTTGATTCCCAGGACCACCCATACGTAAAAAAAAAACCCCACATGATTGTAAGTCGCGGCAGGTAGCTTAGTGGTTAAAAGCGTAGTGCCAGTAACCGAAAGGTCGCTGGTTCTAATCCCCGAGCCGACTAGGTGAAAAATCTGTCTGTGCCCTTGAGCAAGGCACTTAACCCTAATTGCTCTTGTAAGTCGCTCTGGATAAGAACGTCTGCTAAATGACTAAAATGTAAAAAAAATGTAATAAAAGTGTCTTCTAAATGGCATATATCACTCTGGGGGGCTGAGATGACTTACAGTGTGGTGTAGCCAGGGGCGTCAGAGGGTCCTTCACTGTGTCTGTGGTGCTGTTCGTGGTACTGTTTGTCCTCTTACTGCCCACCATGAATGACCTCCACCAAGTCACTCTCTCTGCCATCTTCCACCCTGCCAGAGACATTAACAGGTCCACCTTTATGTCAAGTATCACTGAAACATGGACAACACAGTATATCTAAAACATATGTTGTCATAGTGATTTAATATCGATAGGGTAGGTACAGTGTTATTTCAGTGTAATAACTGTTTACAATATTGACGGTATAATTGCGCATGTTGAGGTTTTACACCAAACATCCTGGGCAGCATAATGCATACTCATCATCATCATCATCATCACCATCAATTATAGCTCTATGATTATGGGATGGAAGAGAGAGAGAGAGAGAGAGAGAGAGAGAGAGAGAGAGAGAGAGAGAGAGGCAGAGTAGACAACCTGAACCAACTGTCACTGGTTTAAAGCATGACAGAAAGGTGTTCGTTTAATTTGGAATGAACTTTTTATTTTCATATTATCACTGTAGCAGTAAAACAAATAGGATAATTGTTAAATTAGCGTCCCCTCAACGTTGGATTTATGGGAGCTCATGTCTCATTCGCACACTGATTATGCCATTATGTTCTTCTTGGCCAGTGAAAGCCTATGAATATGAATATGAATACATAACTTCTTTGCAAAACACAAAACAGCACACACAGCCTATAATATCCGTAACTATTTCTGTATCTATGTAGAACAGGTTTAACGAGCCGTGAGAACAGCTGAGACAGAGCTGTGATTCACCGCTCAGCGATGCTATAAGCATCTCTCCACCACCGGGCCACTCACCTGCACTATTCGGGCTGGACTGGAGCGGGTCGGACCTCTTCAAGAACAAACTTTAGTCTGTGTTGATGTCAGAATCCATGGTTGATCTCTTGTGGAGTCAGTAGAAACGACTATTTTGTTGTGCGTCCGAAAAGTGCGTCTACCTTTACACACGGATTCTCAGCGCAAGCTATCTCCACTCATTCTCTTTCCACGGTTGAAAAAAATATATTTAAACCTCACCTAACTATCATTAATTTGATTAGATCTCATAACTCGTTGTTGGTTCAGTGACTCTCTGAGAAACTACGACTAAATGTACAACTTTATAGGAGGCGTCTGTCTTTTACCTTGACCTGAAGGTTTCCGCCTCCGAAACTGTCCTCATGGAGGAGCACCTGTCCGCGCCGCTGATTGGCTGAATCCGGAGGACCGCTCACGTGAGCTGCGTTCAGGTGAATCCACCGTGCCGCGCGCACGTCCCCTGACATAGAGGCGCTGTAAACAATAGGACGTAACCCAGAGGCGCAGCCCCAAGGGCCAAATGATGTTCAGATTATTCCCGATTATTCTACAGAGTTTCATTGGTTAACAATAGCATATTGAAACGCAAAAAACGGAATGAAGATAGCACTGGTGGTACTTTTTATGGAACAAATAATTTAATGGTCACCACAGCAACAGTGAGGTATACCACTAATACTAAACCTATGTGTCACATCTTACAAAACCCGTTTTTTTTTTTTTTTTTTGCAGATAGATGCAGTTGAGCAGATTGATGTACTGTACAAGTGGATGCTAGTTTATCACAGGGCCTTACTCCTAATCTATCTGAGTACTGAAGCAGAGACGCATCAGGTCCCATTTTTAACAGTCTTTGGTATGACTCGACTGGGGACACTAACCACTGAGTTGGTGATAGATGCAACTAAGGCCTATACAATTCCTGTATGTATTCCAACCTCCTGCGACAGATACAGAGATTAAAATGCAATCAGTGCAAAAATGTAGTGAAGACATTTAGTGTCTATAATAAAAGGGAATGTAGGAGTTAGAGGAATCCCAGGTCCTTTCAAATTGTATTACCACATTGACACATAGAAGTTGACGTCTCAAAGACTGGACTGTTGCCAGTTTCACCTGTAGTGCGGCTTGTAGGAAAGGTTCCGGATGCTTTAGCATAGACACATTGTCACGCCCTGACTCAGGGGACGGTTATTTGTTGAGTCAGGGTGTGTATATTTCGTGTTGTGTTTATTTCTATGTTTAGTTTCTAGATCGTTTAGATCTATGTTGGCCAGGGTGGTTCCCAATCAGAGGCAGCTGTAGCTCGTTGTCTCTGATTGGGGACCATACTTAGGCAGCCTTTTGGCACCAGTCAGTTGTGGGATCTTGTTCCGTGTGAGGTATGTTATTTTGTCTACCTTGGACTTCACGTTTCGTTTGTTGCTTTGTCGTGTGTTCAGTACGTAAATAAATATGAATACATATCACGCTGCGCCTTGGTCCTTCTCGTTCATGAACGATCGTGACATACATACTGTACGATCCTTAGTATTTCTGGATTAAGTTTCTGTAAGAGCTTTATAATCTCTCTCTCTCTGTGTCTCTGTCTCTTTCTCTCTCTCTCTCTCTCTGTCTCTCTCTCTCTCTCTCTCTCTCTGTCTGTCTCTCTCGCTCTCTCTCGCTCTCTCTCTCTTTCTCTCTCTCTGTATGTCTGTCTGTCTGTCTCTCTCTGTCTCTCTCTCTCTCTTTCTCTTTCTATCTCTCTCTCTAGAGGTAGACCTCATGAATGCTTGTTTAAATAAACAGTTTACGTGTGTGTACATATGACAGGGAGGACCCGAACTGGAACGGATAGGGAGGGAGGGAGATGGAGGAAGGGAGGGAGGGAGGGAGGGAGGAAGTGGTTTCCCTCTTCCATCAGGAATATGGGTCAGGTATCCCTGCTCTCGCCTTCCTCCCTGTCTGTCTGGATACCTGGGGGACCCCCTCCCCTCCCCTCCCCTCCCCTCCCCTCCCCACCCTGAAACTACACGTGGCTGGTGTTCATTCCACCACATGCTGTAGGCTACACAGTTGTGTGCTAGTATGTATTTGACAGAGTAAATGGAAAGCATCAGGGGTGCTGTCCGTTAGTGTACACAGTACTATCCTCTCCTTATCTATTTTCATCCAGCCCCTACTAACAGACTGGAAGAGGAGGTCACTTAAGAACCCGAGTCCTTAGTCGTGGGGAAATCTCTCTACGTGGGAGGCAGACAGACAGACATTGACGTTTAAGAAACTTGTGAATGATGAAATGATGTGGACGGAACTAAATACTGTCAATATGGGATTTATTGACCGATCATGTTCTCAAGAAAAAGCATGGGCACTGGGTGCAGCACTCCTATCTTACTGACAGGAACTGAATGCCGAAATGAGAGCAGTTACGTTAGAAATGCAGAGATTAGATTGCAAAAGGGAGTTTCTTAGAGATTGTAACAATAATGACCTAATATACAGTGGGGGGAAAAAAGTATTTAGTCAGCCACCAATGGTCCAAGTTCCCCCGCTTAAAAAGATGAGAGAGGCCTGTAATTTTCATCATAGGTACACGTCAACTATGACAGACAAAATGAGAAAAAAAATTCCAGAAAATCACATTGTAGGATTTTTTATGAATTTATTTGCAAATTATGGTGGAAAATAAGTATTTGGTCAATAACAAAAGTTTCTCTATACTTTGTTATATACCCTTTGTTGGCAATGACACAGGTCAAACGTTTTCTGTAAGTCTTCACAAGGTTTTCACACACTGTTGCTGGTATTTTGGCCCATTCCTCCATGCAGATCTCCTCTAGAGCAGTGATGTTTTGGGGCTGTTGCTGGGCAACACGGACTTTCAACTCCCTCCAAAGATTTTCTATGGGGTTGAGATCTGGAGACTGGCTAGGCCACTCCAGGACCTTGAAATGCTTCTTACGAAGCCACTCCTTCGTTGCCCGGGCTGTGTGTTTGCGATCATTGTCATGCTGAAAGACCCAGCCACGTTTCATCTTCAATGCCCTTGCTGATGGAAGGAGGTTTTCACTCAAAATCTCACGATACATGGCCCCATTCATTCTTTCCTTTACACGGATCAGTCGTCCTGGTCCCTTTGCAGAAAAACAGCCCCAAAGCATGATGTTTCCACCCCCATGCTTCACAGTAGGTATGGTGTTCTTTGGATGCAACTCAGCATTCTTTGTCCTCCAAACACGACGAGTTCTATTTTGGTTTCATCTGACCATATGACATTCTCCCAATCCTCTTCTGGATCATCCAAATGCACTCTAGCAAACTTCAGATGGGCCTGGACATGTACTGGCTTAAGCAGGGGGACACGTCTGGCACTGCAGGATTTGAGTCCCTGCCAGCGTTGTGTGTTACTGATGGTAGGCTTTGTTACTTTGGTCCCAGCTCTCTGCAGGTCATTCACTAGGTCCCCCCGTGTGGTTCTGGGATTTTTGCTCACCGTTCTTGTGATCATTTTGACCCCACGGGGTGAGATCTTGCATGTAGCCCCAGATCGAGGGAGATTATCAGTGGTCTTGTATGTCTTCCATTTCCTAATAATTGCTCCCACAGTTGATTTCTTCAAACCAAGCTGCTTACCTATTGCAGATTCAGTCTTCCCAGCCTGGTGCAGGTCTACAATTTTGTTTCTGGTGTCCTTTGATAGCTCTTTGGTCTTGGCCATAGTGGAGTTTGGAGTGTGACTGTTTGAGGTTGTGGACAGGTGTCTTTTATATTGATAACAAGTTCAAACAGGTGCCATTAATGCAGGTAACGAGTGGAGGACAGAGGAGCCTCTTAAAGAAGAAGTTACAGGTCTGTGAGAGCCACAAATCTTGCTTGTTTGTAGGTGACCAAATACTTATTTTCCACCATCATTTGCAAATAAATTCATTAAAAATCCTACAATGTGATTTTCTGGAATTTTTTTCCTCAATTTGTCTGTCATAGTTGACGTGTACCTATGATGAAAATTAAAGGCCTCTCTCATCTTTTTAAGTGGGAGAACTTGCACAATTGGTGGCTGACTAAATACTTTTTTTCCCCACTGTATATAGCTTCCTTCATCCCCACCCTCTCTCCCTCCTCCTTTCTCCTTCATCCCCAGCCTTTCTCTCCTTACCCTTCATCCCCACCCTCTCTCTCCTTCTTCCTTTATCCCCACCCTTTCTCTCTTTCATCCTTAATCCCCACCCTCTCTCTCCTTTCTCCTTCAGCCCCACCCTCTCTCCCTTTCGTCCTTCATCCCCACCCTCTTTCTTCTTCCTCCTTAATCCCCACCCTCTCCTTCCTTCTTCAGCCCCACCCTCTCTCCCTTTCCTCTTTCATCCCCACCCTCTCTCTCCTTTCTCCTTCATCCCCAGCCTCTCTCTCTTTCCTCCTTCATCCCCACCCTCTCTCTCCTTCCTCCTTAATCCCCAGCCTCTCTCCCCTTCCTTCTTCATCCCCAGCCTCTCTCTCCCTTTCCTCCTTCATCCCCACCCTCTCTCTCCTTCCTCCTTAATCCCCAGCCTCTCTCCCCCTTCTCCTTCAGCCCCACCCTCTCTCTCCCTTTCCTCCTTCATCCCCAGCCTCCTCTCCTTCTTCTTCATCCCCAGCCTCTCCTCCCTTTCCTCCTCATCCCCACCCTCTCTCATCCTCCTCCTTAATCCCAGCCTCTCTCCCTTTCTCCTTCACCCCACCCTCTCTCTCCCTTTCCTCCTTCATCCCAGCCTCTCTCTCTTTCCTCCTTCATCCCACCCTCTCTCTCCTTCCTCCTTAATCCCAGCCTCTCTCCCTTTCCCTTCAGCCCCACCCTCTCTCTCCCTTCCTCCTTCATCCCCAGCCTCTCTCTCTTTCCACCTTCATCCCCACCCTCTCTCTCCTCTCTCCTTCCTCCTTAATCCCCAGCCTCTCTCTCCCTTTCCTCCTTCATCCCCACCCTCTCTCTCCTTCCTCCTTAATCCCCAGCCTCTCTCCCCTTCCTCCTTCAGCCCCACCCTCTCTCTCCCTTTCCTTCTTCATCCCCACCCTCTCTCTCCTTCCTTCTTCATCCCCACCCTCTCTCTCCCTTTCCTCCTTCATCCCCACCCTCTCTCTAAAACCATCCCCCAGAATTACTAAACACTCATTTAAAACCCATAACACATAGAGAACACTTAAAACATTACAGGACATTTTTCATGATGGAAATTAAAAAACATTTAAGAGCTAGAGTTATTTTACAGTCTGACCGCAGTGGGGTATGTGACGTTTCTCAGGCGGTTCGCATTGGGCAGTCATACAGGACAGTTTGTGGCTGTTTCTCAGGAGCCTGGTGGTGCAGTTACCTCTTTCTGGAGGGAGCATGTCCTTCACCAGGTGCACTGTAACCTGCTGGTGTCTGCTCTACATTGACAGTAGCTGTGGTTGGACTACTCCACCTGAGGAGATGATCCTCAGGGCCCTCCTCTGCACCCTGTCCAGTTGGGCCTGCTGTTTTTAGCTGCATCCAACTAACAGCACTCCACTGAATTCCAGACAAGGCCTGACCAGGGTAGTGAATACTGTAATACCAGATCCTCAGTGAGTAGGTAATTTCTGGCAAGAACAGGCGTTTTGAGGCCTTCCTCACTGAATGTCTAGATCAGGGAGAGTTATTGTTTTAGAGCTCAGGGATTCTTGAAAGACGTGACTTTCTTTCCACAAATATTTGTCTTAATATTAACAAAATATAAAATATATGTTTTGATAGACCAAAGTATCAGTGATCACACCATGTAAAGGAAAAACCATGTAAAAAAATAATCTGGATTTATGTCAACTCTGTCAGACACCATGAATGGCATTGAATTTGTACAATTATTGTCCAACAAGTGTTTAAATGCATTGATTGCTTAATTCTAACATTAACATTTATTCAAATATGTAATACAAATCTCCACACTTATTTTTGTTTGTTTTATAGCACTATTAAATGCTCCAGGGCTAATTTCTTTAGCATTTTGGCATGTTTTTCTAGATTCAGAACATAAAACAATATTTATAAAGCAAACATTATCCCTTAGGTCTAGCACAGCAAATACTTAAATTGTCTAAGCATATGTTGCAGAACAGTGCTTCAAATATTTTTTTGCAGAATATTGACAAAAAATACGTTCTTAAGGGGGTTAGCCATCCGTGACGGAGTTGACAACAGATTTCTCAAAATTTTACATTTGTAAAATATGGAAAATGATTAATCTAAAAATCTCCAATAAAAACATAACCATTCTATCAGATCATTCAGCACTCTGACGGCGTTGACTGACTATAAACAAAACTCTGACTGAGTTTATGTTTTACGGATCAAGTGGTGCACACAGCAGCAATTTGGTTTCTCCTCATTTTCTTTATGACTCTAAAACCTAATTAAATGTAACATATTTGAACCAAAAATTCATACTCTATCATAATCTACAGATGGAGTTGACAGTTTATGGTTGTGACCATGGTGATTCCATATATTGTTTGTTTAAATCTATCAAAAGTGGAGAACTTAACAGACCATGAGTGGTCGTGTTGCACTACATGTAATGAGGACATGAAGAAGGGGGTCCTTATTGTATAGCTGACCCTGATCATTCCTGATTAATTTAAGATTTTAGACAAATCTGACGGAGTTGACCAAATCTACGGACACATCTTTTAGGAATCACAATATTATTTAAATCCACATTGCAAGAAACCAGGGGCGGTGTGTTCAATAGGGCGATATGGGCGACGCACTGCCAAACGGGAAAAGGAAGGGATTTTTTTTCTAATCAATTATATCACGGCAACAGTAGTTATCAGTGTTGTAATCTAGACGTCTGATCTGCCACAGTGCCACTAAATGTCCAATCAGGCTAAAGTCGTGCTTCAAATGGCCCCCCCCCCCTTTTGGGGCGATTTCAGTCAGGTTGAAAATCGCCCAGAAGTCTGTCATAGACTCCCATGTAAAATCTATTTTTTTCAAATATCAGAGCTTTCAATACAATCTCTATGGGTTTCTGAGGGCTTGCACTTATGCGCTTTCGTCATACGTAACATAACCATGAACGTAACTAAGAAAAGAGCGGGTAGCAGCGTCAATCAATTCACTACTACTATCAAAATGGCTAGGCTTCAGTGCAACTCGATTGTGTCTTTGAAAGAAGTTCCTTTTTGTCGGCGAACAAATGAAGATAAATTGGCAACGAAACAATTAGGACCTCCCAGACCAAATTTAATAATTCAACAGGTTTCTACTAAAGGGGGGAAGTCCTACACCCGAGGATTTTCCAAAAATTGGTACGAACGAAAAACCTGGCTAGCAGGCTGCGATGTAGCTAATGCAGTCTTCTGCTACCCCCTGCTTACTCTTTCACCCTGAAGGCGGCATGGCAGACAGCACCGCTTGGACAGCGACTGGTGTGTAACGGACATGCACCATCTTTCAGGAAAGATTAAGAAACATGAGCTGTCAAAGACCCACATGGATAGCTGTTTGAGATTGTCTGCTTTGGGGAGAGTGAACATTCCCACTCAACTGGATGAGGGATACAGGCTAGCTGTCCGCCGCCACAACGATGAGGTTAGTGTTGATAATCACAAGTTTACTGGAGGACTGAAACTGACAAGGCTGACAAGATAGGACCCTTTTGTCCATTGTTATTGGATAGGAACAGAACTTATAACCAGCTCCTGACCTAAATAGATCTTAGCACAACATTTTACTCAACATATCATATTCCATATTCACTATAACAAATATATTTACTACGACATTAGCAAGAACCGCCACATCCTCAGCCGGCTAATCCAGTGTGTGAAGTTTTGCGGAGTGTTTGAGTTAGCTTTGCGAGGCAAAGATGAAACTGAGGGCTCCACCAACCCTGGTAAGCCAACACTTTTGAGATCAGTCAATAAATGCTTCTGGTATTGACTTATATGCTGCCCCTGTCTTCATGTTGTTGCTGGACATATCTTTTTTAAAATGTGTGTAGGTCACCTAAATCATCAGAAAAATTGCCCCCCCTGAGAATTTTTTCAGGAGCCGCCACTGCAAGAAACGACATACAGTTCCTTGCAAAAGTATTCATCCCACTTGGCGTTTTTCCTATTTTGTTGCATTACAACCTGTAATTTAAATTGATTTTTATTTGGATTTCATGTAATGGACATACACAAAATAGTCAAAATTGGTGAAGTGAAATTAAAGAAATAACTTGTTTCAAAAAATTCTAAAAAATAAATAACTAAAAAGTGGTGCGTGCATATGTATTCACCCCCTTTGCTATGAAGCCCCTAAATAAGATCTGGTGCAACCAATTACCTTCAGAAGTCACATAATTAGTTAAATAAAGTCCACCTGTGTTCAATCTAAGTGTCACATGATCTCAGTATATATACACCTGTTCTGAAAGGCCCCAGAGTCTGCAACACCACTAAGCAAGGGGCACCACCAAGCAAGCGGCACCATGAAGACCAAGGAGCTCTCCAAACAGGTCAGGGACAAAGTTGTGGAGAAGTACAGATCAGGGTTGTGTTATAAAAAAAAATCTGAAACTTTGAACATCCCACGGAGCATCATTAAATCCATTAGTTAAAAATTGAAAGAATATGGCACCACAACAAACCTGCCAAGAGAGGGCCACCCACCAAAATTCACGGACCAGTCAAGGAGGGCATTAATCAGAGAGGCAACAAAGAGACCAAAGATAACCCTGAAGGAGCTGCAAAGCTCCACAGCGGAGATTGGAGTATCTGTCCATCAAACCACTTTAAGCTGTACACTCCACAGAGCTGGGCTTTACAGAAGAGTGGCCAGAAAAAAGCCATTGCTTAAAGAAAAAAATAAGCAAACACGTTTGGTGTTCGCCAACAGCCATGTGGGAGACTCCCCAAACATATGGAAGAAGGTACTCTGGTCAGATGAGACTAAAATTGAGCATTTTGGCCATCAAGGAAAAAGCTATGTCGAGGGAGAGTCTCCCACAAGGCATGAGAGGGAGTCAGCTAGGAAACTAAGTAACTAAGAACGCACCCACCCACCGTATTTATGTTATCTGGCAGACATGTTCTCAGGCTCCAACTATCACACTCCTTTTACTCACAGGCAGACAGACAGGTAGAGAGACAGACACACTGACAGACAAATAGATAGACACACAGACAGACAGGCAGGCAGACAGACAGACACACACACACACAGACAGACAGACAGACAGACAGACAGACAGACAGACAGACAGACAGACTGAGACAGACAGACAGACACACACAGGCAGACAGGCAGACAGACAGACTGAGACAGACAGACAGGCAGGCAGCGACAGACAGACAGACACACAGACAGACACACAGACACACAGACAGACAGACAGACAGACAGACAGACAGACAGACAGACAGACTGAGACAGACTGAGACAGACAGACAGACAGACAGACAGACAGACAGACAGACAGACAGACAGACAGACAGACAGACAGACAGACAGACAGACTGAGACAGACAGACAGACTGAGACAGACAGACAGACAGACAGACAGACAGACAGACAGACAGACAGACAGACAGACAGACAGACAGACAGACAGACAGACAGACAGACAGACAGACAGACAGACAGACAGACAGACAACACACACTCTCTGAGCAGTATGATGGAAATGGGACAAGATGCCACCATGCTGCCCTGGGTGTTTGTTCGGGTCAATCCCTATCCCTTATGCATGCTAATCCTTACTCACATTAGCATGGGCTTGTTGTCAACAATAATCCCAAAAATTACTATTTGCAGGAATTTTAGGGTAGAGTGTCTCTTATACAATATTGCGAAAGGGACTTACAGTTTCAGTGTGTTGTTGGTGTATGTGTGCAGGTGCATGTTATTGGTGACCTGTGATTTGTGATACTGTACAGTGTGTGTGTGAGTGCGTGCGCGTGTGTGTGTGTGTGTGTGTGTGAGAGTGCGTGCGTGTGTGTGTGTGTGTGTGTGAGTGCGTGTGTGTAGTACTGTGTGAACACTGCACGGCCCTCCAGGTGAAACTCACCTGAACAAGTTTTGTGTTGTGTGTTGTCATGACAACGCTCCAAAGACTCGACCACAGGTGAAACGCTCTGGAATGTGGAGTTGGCGAAGAGGAATCCCAAAGACACTCATTATGTGTCTCTCCCTCCTCCTCTGTCTTTCACTTCCTCCTTCTCTCTGTCTCTCTGTCTTGCAACACTTTCACCTGTAAGTTAAAAATAGCATAGTTTACATAGCAACTGTACTATCAACATAGACAATGCAGACCAATCACTGCTAGGCAAATCCCCGCCTTATCATAGTTCGTTGGTCACCATGGTGGCGCAGTGGTCTAAGGCACTGCATCGCAGTGCTAACTGTGCCACTAGAGATCCTGGTTCGAATCCAGGCTCTGTCGCAGCCGGCCGCGACCGGGAGACTCATGGGCGGTGCACAATTGGCCCAGGGTAGGGAAGGGAATGGCCGGCAGGGATGTAGCTCAGTTGATAGAGCATGGCGTTTGCAACGCCAGGGTTGTGGGTTTGATTCCCACGGGGGGCCAGTATAAAAAAATATATATATATGTATTCACTAACTGTAAGTCGCTCTGGATAAGAGCGTCTGCTAAATGACAAAAATGTAAATGTAATAGCAACACCCACCCGTAGTATGCGCTCCAGCAGGTATATCTCACTGGTCATCCCCAAAGCCAACACCTCCTTTGGCCACCATTCCTTCCAGTTCTCTGCTGCTAATGACTGGAACGAATTGCAAAAATCTCTGAAGCTGGAGACTCTTATCTCCCTCACTAACTTCAAGCATCAGTTGTCAGAGCAGCTTACCGATCACTGCACCTGTACACAGCCCATCTGTAATTAGCCACCCAACTACCTCATCCCCATATTGTTATTTATTTTGCTCATTTGCACCCCCCTATCTCTATTTGCAATCTTAAAACTGCACTTATCACCCAGTTTATCTAAAATTTAATTATTTTGCCCCTATGGCCCTTTTATGCCTTTCCTCCATAATTTCATTGACACACGATAAGATGTTCATTTTGTTTTTTTTATGTAGTTTTTTTTATCCCCCGGTAATCTCTGCGGGTTTTTGTTTTTTTTCGCCGGGTTTGCTTTTTTTGGCCCGGGCGCTTTTTAATAAAAATAAAGCATGTTTTAGAGTCTTTGGTTTAAAATAGCCTAATTATGTAATATTTTCTGTATTTTTGTCTTGGGGGGTGATGTCTGGTCTATGGGGCGATGTTGCGTCTACTGGGGGTGTGTCTGCTGTCTACTGGGGTGATTTTTTTTTGATTTTTTCTACGGGGGGGTTTTTTTGCTTTTTACTGGGGCTGTTTGTCTGCTGTCTACGGGGGGCGATGTCTGCTGTCACGGGGGCTGATGTCTGCTGTCTACTGGGGCTAAATGTCTGCTGTCTACTGGGGCTGATGTCTGCTGTCTACTGGGGCTGATGTCTGCTGTCTACTGGGGCTGGATGTCTGCTGTCTACTGGGGCTGATGTCTGCTGTCTACTGGGGCTGATGTCTGCTGTCTACTGGGGCTGATGTCTGCTGTCTACTGGGGCTGATGTCTGCTGTCTACTGGGGCTGATGTCTGCTGTCTACTGGGGCTGATGTCTGCTGTCTACTGGGGCTGATGTGCTTCTACTGGGGCTGATGTCTGCTGTTACTGGGGCTGATGTCTGCTGTCTACTGGGGCTGATGTCTGCTGTCTACTGGGGCTGATGTCTGCTGTCTACTGGGGCTGATGTCTGCTGTCTACTGGGGCTGATGTCTGCTGTCTACTGGGGCTGATGTCTGCTGTCTACTGGGGGCTGATGTCTGCTGTCTACTGGGGCTGATGTCTGCTGTCTACTGGGGCTGATGTCTGCTGTCTACTGGGGCTGATGTCTGCTGTCTACTGGGGCTGATGTCTGCTGTCTACTGGGGCTGATGTCTGCCTGTCTACTGGGGCTGATGTCTGCTGTCTACTGGGGCTGATGTCCTGCTGTCTACTGGGGCTGATGTCTGCTGTCTACTGGGGCTGATGTCTGCTGTCTACTGGGGCTGATGTCTGCTGTCTACTGGGGCTGATGTTGCTGTCTACTGGGGGATGTGCTGTCTACTGGGGCTGATGTCTGCTGGACTACTGGGGCTGATGTCTGCTGTCTACTGGGGCTGATGTCTGCTGACTACTGGGGCTGATGTCTGCTGTCTACTGGGGCTGATGTCTGCTGTCTACTGGGGCTGATGTCTGCTGTCTACTGGGGCTGATGTCTGCTGTCTACTGGGGCTGATGTCTGCTGTCTACTGGGGCTGATGTCTGCTGTCTACTGGGGCTGATGTCTACTGTCTACTGGGGCTGATGTCTGCTGTCTACTGGGGCTGATGTCTGCTGTCTACTGGGGCCGCAGGTAGCTATCTGTGTTTGTGACAGTTCTGTTTTTTTAAATACAACGTTATAGACTACTATTATCGTTTCAGGTACAAACAGTGGCACTTTCTCATGGAAACCTCATGTCCAACATAGGAACGAAGAAGATTAAGAAACTATGTTCAACATATGTCTCGTCTTGGGCGGCAGGTAGCTTAGTGGTTAAGAGCGTTGTGCCAGTAACCGAAAGGTCGCTGGTTCTAATCCCCGAGCCGACTAGGTGAAAAATCTGTCGATGTGCCCTTGAGCAAGGCACTTAACCCTAATTGCTCCTGTAAGTTGCTCTGGATAAGAGCGTCTGCTAAATGACTAAAATGTAAATGATTAACTTTCCTGGCTGCAGTACCAAAACCAAACACATGGGCTCATTGTTGCGTTGACGTTGACGTCATAAACCTGCGACATTCCTTCAACGTTGCGTTTTCAAAATGGCGTAATCTGAAAGAAAACAATGTGACGTTGAAAACTATTGTGGGGAAACGAGAGGATTTCATTTAATTAACCGCACCGGCAGCTATAAATCCTGCCACACTATGACGGTGTGCAACTTTTGGATGCAAGGCCGGTGTCGATATGGCGACAGGTGTTGGAATGAGCACCCAAAAGGAGGCGGCGGTAGTGGCGGCAGCTACGTTGGAAATTACAACAGTCGTCCCCCTCAACAGTCCAACAGAGGCGGAGGTAACGGGTAACTAGTAGCTAGCCTCTGCCCCACAGGCTTTCACCTTCACTTTCGACAACAACGTCGGAGAAGCTTGGGAGCCGAGGCTAACTAGCTGTAGTACTAGCTAGTACTATTGTTCATCCGGGTCCCCAGACCCCCAGTCTGTTTCTGTTAGTCAACCCACCATTGTAATAATAATATAATAATATGCCATTTAGCAGACGCTTTTATCCAAAGTGACTTACAGTCATGTGCGCATACATTTTTACGTCCCGGGGATCGAGCCCACTACCCTGGCGTTACAAGCGCCATGCTCTACCAATTGAGCTACAGAGGACCACTATTGTAGCTAATAGCCACAAACTCGACTATAACAGTTTTACCTTTTAGCCAAGCTAGCTGGCTACTTTTCTTTCTAGTAGTCTCGGCTTGACATCCGTTACAAAATGTTACGGCAGTGGGATAAGAGAGTGGTTATGAGGAACGCTTGTACTGTACCTGTGATGGTTTTTGGTTGACTGATTATTTGGACCAATCACGATTTCGCGGGTGTGCACAGATGCCAGTCTGTGCACACAGTCTGTCTGGCATCTTTTGAATTCAGATGGACATAAATTAAATAAACAGCAACAGATGGTATGGTCTTGGTCCTCTTCAGAATGTATGTGTGGGGGGAAGTACTGTTGGTGATGAAACATTGGTGAGCACAGACAATAATACTGACAACCTGAGCCCATCCAGTCCCCAGCTCAGGCTCAGGCCGTTACCTTACGACCCCGAACACTCCAGTCAAGACCCAGGGGAAAAAGATGAGAGGGCAAGAGGGTATGTCACTTCTTGAGATGCAAAACAATATTGTGATGCTTTTGACATTAAAGATAGATGAAATGGCAGATGGCTGGGAGGACATGGTGAAAACTGAGGACATAAAAACATCTGTTGACTTTATCTCTGGAGAAGTGAAAAACCCTCAAAAGTGACATAAAGAAGGTGGAAGTTATCTGCCAGGAAAATGAAAAGAAGGTGGCTGAGCAAAAGGTGAATGAGGCGGAGCGATGCCAGCGCAGGTGGAACCTGAGGATCCATTGAATTCCAGAGCGGGCGGGTGAGGACATCAAACGCAGAGTTGTTGACATCTGTGGAGCTGTCTTTCCCGAATCAAAAGCCACATTTCCAGAAAATGTGGATATCGTTCATGTTTGGAAGACCCAAAGATCAAGACAAGTCCAAGGACAACCATCATCCGGTTCACCAACAGATCTACACGGGATCTTCTCTGGAGGCGAGCAAAGAACTGTGAGTTCCTTATCAAGCAAAAATTGAGGTTCACGGAGGATCTGACCTCTGCATACAAAGTGACACGGGAGAAATTGTGGCAGATGGTGGCTGCAGCTCGAAAGGCAGGGAAAACTGCATTATTTTGTCTGTGCAAAAAGTGATCATTGATGGGAAAGAAATACGGCCAAATCAGAACATTTGAGAGCGAGCCAGAGTCTTAACTCGGACAGAACTGGTACGCCTAAACACTGCCTAATTGCAAGGTGAAAAGCAAAAAAACCTTTTTATTGTAAAGAATTTACACAAACACTTCAATGAGAAAAGGTTGACCTGAACTGGTAAACTAACACTAACTATGGGTGAATAACTGCTTATTGTTGTAAGGTCTACACAATGTCTCCCCCTTGTGGGAGTAAGAATACTTTGGTAACGTTATGAACAGTCTTTTGAGTTACATGTCCTTAGGAAAAGCTTACATTAGCATAACAAGGTTGTTGGTTGAAGTTGCTGTCTTTTATCTCTGTTCAGTTAATGTCGGGGGGGGGGGGGGGTATTTGTGATTTACTCAAATGTAAGGCTATTTTCCTGTATTGTAAACGGTTTAATGCAGACTTTTTACTTTCTACAAGGAGACTTGTGCTTGTTCTTCCGATCTAGCTTTTTGGAGAGAAAAAAAATCAATGGGGTAACGATATCTGGTGATCATATGGCAACAACCACTGCAGCTGTAGCAGTTGTAAGAGGTGCATGTAAAGGGAAAGTCATCAGTAGTAAGACTCAATCCTCCGGAAGACATTAAGGGAAGACTAATAGAGTTAAAGGTGTATTTCCAAATATCAAAATTATCTTGCGTGGAGATTTTAATTCTGTGTCTAATGTGAGGATTGACAGATATCCCCATCCTAATAGATTCAGCATTGTTAATCCTGAGTTTAATAATCTATGTCTTGGTCTTGGATTATTCGATATTTGGAGATCTAAATATCCTGATATTTGTGATGGCCACTCCAATACCTTGACTTTGTTGTCCTTAAGCCATTTTGCCACAACTTTGGAAGTATGCTTGGGGTCATTGTCCATTTGGAAGACCCATTTGCGACCAAGCTTTAACTTCCTGACTGATGTCTTGAGATGTTGCTTCAATATATCCACATAATTTTCCTTCATGATGCCATCTATTTTGTGAAGTGCACCAGTCCCTCCTGCAGCAAAGCACCCACACAGCATGATGCTGCCACCCCCGTGCTTCACGGTTGGGATGGTGTTCTTCGGCTTGCAATCACCCCCTTTTCCTCCAAACATAATGATGGTCATTATGGCCAAACAGTTCTATTTTTGTTTTATCAGACCAGAGGACATTTTTCCAAAAAGTATGATCTTTGTCCCCATCTGCAGTTGCAAATCGTAGTCTGGCTTTTTTATGACGGTTCTGGAGCAGTGGCTTCTTCCTCGCTGGGCTGCCTTTCAGGTTATGTCGATATAGGACTTGTTTTACTGTGGATAGAGATACTTTTGTACCTGTTTCCTCCAGCACCTTCACAAGGTCCTTTGCTGTTGTTCTGGAATTGATTTGCACTTTTCGCACCAAAGTACGTTCATCTCTAGGAGACAGAACGCGTCTCCTTCCTGAGCGGTATGACGGCTGCGTGGTCCCATGGTGTTTATACTTGCGTACTATTGTTTGTACAGATGAACGTGGTACCTTCAGGCGTTTGGAAATTGCTCCCAAGGATGAACCAGACTTGTGGAGGTCTACAATTTTTTTGCTGAGGTCTTGGCTGATTTCTTTTGATTTTCCCATGATGTCAAGCAAAGAGGCACTGCGTTTGAATGTAGGCCTTGAAATACATCCACAGGTACACCTCCAATTGACTCAAATGATGTCAATTAGCCTATCAGAAGCTTCTAAAGCCATGACAAAATTTTCTGGAATTTTCCAAGCTGTTTAAAGGCCCAGTCAACTTAGTGTATGTAAACTTCTGACCCACTGGAATTGTGATACAGTGAATTATAAGTGAAATAATCTGTCTTTAAACAATTGTTGGAAAAATGACTTGTGTCATGCACAAAGTAGATGTCCTAACCGACTTGCCAAAACTATAGTTTGTTAACAAGACATTTGTGGAGTGGTTGAAAAACAAGTTTTAATGACTCCAACCTAAGTGTATGTAAACTTCCGACTTCAACTGTATATATGAAAACTCTGTCAAGATTTTGCTATTCCCTCTGCTAGAAAATACTGGAATGCAGCCCAGGACAAGTGAACTGGAACAGAGTCTTGTTGTTGTCTGGCAAATATTGTATATCTATTAAGGTGAAAGAAGTATCATACGAACCTGTAAAGACCTTTTATTGTACACAGATTCAAAATTGCTATTGATAACAAATGTGTATTTTGTGGTTGTGACTCTTGACCGTTTATTTTGGGACTGTTCTTTTGTCAGAATATTTTATTTTAAAAGAAACTACTATTAATGTTAATTTGAAAGGCTCTGATATGATGTTTTATTTTTGATCCAAGTGATATGGACCCCGATTTAACTTTCAATGTTAATTTGTTTATTTTTCATGGAAGATTCTTTCTCCATGAAATGAAGAGGGCGGAGAATCAACCCCTCTTCACATTGGAATAAGATAGAATAGATAGAATTGAAACATTATTTTGAAATGATCAGTACGTGTAAAAACAAATAAAAACTAAAACTTTTTTGAGAAATTGAAAATATATCTCGACATGTAATACCTCTTCCTGTCTGTTAGGTTTATGTATTATTTTTGTTTTATTGTTCATAAAATATAAAAAATATATATATTATAATTATTCCACAATACTGAGGAAGGATCAGCTCCTAGAAAGATATCACCTATGAGGCAGCTCATTCTAATGCCTATAATAACGCACTAAATCACAGATTTGGCACATTGTACACCTGTTGTTACACATCATGAAGTATATTGAGACAAATTACAGACAGTAACCTACAGGTAGGAAAATTAAACAAAATTGATTGAACATGAAATGTTTTTCAATACGGTTGAAATAGGCCTATAGCCTACTGTATTTATATTTTAATGCGGTCATCTCGGTTTTCATTTGAAGCATCTTTTTATACGTCGCTTGTTTGTTCGTATCAATTGCAAAGACATTGGCAACTTTGTATTTGTAGTCAACTTTGTTCTGAAGTTATCGGTGGTCGCAGAGGCGGATAAAACATGTGATTCTATGTTTAGCTGTGATCTTCTGTGTATAAAGTGACGCGGGGGGGGGGCAAAAAAGAATCTAACGACACACTTAACTGTTCTACGAGTGGTATGAAAAATGTATGCACTCACTAACTGTAAGTCGCTCTGGATAAAGGCGTCTGCTAAAATGACTAAAATGTAAATGTCTGAGGCAGGCGTTAGATTACGTGCGTTTTCAAGTGCAACGTTAATAACGACGGTTTTGGGAAACAGCTCGAAGATTTAACGATTGCTCATACAAAGGTTCTAATGATGAACTTAGCCTTAAGATGCTTTTGGGAAACTTGGCCCTGGCTAGTAAAACAAATGTGATGGGTTAATTCATCATGGCATGTTGTCTAGCAACACATTTCTCCCATCCAATATTTAGGTCATCTAAACCTATGAATGTCCTGTTTTTTCAGGGTTTGGGAACAGAGTGTGGGTGAACCCAGCTCCGAGGTCTGGAGGAGGAAACTACGTCCAGCCGTCATCCTTCTCCTCCCAGCAGGGTGGGGATGACTGGGGAGGGGGAGGAAGAGGAGGGGGAGGTGGGGGCAACAACAACTGGGGTCCTGGAGGAGGAGGAAGAGGAGGAGGAGGAGGAGGAGGAAGGGACAGTGAAGTCAAGAGCTCCAATTTCAGTTTTGCAGCCTCCTCTCCAAACCAAAACAGATTTTCTGCCTTGAGCACTGGAGAAGATGAAGACAATGGAAAACATTTGTAAGTGACTGGTTGGGTGGATACAGTTTCCACATACAACACACACACATAGTTAGTCCCTGACAAAGTCTGTAAATGTAATAGCCGGTTAATCAGAATGTCTTCTCTCCTCACCAGGGAGACCATCCAGAAGGATATGGAGATCTGGGAGACTTCAGGCCAGTGGCTTTTCTCCTGTTACTCTGTCCTCAAAGCAACCATCTCAGGTAAGACCAAAACAGAACTGCTTAGCTTTGATCCATCCCACTATGGGAACAGATTGATGATGTCAGCGCCATATACATGGGGCCGGACACAGCTGTGGAGGAGGATTTGGAGGGAGTGGTTTCGGGAGTGCAGCGCCGGTTGCTGCACGTGGGTAGGGTTTTGGGGCTATGGTAGCAGGGACAGAAGGACGACTGTGGACTGGGGGGGGGGGCAAGCAGAAACCCGTCTCTTCACCCCCAAGAGCCCAGCTGAGTGAAGAGGACCTGAAGGAGTTTTGGAGGGAAGATGTTCACCCCTGGGGCCAGATTACCACTCAGACCAAATCCCCGCCTGTTTGATATGCTGGTGGTCTTGAAGCCCACCGTGGACATCGTGCAAAAAATGGCTTGTCTCCTTTTCTTTAACGGACCTGATGGGAAAGAGCTGGACTGAATGTCTCTGAACCCATTTTGATGAGTAAAAACCCTTATGTCCCCCCCCCCCCATCCTTGATGTAATCACTGACCTGACTAGTTTCTACTGATACAATCAATCGAATGGATTCTGAATGATGTCATGTTTCCAACCAAGAGGGTGTTTCTGGTAATACTGCCTTGCCATCTGGTTGAAATGTTTCCTTTGTAAAATGGAGGACGAGCAGAATGACAACATGATCATAGTCAGACTCCTGGAGGTCTACAGGGACTCAATATTTCAACATTAAAATAAGTGGGGTTTCAATTATGGTTGGTGGTATTTTTGCTTTGCATAGATTTTTTAAAATAATGATGGGCTGTTGCTTTCATCTCATTCCGTTTTTTTCCCCCAGATGTAAACTCAGCAAAAAAAGAAACGTCCCTTTTTCAGGACCCTGTCTTTCAAAGATAATTCGTAAAAATCCAAATAACTTCACAGAACTTCACTGTAAAGGGTTTAAACACTGTTTCCCATGCTTGTTCAATGAACCATAAACAATTAATGAACATGCACCTGTGGTACGGTCGTTAAGTCACTAACAGCTTACAGACGGTAGGCAATTAAGGTCACAGTTATGAAAACTTAGGACACTAAAGAGGCCTTTCTACTGATTCTGAAAAACACCAGAAAGAAAGATGCCCAGGGTCCCTGCTCATCTGCGTGAACATGCCTTAGGCATGCTGCAAGGAGGCATGAGGACTGCAGATGTGGCCAGGGCAATAAATTGCAATGTCTGTACTGTGAGACGCCTAAGACAGCGCTACAGGGAGACAGGACGGACAGCTGATCGTCCTCGCAGTGGCAGACCATGTGTAACAACACCTGCACAGGATCGGTACATCTGAACATCACACCTGCGGGACAGGTACAGGATGGCAACAACAACTGCCCGAGTTACACCAGGAACGCACAATCCCTCCATCAGTGCTCAGACTGTCCGCAGTAGGCTGAGAGAGGCTGGACTGAGGGCTTGTAGGCCTGTTGTAAGGCAGGTCCTCACCAGACATCACCAGCAACAACGTCGCCTATGGGCACAAACCCACCGTCGCTGGACCAGACAGGACTGGCAAAAAGTGCTCTTCAATGACGAGTCGCGGTTTTGTCTCACCAGGGGTGATGGTCGGGTTCACAATGCCACCAGCCGTACTGCTCGTTCTCTGCGTGATTTCCTGCAAGACAGGAATGTCAGTGTTCTGCCATGGCCAGCGAAGAGCCCGGAGCTCAATCCCATTGAGCATATCTGGGACCTGTTGGATCGGAGGGTGAGGGCTAGGGCCATTCCCCCCAGAAATGTCCGGGAACTTGCAGATGCCTTGGTGGAAGAGTGGGGTAACATCTCACAGCAAGAACTGGCAAATCTGGTGCAGTCCATGAGGAGGAGATGCACTGCAGTACTTAATGCAGCTGGTGGCCACACCAGATACTGACTGTTACTTTTGATTTTGATCCCCCCCTTTGTTCAGGGACACATTAGTCAATTTCTGTTAGTCACATGTCTGTGGAACTTGTTCAGTTTATGTCTCAGTTGTTGAATGTTATGTTCATACAAATATTTCCACGTTAAGTTTGCTGAAAATAAACGCAGTTGACAGTGTGAGGACGTTACTTTTTTTTGCTGAGTTTATATTGTATGAATGATTTTTTGTTTTGTCATTCATTAAATGAACACTGTCTATGATTTCAGCTCACAAGAACATGAAAACGTGGACAGTAGCATTTGTTTACTTGGATCCCTGTTGGCTTTTTCAGAAGCAGCAGCTATTCTTCCTGGGGTCCACATAAAACACATGACAAGGAACACAACACTGACAGACAAGGACAGTCACACACATTTAAAATACAATAATATACAAACAAATAATACAAACAATACAACTAAATAATAATGTGTGTGTGTGTGTGTGTGTGTGTGTTACTGTGTGTGTGTGTATGTGTGTCCTCACGGTCCTCGCCGTTCCATGAGGTGTTGTTTAATCTATTGTTTTAATGGTCATTTTGCTGTTTGCTTGAGGAATTGGAGAGTTCAATGCGATCATGGCTCTGTATATTACTGTGCGTTGGGGCCTGTGAAGAGACTCTGAGTATATTGAATGGATGTGGAGGGCATTGAACCCTGTCCTCTCCTTTGGTGCAGGGTTTACAGAGCTCTCTCCAGAGGAGCTGAGACAGGAGTATTACAACACCAAGCCATCTGGAGACCTGCAGGGATATGTGAGTAGAATCACATCCACATCCCTCTATCTGCGTGAACACGGTATAATGAAGACGAAGCCATCTGCTCTGGAGTTCAATACAATGTGGTCCTCTGTAGCTCAGCTGGTAGAGCACGGCGCTTGTAACGCCCAGGGTAGTGGGTTCGATCCCCGGGACCACCCATATGTAAAAATGTATGCGCACATGACTGTAAGTCACTTTGGATAAAAAGCATCTGCTAAATGGCATATTATTATTATTATTATTAATATTACAATGAAGAACATACTTTATTGATCCACATGAGACAGACATTTTGTCTTCTACTTTTACCCAACCCCTTCGATATACACACACACACATTATGTAGGAGAGGCTGTAGCAGTCGGCTGCCCAATGACTAGTTTAGGGGGTTAAGTTCCTTGCTTCTAACTTAAGGACAGTGATTCCAGAGTGTATAGCCATTTCGTCCATGTGTGTCTGTATCCTAAGGTGAATGCACCAATTTGTAAGTCGCTCTGGATAAGAGCGTCTGCTAAATGACGTAAATGTATGTCTTTATTGTCTGAGAAATGAATTCCAATCAATACTAACAATCTTCTGTATGTCTGTAGGCTAATGTCGTCAATCAGCTGCTCAACCAATGGAGAAGCAGAGTCCAGGAGCTGAGGGCTATGAGCGGCAACACCAGAGTCGCTATGGTGACACACACATACACACACACACACACACACACTTCTTTCTGTAGTAATATGACAAGAAAAATACAAAGCCATATATGTACAAGGCATGTAATCCTATCTCCTCTCTCCCAGCTTGCAGAGCTCGACAACCCAGCACCACAGGCAGCGTCTGGAGGTTTTGGGTCGACACCAGTGACCGGCTTTGGGTCCTCAGCTCCATCAGGTTTTGGGTCCTCAGCTCCATCAGGTTTTGGGTCCTCAGCTCCATCAGGTTTTGGGTCCTCAGCTCCATCAGGTTTTGGGTCCTCAGCTCCATCAGGTTTTGGATCCTCAGCACCATCAGGTTTTGGATCCTCACCACCATCAGGTTTTGGGTCCTCAGCACCATCAGGTTTTGGAGCAGGTAAGATCTGCTGTAACCTGATGAGACCCTCTGTAACTCCTATGTTGAGTGGATGAGACCCTCTGTAACTCCTATGTTGAGTGGATGAGACCCTCTGTAACTCCTATGTTGAGTGGATGAGACCCCCTGTAACTCTCTGTTGACTGGATGAGAACCCTCTGTAACTCCTATGTTGACTGGATGAGACCCTCTGTAACTATGTTGACTGGATTGAGACCCTCTGTAACTCCTATGTTGACTGGATGAGACCCTCTGTAACTCCTATGTTGACTGGATGAGACCCTCTGTAACTCCTATGTTGACTGGATGAGACCCTCTGTAACTCCTATGTTGACTGGATGAGACCCTCTGTAACTCCTATGTTGACTGGATAAGACCCTCTGTAACTCCTATGTTTGACTGGATGAAGACCCTCTGTAACTCCTATGTTGACTGGATGAGACCCTCTGTAACTCCTATGTTTGAGTGGATAAGACCCCTCTGTAACTCCTATGTTTGACTGGATGAGACCCTCTGTAACTCCTATGTGAACTGGATGAGACCCTCTGTAACTCCTATTGTTGACTGGATGAGAACCCTCTGTAACTCCTATGTTGAGTGGATGAGACCCTCTGTAACCTCCTATGTTGACTGGATGAGACCCTCTGTAACTCCTATGTGACTGGATGAGACCCTCTGTAACTCCTATGTTGACTGGATGAGACCCTCTGTAACTCCTATGTTGACTGGATGAGACCCTCTGTAACTCCTATGTTGACTGGATAAGACCCTCTGTAACTCCTATGTTGACTGGATAAGACCCTCTGTAACTCCTATGTTGACTGGATGAGACCCTCTGTAACTCCTATGTTGACTGGATGAGACCCTCTGTAACTCCTATGTTGACTGGATGAGACCCTCTGTAACTCCTATGTTGAGTGGATGAGACCCTCTGTAACTCCTATGTTGACTGGATGAGACCCTCTGTAACTCCTATGTTGACTGGATGAGACCCTCTGTAACTCCTATGTTGGCTGGATAAAGACGTCAGCATGCTTCGGTTCGGCTTCGGAACCCAACGGCTCGCATCCTCCCTTAAAAGACCTTCGCTTGAAAAAAGAGACAAAAAGCAATAGTACTGTTTGTCCATCTTGAGACGCCGTAGCCAGTATACACTTCCTCAAAATTGTCAATTAAGAAATCTGTCATTAACTTTGACGTTTTTGCCGAGGAGATCTTAGTTGCGCAATTTTACATCTAACTAAGATGTTTGGTGCAGTATTTCTCAATCGAATTGTGCATGAAAACGATTCATCGCTCATTGAATGACAACAAACACTTCATTTAAGAATCCCTACTGTTGACCAATCACCGACCAAAGTATTTACTTGCACACTTAATTGACTTCATTCCTATGTTTATATTTACATTTTAGTAATTTAGCAGACGCTCTTATCCAGAGCAACTTACAGGAGCCATTAGGGTTAAGTGCCTTGCTCAAGGGCACATCGAAAGATTTTTCACCTAGTCGGCTCGGGAATTAGAACCAGCGACCTTTCGGTTACAGGCACAACGCTCTTAACCACTAAGCTACCTGCCGCCCAAGACGAGACATATGTTGAACATAGGAACGAAGAAGATTAAGAAACTATGTTGGACATGAGGTTTCCATGAGAAAGTGCCACTGTTTGTACCTGAAACGATAATAGTAGTCTATTACGTTATATTTAAAAAACAGAATTGTCACATACACCAGATAGGTGCAGTGAAATGTGTTGTTTTACAGGGTCAGCCATAGTAGTACGGCGCCCCCTGGAGCAAATTAGGGTTAAGTGCCTTGCTCAAGGACACAGACAGATTTTTCACCTTGTTGGCTCGGGTATTCGAACCAGCAACCTTTCGGATTCTGACCCAACGCTCTAACCGCTAGGCTACCTGCCAGCCAAGGAGGATGATATCTCTCTGGTACTTCTCTCAATCTAAAGCTGTACTCTCTCTCCTCTCCCTAGGCGTGCCAGCCCAGGAGGATGATATCTCTCTGGTACTTCTCTCAATCTAAAGCTGTACTCTCTCTCCTCTCCCTAGGCGTGCCAGCCCAGGCCCCAGGTGCCAGCAGTTTCAGCTTTGGTTCTGCTGCTCCCCTGCCTGCAGCTTCTGGTTTGGGCAGTGCTTTGGCAGGCACCGCCCCTGCTCCCGCTGGGGTCGGCTCTACGGCCACCGCTGCTCCCTCGGCAGCAGGTTTCTCCTTTGCCACCCCTGCTGCCAACAAAGACCCAACTACTGCCGGTTTCGGAGCTCCTGCTTCAGGGTTTGGAGCGCCTGCCTCTGCTTCCGGGTTCAGCTTCGCCTCGATGACCACTGGTGGAGGAGGATTTGGAGGGAGTGGTTTCGGGAGTGCAGCGCCGGTGGCTGCAAGTGGAGGGTTTGGGGCTATGGTAGCAGGGACAGGGACGACTGGGACTGGGGGGGGGGCAGCAGACAGTCTCTTCACCCCCAAGAGCCAGCTGAGTGAAGAGGACCTGAAGGAGTTTGGAGGGAAGAGGTTCACCCTGGGGCAGATACCACTCAGACCTCCCCCTGTTGATATGCTGGTGGTCTGAGCCCACCGTGGACATCTGCAAAATGGCTTGTCTCCTTTTCTTTAACAGACCTGATGGGAAAGAGCTGGACTGAATGTCTCTGAACCCATTTTGATGAGTAAAAACCCTTATGCCCCCCCCTTTTTGTTAACCCCTTTTTTTCAATTTTCACCAAATCTGCCTGTAAGGATATGCATATACTTGATACCATTTGAAAGGAAACACTTTGAAATGTGAAATTAATGTAGGAGAATATAACACATTAGATCTGGTAAAAGATAATACAAACAAAAAAACATGCATTTTCTATTTATTTATTTTGTTCCATCTTTGAAATGCAAGAGAAAGGCCACAATAAAATATTGCAGTTTAGGCGCAATTTAGATTCTGGCCACTAGATTTACATTTACATTTTAGTCATTTAGCAGACGCTCTTATCCAGAGCGACTTACAGGAGCAATTAGGGTTAAGTGCCTTGCTCAAGGGCACATTTACATCATTTAGCAGACGCTCTTATCCAGAACGACTCACAAATTGGTGCATTCACCCTATAGCCAGTGGGAAAACCACTTTACAAATTTTTTTTTGGGGGGGGGGGGGGGTAGAAGGATTACTTTATCCTATCCCAGGTAATCCTTAAAGAGGTGGGGTTTCAAATGTCTCCGGAAGGTGGTGAGTGACTCCGCTGTCCTGGCGTCGTGAGGGAGCTTGTTCCACCATTGGGGTGCCAGAGCAGCGAACAGTTTTGACTGGGCTGAGCGGGAACTATGCTTCTGCAGAGGAATGGGAACCAGCAGGCCAGAGGTGGATGAACGCAATGCCCTCGTTTGGGTGTAGGGACTGATCAGAGCCCGAAGGTACAGAGGTGCCGTTCCCCTCACTGCTCCATAGGCAAGCACCATGGTCTTGTAACGGATGCGAGCTTCAACTGGAAGCCAGTGGAGTGTGCGGAGGAGGGGGGTGACGTGAGAGAACTTGGGAAGGTTGAACACCAGACGGGCTGCGGCATTCTGGATGAGTTGTAGGGGTTTAATGGCACAGGCAGGGAGGCCAGCCAACAGCGAGTTGCAGTAGTCCAGACGGGAGATGACAAGTGCCTGGATTAGGACCTGTGCCGCTTCCTGTGTAAGGCAGGGTCGTACTCTCCGAATGTTGTAGAGCATGAACCTGCAGGAGCGGGTCACCGCCTTGATGTTAGCGGAGAACGACAGGGTGTTGTCCAGGGTCACGCCAAGGCTCTTCGCACTCTGGGAGGAGGGCACAACGGAGTTGTCAACCGTGATGGCGAGATCATGGAACGGGCAGTCCTTCCCCGGGAGGAAGAGCAGCTCCGTCTTGCCAGGGTTCAGCTTGAGGTGGTGATCCGTCATCCATACTGATATGTCTGCCAGACATGCAGAGATGCGATTCGCCACCTGGTTATCAGAAGGGGGAAAGGAGAAGATTAGTTGTGTATCGTCAGCGTAGCAATGATAGGAGAGGCCATGTGAGGATATGACAGAGCCAAGTGACTTGGTATATAGGGGATTCAGCAGGGAGGAAAAAGTGGCAAAGAGCTTCCTAGGGTTAGAGGCAGATGCTTGGAATTTAGAGTGGTAGAAAGTGGCCTTAGCAGCAGAAACAGATGAAGAAAATGTAGAGAGGAGGGAGTGAAAAGATGCCAGGTCGGCAGGGAGTTTAGTTTTCTTCCATTTCCGCTCCGCTGCCCGGAGCTCTGTTCTGTGAGCTCGCAATGAGTCATCAAGCCACGGAGCTGGAGGGGAGGACCGAGCCGGCCGGGAGGATAGGGGACACAGAGAGTCAAAGGATGCAGAAAGGGAGGAGAGGAGGGTTGAGGAGGCAGAATCAGGAGATTGGAGGGAGAAGGATTGAGCAGAGGGAAGAGATGATAGGATGGAAGAGGAGAGAGTAGTGGGAGAGAGAGAGCGAAGGTTGCGGCGGCGCATTACCATCTGTGTAGGGGCAGAGTGAGTAGTGTGGGAGGAGAGCGAGAGAGAAAAGGAAACAAAGTAGTGGTCGGAGACATGGAGGGGAGTTGCAGTGAGATTAGTAGAAGAGCAGCATCTAGTAAAGATGAGGTCAAGCGTATTGCCTGCCTTGTGAGTAGGGGGGGGACGGTGAGAGGGTGAGGTCAAAAGAGGAGAGGAGTGGAAAGAAGGAGGCAGAGAGAAATGAGTCAAATGTAGACATAGGGAGGTTGAAATCCCCCAAAACTGTGAGGGGTGAGCCATCCTCAGGAAAGGAACTTATCAAGGCGTCAAGCTCATTGATGAACTCTCCAAGGGAACCTGGAGGGCGATAGATGACAAGGATATTAAGCTTAAATGGGCTAGTGACTGTGACAGCATGGAATTCAAATGAGGAGATAGACAGATGGGTTAGGGGAAAAATTGAGAATGTCCACTTGGGAGAGATGAGGATTCCTGTGCCACCACCCCTCTGACCAGATGCTCTCGGGGTATGCGAGAACACATGGTCAGACGAGGAGAGAGCAGTAGGAGTAGCAGTAGGAGTAGCAGTGTTTTCAGTGGTAATCCATGTTTCCGTCAGCGCCAGGAAGTCGAGGGACTGGAGGTTAGCATAGGCTGGGATGAAGTCAGCTTTGTTGGCAGCAGAACGGCAGTTCCAGAGGCTGCCTGAGACCTGGAACTCCAGGTGTGGGGTGCGTGCAGGGACCACCAGGTTAGAGAGGCAGCAGCCACGCGGTGTGGGGCGTTTGTGTAGCCTGTGCAGAGAGGAGAGAACAGGGATAGGCAGAGGCATAGTTGACAGGCTGTAGCAAATGGCTACAATAATGCAGAGGAGATCGGAATGAAATGAGCTAAACATCAGGGAGAGGAGAGAGCAGGGCCCTCTCACCAAAAACTTCTACCTCAGAAACTATAATTGTTTCACTGAACCACCCGAACAAAAACTCTACCAACTTCCACCTTTAGAAATTAGAATTGTTGTGAACCACAGCGGTTCAATGTTTAAAGGAATAGACTCAACCCACTTTATTCAGCTAGCTAACTATGACACCATAGCTAACTAGCATGCTAGTTAGCTATGATTGATCCAGTGATCCAGTGATCCAGATTGATCCAGTGAAGCATTGCAATGCTGGACTATTATGTATCAAGTCTGCCCAAATGTGCCGAATTGGTCAATTGATACATTTTCAAGTACATAACTATAGAGAACATACAAAAATGATATGGTAATACAAAATGTAAGTTTACACACTAACTAAGCTTATACACTAACTTTCACACATCTAGATGGCTGGGCGTGGTGGGTGTGGAGCCAAAGACAGCAGGGGTTCAAACTGAGTTTCTTCAATAACAATTTATGATCAATAACATCAAAGGCTGCACACCTCCCAACTATCATCTTATTGTCCATTTCTTTTAACCGATCATCAGTCATCTGAGTCAGTGCATGGATGGATGGGGCCATGTATCGCGAGATCTTGGCCAACAACCTCCTTCCCTCAGTAAGAGCATTGAAGATGGGTCGTGGCTGGGTCTTCCAGCATGACAATGACCCGAAACACACAGCCAGGGCAACTAAGGAGTGGCTCCGTAAAATGTATGCACTCACTAACTGTAAGTTGCTCTGGATAAGAGCGTCTGCTAAATGACTAAAATATAATTGCAACATGTCACATTTTCCTCACTTTTATAAAACATGATATGATCTTTTCCACAATTTCGACATCTCGGCTTCTCTCTTCTGCAAACACTTGAGACATGACCAAAAGCTTTACAATGATCAAACTGCATTGGTCTTGGGATAAATGCTCTGACTTTGTAGTTTATATAACCCAACTGCACTTGAGTAGGGAGAGACTCCATATCAAAAAACAAAAGAACAGATCAACTATTCACTTTTTCTCCATTCACCACACGGTTCATCCGACGTGCATCAATCACTCCAGGAATATTTGTAATCTCTTCAAAACCGAATTCCCACGAGACGCCCGATATAACCCCCTTGAGGGGTGCCCTGTTCCGAAGAGACACACACAACACTTCAAACTTATCAAATCGGGTGTGATGCAACGCACGTTCCTTCTGATCCGCAGAAGCACAAAAAATCAAAACAAGCCTGCCTCTCGTGATCCTCACAGCCTTCCCTCTACCCAGCACTCTCTCCACCAGTTTGGATATCTCAAATAGTTTCTTCCAGATCGGTAATCTGATCAGCTGCTCCTCATTAACAAACCGTACTCCTACTAGATACGAAGGGACATTCTCAGCGCTGTACTCTACTTTGCTCTGTTTTCCATTCTTTTTGAACAATCCTCCAATTCTCCTTGATTTTACCGCCACTGGATTCAGAATCCGCTTGATCGTCTGCTTCCGCCGTCTTTCCTCCTCTAGCTCAGGATCCTTTCCTCAGGCTACACAGTACCACATCCTTTCCTCAGGCTACACAGTACCACATCCTTTCCTCAGGCTACACAGTACCACATCCTTTCCTCAGGCTACAGTACCACATCCTTTCCTCAGGCTACACAGTACCACATCCTTTCCTCAGGCTACAGTACCACATCCTTTCCTCAGGCTACACAGTACCACATCCTTTCCTCAGGCTACACAGTACCACATCCTTTCCTCAGGCTACACAGTACCACAGCGGACCCATTTTAAAATGAGAGGCTTTTCTTTTGTATTAAAACGTGTCCCAGTCCAACGCCTTCTTCTGCACCTACATTAAAATCACTCATTACTGCCACGCACAGGTCGGCTGATCCAGCAGCAGGAAAGGATTTTATCTCCTACAAATGTGTTTACATCCCTGTTTAGTGAGCATTTCTCCTTTGCCAAGATAATCCATCCACCTGACAGGTGTGGCATATCAAAAAGCTGATTAAACAATGTAATCATTACACAGGTGCACCTTGTGCTGGGGACCAAAAAAAAGGCCACTCTACAATGTGCAGTTTTGTCACACAACACAATGCCACAGATGTCCTCGAGTTTTGAGGGAGTGTGTAATTGGCATGGTGACAGCGGGAATGTCCACCAGAGCTGTTGCCAGATAATTGAACGTTCATTTCCCTTGCTGATGTCAACATTGTGAACAGAGTGCCCCATGGTGGCGGTGGGATTATGGTATGGGCAGGTATAAGATAGACAATGAACACGATTGCATTTTAGCGATTGGCAATTTGAATGCACAAAAATACCACGAGGAGATCCTGAGGCCTATTTTTTTTTTAAAGGTATCTGCATTTGTAAATCTGGAGGTGCCGGAACAAAAAGTGAGCGCAAGAAGGGGTACCTGGGGAGTTCTGAGGTACTGGAACACATGAGAAGAATAGAGCAGTAGAGTAGAGGTACTTACAGAAGTTGCACACATGGGAAACATTTTTAGTAGCCTAGGGTCCGGGAATAATGTAGCCTTTTATAAACGCATTTCATGCAATTCTATGTCATTTTACATGACTGGAGACTTCAGCAAAATCTTTTTTTAATAACGTACAAAATGATCGAAATGGCAGGCTACTTTGACACTGACAAACTGAGAATCTGAGATCAATAAACCTTGTCTTGAATCCATCAATAGCATAGGCCAGCTGTGTGGAGACACATATTGTAGGCTACAATATGAGGAGGAAATTATAGTCCTAAAAATGCTTTTCAGTTTCACTGACTCACCCAATGATGCGCAGCTCACTCGCTGTTGATGTCTGATGCGCTCGTGCCAAAAGCCTAATCTCTCTTGTTTTACCTTGTAAAGCAATATTTGGAAGTTGATCAAATATTTTGGTGACCTACAGCATAGTCTTCTCTTTTCAGCAGGAGCCATTTGCTTTCCAACCTGTGTTTTCCCTCGATTGTGTTTGAAATATTGCGAATGGCTTGTTTTGTCTGCATGCTATTTTTTTCACTGACAGATTTGCCACGCATTCCCGACTGTAGGCCATGCCTTGTTATTGGGATACAATCCACAGCAAGGATATTTAAATAATAAGCTCTGTGGCTAAATTCTAAGCCTTCTCATAGTGTAGTGGGCTATTCTGAATTATTCCATTTATTTCTGAACAGACAGCAGTAATTATATAACTTTGGCAAATATATTTACATTTGATCCTTCAGAAACCTTTACGCGATTCTATAAGGAAATAAATGGAGAGAGACGAGAGTCGCAACCTCATGTCTATCAGAGCAGAGAGGGAGAGAGGTCATAGAAAGTGAATCTCATTCTAGATACGAGAGAGATACAGGCGTGCTTCTCACACAGCCACGGCCACCCGTTGGTCTCAAGCAAAAGTTACAATGTTTGCGTAAACCATAAACCCGGGCCGGCCCAAACCGAATCAACTCTTAGAATGTTAGGGCTGGGCTGAAAATCTATTTTTTTCTCCTTACTTTTTTTTTGGGGGGGGGCAGGAGAATTAACGAAGAGGCAACTCCAATGAACTTTGATCAGGGGTGCAACTTTGGTTTTAGAAGTGGGGGGGACATAAGTTATTATTATTAATATATATTTTTTATTATATATTTTTAATATATATATATTTTTTTATCCAGTCGGATAAACACTCCAAACAGCCCACCCGACCACTCGGAGGCGTCCGCATGGTCCTAAAGCACACCGTTGCCTCGTTTTGTATCACATTCCAATGATAAAACTGGGGGGGGGGGGGGACAAAAATTCAATTTCAGAATGTGTGGGGGGGGGGGGGGGAACATGTCCCCCCCAGTCCCCAGTGAAAGTTGCGCCCCTGACTTTTGTTAGAATTTTTACATAGCAAAAAGTGTACAATATCTTTAATGCCTCGAAAGGGTTTTGGTATTTTATTAGGATCCCCATTAGCTGTTGCAAAAGCAGCAGCTTCTCTTCCTGGGGTCCACACAAAACATGAAACATGACATAATACAGAACATTGATAGACAAGAACAGCTCAAGGACAGAACTACATAAAACATTTTTTTAAAGGCACACGTAGCCTACATATCAATACATACACACAAACTATCTAGGTCAAATAGGGGAGAGGCGTTGTGCCATGAGGTGTTGCTTTATCTGTTTTTTGAAACCAGGTTTGCTGTTTATTTGAGCAATATGAGATGGAACGGAGTTCCATGCAATAATGGCTCTATATAATACTGTACGCTTTCTTGAATTTGTTCTGGATTTGGGGACTGTGAAAAGACCCCTGGTGGCATGTCTGGTGGGGTAAGTGTGTGTGTCAAAGCTGTGTGTAAGTTGACTATGCAAACAATTTGGGATTTTCAACACATTGTTTCTTATAAAAATAAGAAGTGATGCAGTCAGTCTCTCCTCAACTCTTAGCCAAGAGAGACTGGCATGCATAGTATTTATATCAGCCCTCTGATTACAATGAAGAGCAAGACGTGCCGCTCTGTTTTGTGCCAGCTGCAGCTTAACTAGGTTTTTCCTTGAAGCACTGGACCACACGACAGGACAATAATCAAGATTAGACAAAACTAGAACCTGCAGAACTTGCTTTTTGGAGTGTGGTGTCAAAAAAGCAGAGCATCTCTTTATTACGACAGACCTCTCCCCATCTTTACAACCATTGAATCTATATGTTTTGACCATGATAGTTTACAATCTAAGGTAACGCCAAGTAATTTAGTCTCCTCAACTTGTTCAACAGCCACACCAATCATTACCATATTCAGCTGAGGTCTAGAACTTAGGGAATGATTTGTACCAAATACAATGCTCTTAGTTTTAGAGATGTTCAGGACCAGTTTATTAGTGGCCACCCATTCCAAAACAGACTGCAACTCTTTGTTAAGGGTTTCAAGGACTTAATAAGCTGTAGTTGCTGATGCGAATATGTGGTTGAATCATCAGCGTACATAGACACACATGCTTTGTTTAATGACCTGGCCAAGGCTTTAGACTCTGTCAACCACCGCATTCTTATTGGCAGACTAAATAGCTTTGGTTTCTCAAATGACTGCCTCGCCTGGTTCACCAACTACTTCTCAGATAGAGTTCAATGTGTCAAATCGGAGGGCCTGTTGTCTGGACCTATGGCAGTCTCTATGGGGGTGCCACAGGGTTCAATTCTTGGGCCAACTCTTTTCTCTGTGTATATCAATGACGTCGCTCTTGCTGCTGGTGACTCTCAGATCCACCTCTACGCAGACGACACCATTTTGTATATATATTTTTTTTATACATCTGGCCCTTCATTGGACACTGTGTTAACAAACCTCCAAACGAGCTTCAATTCCATACAACACTCCTTCAGTAGCCTCCAACTGCTCTTAAACACTAGTAAAACTAAATGCATGCTCTTCAACCGAACGCTGCTTGCACCCGCCCACCCGACTAGAATCACTACTCTAGACGGGTCTGACCTAGAGTATGTGGACAACTACAAATATCTAGGTGTCTGGTTAGACTGTAAACTCTCCTTCCAGACTCACATTAAGAATCTCCAATCCAAAGTTAAATCTAGAATCGGTTTCCTATTTCGCAACAAAGCCTCCTTCACTCATGCTGCCAAACATGCCCTCGTAAAACTGACTATCCTACCGATCCTTGACTTCGGCGATGTCATTTACAAAATAGCCTCCAACACTCTACTCAGCAAATTGGATGTTGTCTATCACAGTGCCATCCGTTTTGTCTCCAAAGCCCCATATAATACCCACCACTGTGACCTGTACGCTCTTGTTGGCTGGTCCTCACTACATATTCGTCGCCAAACCCACTGGCTCCAGGCCATCTATAAATCACTGCTAGGCAAATCCCCGCCTTATCTTAGCTCATTGGTCACCATAGCAACACCCACCCGTAGTCTGCGCTCCAGCAGGTATATCTCACTGGTCATTCCCAAAGCCAACACCTCCTTTGGCCGCCATTCCTTCCAGTTCTCTGCTGCCAATGACTGGAACAAATTGCAAAAATCTCTGAAGCTGGAGACACTTATCTCCCTCACTAACTTTAAGCATCAGTTGTCAGAGCACCTTACCGATCACTGCACCTGTACACAGCCCATCTGAAATTAGCCCGCCCAACTACCTCATCCCTATATTGTTATTTATTTTGCTCATTTGTACCCCAGTATCTCTATTTGCACATCATCTCTTGCACATCATTCCAGTGTTAATACTAAATTGTAATTATTTTGCACTATAGCCTATTTTATTGCCTTACCTCCATAACTTGCTAAATTTGCACACTGTATATTAATTGTATTTCTGTTGTATTTTTGACTTTGTTTTGTTTTACCCCATATGTAACTCTGTGTTGTTGTTTTTATCGCACTGCTTTGCTTTATCTTGGCCAGGTCGCAGTTGTAAATGAGAACTTGTTCTCAACTGGTTTACCTGGTTAAATAAAGGTGAAATAAAAAATAAAAAATGCCAGTGGCAGGTCATTGGTAAAAATAGAAAAGAGTAGAGGGCCTAGAGAGCTGCCCTGTGGTACACCACACTTTACATGTTTGACATTAGAGAAGCTTCCATTAAAGAAAACTCTTTGACTTCTATTAGATAGATAGCTCTGAATCCACGATATGGCAGAGGTTGAAAAGTCATAAGTATATACTCTACTTGCCTTAAAATGGCTGCTTCTAGGGCTTAAAGGAGAATCACCCTATTCAACGTCTCCTGTAAACCCAGATTCTGGTTCAACAGTTGCAGTGCTGTTTAGGTTGTTAATTGGATTCCTTCTCACATTTCTAGATTTTGTTTTTTTAGATTTCATTTTTTTTACTTTGCACTTGTTTAAAATGTTACTGCATTGTTAGGAGCTAGTAACATAACCATTTCCCTGCACCTGCTATAAAGCTCCACTGTGGAGGTGTCATAATACCCATAAAACCAAGAAACACTTCAAATAAGGGCTGTGTTTTGTGTAGGCTTACCCTGGCGTGACGTTTCGATAACCTTGTAATTCTCTCTCGGACAAGGTGACTTTTATCAATATATTCGGCTCTATTTACGCTCAAATTCTAAAATGCTAATTAGCATCAAAGTAGACATCATGCAAAACTACAAATCCCAGCAAGCTCCTGTACCTCATCTCTACCTGACACCTTTGCTAACAGTTATTGTGTCAATTTAAAACTTGCACAAGACAGTTCACAGAATTGTCCATTTAAATATTTTTTGCCAATTTATTCATTCCTATATATAGCTAACACTAGATAGTTCATTCAAATGAAATTGTATTGGTCACATATTTAGCAGATGTTATTGCGGGTGTAGAGAAATGCTACACCTGCAATATACATTTATAATTAGTAGGTTTTGTTATCTGTTTTAAACCTTTTTTATTTTGGTACTTATGTATTGTTCCACTATTGTACTGTAGTGGAACAGGTTGAGAGCTTCAAGTTCCTTGGTGTCCACATCACCAACGAACTATGATGGTCCAAACACACCAAGACAGTTGTGAAGAGGGCACGACAAAGCCTATTCCCCCTCAGGAGACTGAAAAGATTTGGCATGGGTCCTCAGATCCTCAAAAAAGTATACAGCTGCACCATCGAGAGCATCCTGACTGGTTGCATCACCGCCTGGTATGGCAACTGCTTGGCCTCCGACCGCAAGGCACTACAGAGGGTAGTGCGTACGGCCCAGTACATCACTGGGGCCAAGCTTCCTGCCATCCAGGACCTCTATACCAGGCGGTGTCAGAGGAAGGCCCTCAAAATTGTCAAAGACTCCAGCCACCCTAGTCATAGACTGTTCTCTCTGCTACCGCACGGCAAGTGGTACCGGAGTGCCAAGTCTAGGTCCAAAAGACTTCTCAACAGCTTCTACCCCCAAGCCATAAGACTGCTGAACAGCTAATCATGGCTATCCGGACTATTTGCACTGCCCCCCCACCCCATCCTTTTTACGCTGCTGCTACTCTGTTAATTATTTATGTATAGTCACTTTAACTCTACCCACATGTACATATTACTTCAACTACCTCAACTAGCCGGTGCCCCCGCACATTGACTCTGCACCGGTACCCCCTTGTATATAGCCTCCCTACTGTTCTTTTATTTTACTTCTGCTCTTTTTTTCTCAACACTTACTTTTTTGTTAAAAAATAAATGCACTGTTGGTTAAGGGCTGTAAGTAAGCATTTCACTGTAATGTCTGCACCTGTTGTATTCGGCGCATGTGGCCAATAAAATTTGATTTGATTTGATTTATATAGTTTTTTTGTGGTGTTGTTTTCATAAAAGCCCTTGGTTTTTTTTGTAACTTGTCATACTCCGCTGTCTGTATCCGCATGTCCAGACTCTGGAGGAGTTTTCAGACAGCACTGTCTTCAGAGAGGGACATAGAGCGGTGCTCATCGAACCAACAGATACAAACCGCTTCATATCGTTTGTCTGTGGATAAAACCCTACAGAACGTCCCCAGCTGCAATCAGGCAAATGTGTAGCTAGCTAGCTACATAACTAAAGGCTTTACGTCCCTGCCTCCTCCAGACACAGTAAACGCAGGAGAGGGACTTTAGCCTTAGAAACACCCCAGCTTCCATATAAGAGGAATGTCTCTGGATGGAGCAGATTGATGGTTAACTAACGATCATCTCTCTACGGTTAATGTTTTCCTGGGTTTATGAATGAATTGTTTTCCTTTGTTCCTAGAGTGGACACATTTCATTTCTCTCATTAACCATTTTACTTCTAGTCACGCACACAGCAGATTAATATACACGGTACTTTCTGTGGTTGGGGCGTTAGGTTCCTGTGGTTGGGGCGTTAGGTTCCTGTGGTTGGGGCGTTAGATTCCATGCCTGTCCCCAGAGTAAGCCCTTTGGTCAGAAGGTGGGCAGAAACCCAGCTTACTTCCTCAATCTGATCTGGGACATGGCAGAGTACACCAACCAGAGTACACCAACCAGAGTACACCAACCAGAGTACACCAACCAGAGTACACCAACCAGCTAGACAGACTCCAGCTAGACAGACTCTCTAGACAGACTCGGGGAGGCAGGTAGCTTAGTGGTTAAGAGCGTTGTGCCAGTAACCGAAAGGTCGCTGGTTCTAATCCCCGAGCCAACTAGGTGAAAAATCTGTCGATGTGCCCTTGAGCAAGGCACTTAACCCTACTTGCTCCTGTAAGTCGCTCTGGATAAGAGTGTCTGCTAAATGACTAAAATGTAAATGCAACAAAGGCAAGCCTGAGATTTTTACTACTTTAATATCGGACTCCCCATACCACTGTCGTTTTAGCTTACATCTCGCTCTCACCCCCCTCCATCTCTCACCCCCCTCCATCTCTGTCCCCACATCGTCACTGTAGTCTTCATTCGCCTGATTGTGCTGATGAGTGTGCTGATAATTAAAGTATATTTCTCACTGGTCCCTCTCCCTCTTGTTTTTAAATGCAGTTCTTTTGGAACTATTTTCTCCGAAGTATGCATTTCCTTCATCCGCCGTTGCCGCGAGGATAGGCTGTGTGCAACCTCTCAAGTCAACACAGCTAGCCAGCTGCGACAATGGGACTGCTTCAGTTCTGTAGCTAGATAGCTGGTACTACCATCGCTTGTCCAGTAGGGTTTGTGAGTGTGTTGTAAAAATGTATAAAACATTGATTACCATGTTAAGACTATAAATCACCAAACACCGGAGAAGTTAGGTCTATTCCCTTTTGAGAGGAGCTGGCCACTGTACCTGGAGACTTCCAGCAATTGTGTTAAGCTATCGATATGCTAACGTCAATTATCTTCAAATTGCATCCATGAATTCATCTGTCTGTCAGTTAACCCACACATCTATTAATCCATTAATCCACTAACTAACCAGCTAACAAATCAATCAGAAACACCAAACAGCAAAGTAACAAAACATTGTGAACACCTGCTCTTTCAATGACATTACATTTACATTACATTTTAGTCATTTAGCAGACGCTCTTAACCAGAGCGACTTACAGGAGCAATTAGGGTTAAGTGCCTTGCTCAAGGGCACATTAACGTCATTTAGCAGACGCTCTTAGCCAGAGCGACTCACAAATTGGTGCGTTCACCCTATAGCCAGTGGGATAACCACTTTACAATTTGGGGGGGGGGGGGGGGGACATAGACTGACCAGGTGAATCCAGGTGAAAGCTATGATCCCGTATTGATGTCACTTGGTAAGTCCTCTTCAATCAGTGTAGATGAAGGGGAGGAGACAGGTTGAAGAAGGATTTTTAGGCCTTGAGACAATTGAGACATGGATTGTGTATGTGTGCCATTCAGAGGGTGAATGGGCAAGACAAAATATTTCAGCTCCTTTGAACAGGGTATGGTAGTAGGTGCCAGGTGGAACAGTTTATGTCAAGAACTGCAACGCTGCTGGGTTTTTCACGCTCAACAGTTTCCCGTGTGTATCAAGAATGGTCCACCACCCAAAGAACATCCAGCCAACTTGACACAACTGTGGGAAGCATTGGAGTCAACATGGGCCCAGCGTCCCTGTGGAATGCTTTCGACACCTTGTAGAGCCAATTCCCGATGAATTGAGTTTGTTCTGAGGGCATAAAAGCGGATGCAACTCAAGATTAGGAAGGTGTTCCTAATGTTTTGTGTCACTCAGTGTACATCTACTTGAACATAAAGTTGAATCAGCCTTCTCCTAAAATGTAATCTATTATGATACAATAGTTGTGCCAGCCCTACTCCAAGCACATCTTCGCTAACAGCGGCTGTTTAGCTGGTTAACAAAGGTTAGTAATGTGTTGGCAAAAATGTATGTCAAGAAAGCTTGCCAGCCGGCAGCGTAATTTGCCACGACTGGTAATGGCTTTTTCAACGCCTATGTCAGATACTCCACTGAGTGTAATTGGCTCAAAATTAGGAGTTGAGAAATAAAGTTATTAGAAACAAGACATTATCCTCTTTTCGACATGTTATTCAAAATGTGTTTAGTCTGTTGTTGCTAGCGATATTCATAAAAACACTCCCAACAAAGTAGCTTTATGTTCTGGCAGATTAGAGTTTAAACTGTAGAGAAAAGTTCAGATCAGATGCATCTTTCAGTCATTTTAATGTGCTAAGCTTTCGGTCAAAAAGGTACAGACACATTTCTTTACTAAAGTTCACTATTTGGGAAGCGTTTAAACCAATGAGTTATAGCTATTTATTAATGATTCATAAACTGCATATTGACTAATGATTAACTGTCTATTAAATATTTAAACCCTTTATAACTCTCTTATCAGCGTTTTTATAAACCATATAATGTTTGGAGTCTTGCGTCAGTCGGGGTATCATAGGCAGAACCAGGCAAAGTGTATTTTTGTGGGTTCCAGATGGAACCATACGTTTGGTCTCCTTCCGATACACTGGATCTCCCAAGTCTAAGCATCCCGTTGCAAGCGCACCAAACTGGGTCTTATAATATTATGCAGTCTCACTCACAAGTACTGCTTATATTTGGCGTTCTGATGGGGTACCACAGTTAAACTAAGTTCGTAAGGCATTTCTAAGTTATACTGTTCAAGAATCAATTGGTACATACCATTCATTTATAAATCAAAAAAAGGAATGTTGCAATTGCTGATTGTCCCTTTAAACAGTAAAACTATGAGAAAAGCTTTGGTGGCTTACAGTCGTGCTTTAGTTTAACCTTGTCAGAGGTTTTCAATTAAATGCCCTTCAGGGAATCAGATAAAAAAATATGTGAAAGACCAATCAGTCCCGACTCCCTAACTCCTAGAAGTACGGAGCAGTTCCTCTTTAGTACACAATCTGGCATCAAACTCCTGCACACAATGTCCTTTGGTTCTGCGAACTGAGACTATAGTAGCAGAATTCTCTTGTGAAGTTGCACTTGAACAGTATGTATTCTAGTAACGTATAGATGTCAACATAGATTCCCAGTAGATAATATTTAGTGGGATAAGCACTGGGGGTGATAGTGTTGACCTGGATCAGAGTAAATGGGGTGATCATGTTGACCTGGGTCAGAGTAAATGGGGTGATAGTGTTGACCTGGGTCAGAGTAAATGGGGTGATAGTGTTGACCTGGGTCAGAGTAAATGGGGTGATAGTGTTGACCTGGGTCAGAGTAAATGGGGTGATAGTGTTGACCTGGGTCAGAGTAAATGGGGTGCTGGTGATAGTGTTGACCTGGGTCAGAGTAAATGGGGTGATAGTGTTGACCTGGGTCAGAGTAAATGGGGTGATAGTGTTGACCTGGGTCAGAGTAAATGGGGGTGATAGTGTTTGACCTGGGTCAGAGTAAATGGGGTGATAGTGTTGACCTGGGTCAGAGTAAATGGGGTGATAGTGTTGACCTGGGTCAGAGTAAATGGGGTGATAGTGTTGACCTGGGTCAGAGTAAATGGGGTGATAGTGTTGACCTGGGTCAGAGTAAATGGGGTGATAGTGTTGACCTGGGTCAGAGTAAATGGGGTGATAGTGTTGACCTGGGTCAGAGTAAATGGGTTATAGTGTTGACCTGGGTCAGAGTAAATGGGGTGATAGTGTTGACCTGGGTCAGAGTAAATGCTGTACATGTTGATACTTTTATTCTCTTGCAATGTGATCATGAAGTTCATGACGAAGCCTCTAGATTCTTTATGGTTAGGGTTAGTTAGGGTTAGTCAGGGTTAGCTGAATATAAACCTTTATGATTGTGAGTGAAATATATTGGATTGGGAATGTGTGAGTTATAATATTGGAAACCCTGAAACTACTAAAATATGGTGAAAAGCAGATTGACTGTTATTTAAAGCTGGTATCCTTAATGGTGAAACTGCGAAGGCCGTTTGCGATACTACAACAACAACAAAGAATGACTGTAAACACCAAACATTTTTTATCCCCTCATACATCACTGTTCTCGCCATAGAACAGCACCATATGTACGGCATCTCTTTATTTATTTTTTTATTTACCTTGACGCGCGATGGATCCATATGTTAGTGAGAAAATGTTTTGTTCACTCGTTCTTAATGTTTTGTGCACTCGTGTATATGCTAATGCCCTCATTTTTGTAGCCATTTTAACTGAACAACTTTTTGATAAATCCATCAGCCAATCCCCTCAAGAACTCAGCTAAGAGGTATTTGGCCGACTCACCAGTCAGCACCTCTGTTGCATACAGCCAGGTGGTCGGGTTCATCAACTCATTCACGGATTGATGAGGAATTGAAAAACTGTGTGGTTTAAAGAGATGGGGTCAAAGGAGTGGCTAATAAGTCTGGCTGCACATCTGACTTGTCACGGTTTACTAAGCCAGAACCCAGAAGCAGACCAGGACAAGGTGAGTTGAAACGAAGGTGAGTATTTATTTAACAGATTCAAAAAACGATGTAGAATCATCCAGGGGACAGAGCGGGGCGGCGGAGATGAGTTGGTGGAGGTGCAGTGGCAGATCCAAGAATGGCTCGGCAGCCGCCGACAACCAGGCAGGGGTTGGGTGAAGGTTCCGGGAGATTGACTGCAGATAGAAACAAAACGGAGGTAAGTACACGGCAAGCCAACAAGGTGCAAAACAACAAAACTAACGCTAGAAAACTCCAAGGCTGATACACTGACAAACATACTGTTCATGGCTAACGATCCGGCAGGGAATGGATGTCAGGTCAGGGCTTAAGAAGGGTGATGATCAGGACCAGGTGTGCAGATCGCTGATGAGATGCAGGTGCGGTTAATCGGGGAGCAACGTCGCCCGGCAACCAGACCGGGAGCGTTCAAGAACCCTCAGGAAACTGGAGATTCCGAGCAGAAAAATGGCAACACAGGCAGGAACCGACTCAGGATGCAGGGTTCATGACAGTACCCCCCCTCCGACGAACGCCACCGGGCGGACTCCCCGGAGCGCCAGGATGGAGGCGGTAGAAGTCACGAAGGAGGTCAGCATCAAGGATCTGGCGCCGAGGAATCCAACTCCTCTCTTCAGGACCATACCCCTCCCAGTCCACGAGATACTGGAAACCCCGGCCCCGCCGTCTGGAATCCATAATGCGGCGCACCGTGTAGGCAGGACCACCTCCGATCATCCGAGGGGGAGGAGGAGGAGGCGGAGGGGGTAACAGAGGACTGAGGAGAACAGGCTTGAGGCAGGAGACATGAAAGGTGGGATGGACTCTGAGCGTTCTAGGTAACTTGAGTCGAACCGCAACAGGATTGATCACCTTCTCCACCACAAACGGACCAATGAACTTCGGTGACAGTTTCTTAGACTCAGTCCGCAGAGGAAGATCCCGTGTGGCCAACCAGACCCTATCTCCGATGGTATAGGTGGGGGCGGGAATCCGGCGCCGATTCGCCTGGAGCTGATACCGGTCAGAAACTCTAAGGAGGGGCCTTTCTGGCCCGATGCCAGGTCCGGTGGCAACGACGAATGTGGGCCTGAACAGAGGGCACTGAGAGATCTCTCTCCTGAGAAGGAAACAAGGGAGGTTGGTAGCCATACAGGCACTGGAAGGGAGACATCCAAGTGGCAGATGTAGGGAGAGTATTGTGGGCATACTCAACCCAAGGCAACTGAGAGACCCAGGAGGTGGGGGTTGGAGGAGACAAGGCAGCGTAGCGTGGATTCCATCTTCTGGTTGGCTCTCTCCGCCTGACCATTAGATTGGGGGGTGAAAACCAGATGTGAGACTGTCTGTAGCTCCAATGGCCAAACAGAAAGACTTCCAGACAGCCGAGGTAAACTGAGGGCCACGGTCGGAAACTATGTCACTGGGCAACCCGTGGACCCTGAAAACCTCCCTAACCAGGATCTCGGACGTCTCAGAGGCCGAGGGAAGCTTGGAAATGGGCACAAAGTGGGGCGAACTTGCTGAATCTGTCCACGATAGTCAGAATGACCGTGTTCCCCTCAGAAGAGGGCAACCCAGTGACAAAGTCCAGGGCCAGATGCGACCATGGTCGCCGGGGAATAGGGAGGGGGTGAAGCAGTCCAGAGCTGGGCCGGTTGGCACTCTTATTCTGCGCACACACTGGACAGGCAGCAACAAACCTCCGAGTATCTTCTCCCATGGCCGGCCACCAAAATCGTCTGCGAAGTAACGCCATCGTCCGAGCCACGCCAGGGTGACAAGCCATCTTGCTGGCGTAGGACCATTGGAGGACAGCAGAACGAACCGACTCCGGCACAAACAAACGACCGGGTGGACCGTTACCGGGACCGGGTTGCGTCCGAAGGGCCGCCATAACCTCCTCCTCAATCCTCCACAAGAATCGTCTCGGTCTTGGCCCCACTCTCCTCCGTCTTGGAGAACATCCGGGACAAGGCGTCCGCCTTGCCGTTCTTAGACCCAGGTCGGAACGTCAGGGAAAAATTAAAGCGTCCGAAAACAAAGCCCACCTGGCCTGACGGGAGTTGAGACGTCTAGCCGATTGCACGTAAGCAAGATTCTTGTGGTCGGTCCAGACAATAAAAGGTTGCTCCGCCCCCTCCAACCAGTGGCGCCACTCCTCCAAGGCAAGCTTCACCGCGAGAAGCTCCCGGTTACCCACATCGTAGTTCCTCTCCGCAGATGAAAGACGACGAGAGTAGTAGGCGCAGGGATGGAGTTTCCCGTCAGTGGAGCATTGCTGGGACAGGATGGCGCCAACCCCCACATCAGACGCATCCACTTCCACGACGAACTGACAGGCCGTGTCAGGTTGAGAGAGAATCGGTTGCGTTGGTGAATCGCCTCTTCAAATCCAGGAACGCTCGGTCCGCCTCAGGATTCCAACTGAAGGTCCTGGTACTGGAAGTCAGGGCAGTTAAAGGAGCGGCCACACGGCTGTAATCCCGGATGAATCTGCGATAGAAATTTTCAAACCCCAGAAACCTCTGGAGCTGCAATCTCGTACCGGGCTGGGCCCATTCCAGAACTGCCCTAACCTTCTCCTGGTCCATCCTAATCTCTCCCCTGGAGATGATGTACCCGAGGAAGGATGTAGTGTGGGCGTGAAATTCGCACTTCTCGGCCTTCACGAACAGGCGATTCTCCAACAATCGCTGCAGAACCTGCCTGACATGCTGGACGTGGCTGGAAGGTTCCTTCGAGAAGATAAGAATGTCATCCAGGTAAACAAACACAAAGAGACCGATCATATCTCTCAGGACATCATTAACCATACTCTGGAACACTGCTGGAGCATTGGTCAGTCCAAACGGCATCACCTGATACTCGAAGTGACCCATCGGTGTATTGAAACCCGTCAACCACTCGTCCCCCTCTCTGATCCGGACCAGGTGATACGCATTGCGTAGGTCTAGCTTGGTGAACACAGTAGCACCCTGTAAGGAGTCGAAGGCAGAGCTCATCAAGGGCAGGGGATACTTGTTCTTGACCGTGATATCATTCAACCCCCGATAATCAATACACGGTCGAAGAGAGCCATCCTTCTTACCCACAAAGAAGAAACCTGCCCCCAGGGGTGATGACGAGGGACGAATGAGACCAGCAGCTAGGGACTCCTTGATGTAGGTCTCCAAAGCCTCACGTTCAGGTCGGGAGATGCTGTATAAACCGTCCCTTGGGATAGACAGCTCCAGGGAACAGGTTTATGGCACAATCATATGGTCGGTGGGGAGGGAGTGACAGAGCCCTCTGCTTACTGAACACTTCCCCCAAATCGTGATATGTCTCGGGAACCAGGGACAAATCTGGGGGTTTAGCCTCAATCACCTGACTGGGAACAGAATGGGAACAGGCAGTCTTGAGGCAGTTAGCATGACAATCAAGGCTCCAACTAGTTACCTTGCCAGTCACCCAATCGAACGTGGGATTGTGTTCTTTCAGCCAGGGGTATCCAAGGACCAGAGGAACATGGGAAGAAGGCAGAATGAAGAATGAGATCACCTCAGAATGATTCCCTGACAACAGCATCTTAACCGGTTCAGTCCTCATCGTGATACGTGCCAGACTACTGCCGTTCAGAGTGGTAGCTTCAATGGCTTCCGGTAATCGCTCCTTGGAAAGCCCCAGCTGTTCCACCACTTCGGCATCAATAAAGCTTCCATCGGCACCTGAATCGATGAAAGCGTTAATCGCTAAACTCTGATTCCTGTTCATGAGGGTAGCCGGGAAACGGGGTCTGACAGAGGTATTGAGAGGTTGAAACTGGCTCGCTAAAAGTCCTCCCAACTTTAACGAGCCGAGCAGTTTGACGACCGCCGGGGACAAGTGGAGATGTAATGTCCTGAACTACCACAGTAGAGGCAGCAGTTGGTCTTACGTCTATGTTGGCGCTCCTCCTTGGTTAACCCGTGCCGCCCCACTTGCATGGGTTCAGAATCTGGAGGCAGGACCTCTCCACTAATCCTGTGTGGTGGACAATGATCGACGTATTCTGGTCCACCCCCTGACCCGACTGGGAACTGAGAAGCTGATTGATTGGACGGGCCCCATTACTTCTCCCTCCTTCTCTCTCGAACTCTGTTATCCACCCGAATAGACAAGGCTACCAAGCTGTCCAGGTCACTAGGCTCCGGATAGGAGATCAACTCATCCTTGAGCTGCTCCGACAGCCCCTGGTAAAAGGCCGCTTGCAGAGACTCCTCATTCCACCCACTCTCCACAGCCAAAGTCCTGAACTCGATCACGAAGTCGGCAACGCTGCGAGTTCCTTGGCGAAGCGAAAACAGGCGCCTAGCTGCGTCCATACCTCGGACGGGATGGTCAAATAGCTTCCTCATCTCGGCCGTGAACTCCTGGTATGAAGCCATGCAGGTGTCCTGTCGTTCCCAAACGGCTGAAGCCCACTCCAGAGCTCGACCACGCAGCAACTCAATGACAAAGGCTATCCTAGTCTTGTCTGTGGCATAAGAGTGGGGCTGTAGATCGAACACTAACCCACACTGCATAAGGAAAGAACGGCATCTTCCCAACTCCCCCTCATATTTATCTGGCGTCGGAACCTTGGGCTCACGGAAGGGCACAGCTCCAGAAGCGGCAGGCGAGATGGGTGAAACCGGTCGTGGATTCTCCACCGGCAAACTGAGCTGAGCCTGGATCTTCGTCAGACTGGTAGAAAAGTTCCGAACGGACAATGCTATCTCCTGTAGTGCCGTGCTATGTTGTCCCAACATCTTCTCCTGATGGGTAATGGCATGGCGAACAGAGTCCAGGTCCGCTGGGTTCATTTCTGGCCGGATCGTTCTGTCACGGTTTACTAAGCCAGAACCCAGAAGCAGACCAGGACAAGGTGAGTTGAAACGAAGGTGAGTATTTATTTAACAGATTCAAAAAACGATGTAGAATCATCCAGGGGACAGAGCGGGCGGCGGAGATGAGTTGGTGGAGGTGCAGTGGCAGATCCAAGAATGGCTCGGCAGCCGCCGACAACCAGGCAGGGGTTGGGTGAAGGTTCCGGGAGATTGACTGCAGATAGAAACAAAACGGAGGTAAGTACACGGCAAGCCAACAAGGTGCAAAACAACAAAACTAACGCTAGAAAACTCCAAGGCTGATACACTGACAAACATACTGTTCATGGCTAACGATCCGGCAGGGAATGGATGTCAGGTCAGGGCTTAAGAAGGGTGATGATCAGGACCAGGTGTGCAGATCGCTGATGAGATGCAGGTGCGGTTAATCGGGAGATCTCCCGCCTAGCAACGTCGCCCGGCAACCAGGCCGGGAGCGTTCAAGAACCCTCAGGAAACTGGAGATTCCGAGCAGAAAAATGGCAACACAGGCAGGAACCGACTCAGGATGCAGGGTTCATGACATGACTGGCTGATTTACCTCAAATAGAGAAATGATGTGACTAAACTCAACAAAAAGAAGAAGAAACTGTATTATGAACCCAAGCTCAATGATATAAAACTTTTGGAGTACTTTAAATGAAATTATGGGCAGAAAGACAAATTCAACTCCATCTTTCATCGAATCAGATGGCTTATTCATCACAAAACCATTTGATGTTGCCAATTATTTTAATGATTGGCAAAGTGGGCAAACTTAGGCAGGAAATGCCAACAACGAACAGTGAGTCATCGTACTCATGCATAAAAAAACTAATAATGAAAGAAAAGTATTGCAAGTTAGAATTTTGTAAAGTTAGTGTGGGAGAGGTGGAAAAATTATTGTTATCGATCAATAATGACACACCTCCTGGCATTGACAACTTACATGGAAAGCTACTGAGGATGGTAGCTGACTCTAAGCCATTCCTGTCTGTCATATCTTTAATCTGAGCCTAGAGGAAAGTCTTGGTCCTCAGGCCTGGAGGGAAGCGAAAGTCCGCTACCCAAGACTGGTGACGCGACCTTTACTGGTTCTAACAGCAGACCTATCAGCTTGCTACCAGCTCTAAGCAAACTGTTAGAAAAAAAATGGTGTTTGACCAAATATAATGCTATTTCTCTGTAAACAAATTAACAACAGACTTTCAGCATGCTTATAGAGAAGGGCACTCAACATGTACTGCACTGACACAAATGACTGATGATTGGTTGAAAGAAATTGATAAAAAATAAGATTGTGGGAGCTGTACTGTTAGATTTCAGTGCAACCTTTGATATTATTGACCATAACATGTTGTTGAGAAAACGTATGTGTTATGGCTTTTCAACCTCTGCCATATCGTGGATTTAAAACTATTTATCTAATAGAACTCAGAGGGTTTTCTTTATTGAAGTTTCTCTAATGTCAAAACATGTAAAGTGTGGTGTACCGCAGGGCAGCTCTCTAGGCCCTCTAGACTTTTCTATTTTTACCAATGACCTGCCACTGGCATTAAACAAAGCATGTGTGTCTATGTATGCTGATGATTCAACCACATATTCGCATCAGCAACCACAGCTTATTAAGTCCTTGAAACCCTTAACAAAGAGTTGCAGTCTGTTTCGGAATGGGTGGCCACTAATAAACTGGTCCTGAACATCTCTAAAGCTACAAATCATTACGTAAGTTCCAAACCTCAAATGAATCTGGTAATGAATGGTTTGGCTGTTGAACAAGTTGAGGAGACTAAATTACTTGGCGTTACCTTAGATTGTAAACTGTCATGGTCAAACAATATTGATTAAATGGTTGTAAAGATGGGGATGGGATTTGTCTGTGATAAAGAGATGCTCTGCTTTTATGACACCACACTCCACCAAGCAAGTCCTGCATGCTCTAGTTTTATCTTATCTTGGTTATTGTCCAATCATATGGTTAAGTGCTGCAAAGAAAGACCTAGTTATCCTGTGGCACGTCTTGCTCTTCATTTTAATCAGAGGGCTAATATTAATACTATGCATGCCAGTCTCTCTTGGCTAAGAGTTGAGGAGAGACTGACTGCATCACTTCTTGTTTTGATAAGAAACATGAATATGTTGGAAATATGTTTGCATAGTCAACTTAGACACACACTTACCCCACCAGACATGCCACCAGGGGTCTTTTCACAGCACTGACACACTTAGCCCACCAGACATGCCACCAGGGGTCTTTTCACAGTCCCCAGGTCCAGAACAAATTCAAGGAAACTTACAGTATTATCCAGAGCCATGAGTGCATGGAACTCCCTTCCATCTTATATGGAGCAGGTGAACAGCAAACCTGGTTTCAAAAAAACAGATAAAGCAACACCTCACGGCACAACGCCTCTCCCCCATGTGACCTACTTGTTGTGTATATGTACTGACATGTATGTGTAACTAATAGATGCACACACACACACACACTACATGTTCATGTTTTTAAATGTAAAGTACCAGTCAAAAGTTTGGACACACATACTCATTCAAGGGTTTTTTCTTTATTTTTACTATTTTCTACATTGTAGAATAATAGTGAAGACATCAAAACTATGAAATAACACATATGGAATCATGTAGTAACCAAAAAAGTGTTAAACAAATATTTGAGATTCTTCAAAGTAGCCACCCATTGCCTTGATGACAGCTTTGCACACTCTTGGCATTCTCTCAACTACCTTCACCTGTAATGCTTTTCCAACAGTCTTGAAGGAGTTCCCACATATGCTGAGCACTTGTTGGCTGCTTTTCCTTCACTCTGCGGTCCAACTCATCCCAAACCATCTCAATTGGGTTGAGGTCGGGTGATTGTGGAGGCCAGGTCATCTGATGCAGCACTCCATCACTCTCCTTCTTAGTCAAATAGCCCTTACACAGACTGGAGGTGTGTTTTGGGTCATTGTCCTGTTGAAAAATAAATTATAGTCCCACTAAGCGCAAACCAGATGGGATGGCGTATTGCTGCAGAATGCTATGGTAACCATGCTGGTTAAGTGTGCCTTGAATTCTAAATAAATGACTGACAGTGTCACCAGCAAAGCACCCCCCACACCATCACACGTCCTCCTCCATGCTTCACGGTGGGAAATACAATGCGGAGATCATCCGTTCACCTACTCCGCGTATCACAAAGACAAGGCGGTTGGAACCAAAAATCTCACATTTGGACTCCAGAACAAAGGACAGATTTCCACTGGTCTAATGTCCATTGCTCGTGTTTCTTGGCCAAGCAAGTCTCTTCTTATTATTGGTGTCCTTTAGTAGTGGTTTCTTTGCAGCAATTTGACCATGAAGGCCTGATTCACACAGTCTCCTCTGAACAGTTGATGTTGAGGTGTGTCTGTTACTTGAACTCTGTGAAGCATTTATTTGGGCTGCAATTTCTGAGGCTGGTAACTCAAATGAACTTATCCTCTGCAGCAGAGGTAATGCTGGGTCTTTCATTCCTGTGGCGGTCCTCATGAGAGCTATAGTGCTTGATGGTTTTTGCGACTGCACTTAAATAAACTTTTAAAGTTCTTGAAATGTCCTTCATGTCTTAAAGTAATGATAGACTGTTGTTTCTCTTTGCTTATTTGAGCTGTTCTTGCCATAATATGGACTTGGTATTTTACCAAATAGGGCTATCTTCTGTATACCCCCCCCCCCCCCCCCCCCCCCCACCTTGTCACAACCCAACTGATTGGCTCAAACGCATTAAGAAGGAACGAAATTCCACAAATTAACTTTTAAGAAGGCACACTTGTTAATTGAAATGAATTCCAGGTGACTACCTCATAAAGCTGGTTGAGAGAATGCCAAGAGTGTGCAAAGCTGTCATCAAAGCAAAGTATGGCTATTTGAAGAATCTCAAATATAAAATACACTTTTTTGTTACTACATGATTCCGTGTGTGTTATTTCATAGTTTTGATGTCTTCACTATTATTCTACAATGTAGAAAATAGTACAAATAAAGAAAAACCCTTGAATGAGTAGGTGTGCACGTAGAAATAGAATGAATAGATTGGCCATTTCCAATGAATGCAGCGTTCCCTGTTGCGTACACCAGTTGCCGTATTTGGTGTCCCCAGGGCCCTCTATCTAGAAGGCTCTGTTGTGTAGTGGTCATTCGGAATGTTTGATTGATTGTTATGAAGTCAGAGAACAGAATTATGTTCCTTTGTCAGGGTTCTAAACATGCAACAATGGCAGATTCCATTGTTCAAATCTGTCTGTGCAGGACTTTCTGTTCTACACATTCTGATTCTATGGGACTACACCAAGTAGTAGAATGAAAAATCTAAGTGGCAAACATGACATGATCCACCAAACGTTATCACAATTGTAATATTTCAATTGTGCATGAAGACGCTATGGCCCATATCCTTTCTACAGGATAGGTTTATTGAATGAGTTGTGCTGTGCTGTTGCCACCTGTAAGGCACCTAACAATCATTACCCTAGCATAGCGAAAGTCTGAAGGTTTTAGTGAAGTGCGTCGCAAATAACGCCCTATTCCCTTTATAGTGCACTACTTTAGACCTGGGCCCTGGTCAAAAAGTAGTGCTCTGTCACAGGAGGTTAGTGGCACCTTAATTGGGGAGGACGGGCTCGTGGTAATGGCTGGATCGGGAATAGGTGGAATGGTGTCAAATACATCAAAAACACATGGTTTCCATTTCTCCGTTCCAGCCATTATTATGAGCCGTCCTCCCCTCAGCAGCCTCCACTGTGCTCTATGTAGGGAATAGGGTGATATTTGGGACGCAGCCAATATCATTGTGCAATGGTAAGGTGAAGGCTTCAGTCTCAGTGTGGTAACACTGCACTTGGCTGCTTCAAATCGTTCGGTGTCTCCTAGATACACGTTGCGTAGAAATGTTAAGTAACAAACATATTGTAAAACGTAGGGACAGAATAGTGAGCCAGTGCACTGGAGGTGTTTCGTAACATTTTGCATTTTTTTATTTAACATTGCAACAACAACAAAAAAAATGCATAAAGACAGAAACTGTGCGTATGTTACAATTTTCCACTAAACTAATGATTCTGTTGAAAAATACTGATATATCCATTCAATTCATACTTCTTCAAAATTGTAATTATTATTAGAAACTAAACGTTTCTGTACCACTTGTATTATACATGTGGTCCTCTGTAGCTCAGCTGGTAGAGCACGGCGCTTGTAACGCCAAGGTAGTGGGTTCGATCCCCGGGACCACCCATACACAAAAATGTATGCACGCATGACTGTAAGTCGCTTTGGATAAAAGCGTCTGCTAAATGGCATATTATTATTTTTATACAAAGTTTACAAAACTGAAAATAATAATTCCCATACTGTACACAACATAATAACGTATTCTTTTTTTTTTTTTTTTTTTACATTTGAGTGAGGTGAGTATGTTCTACGACAGGGTTCTCCAACCTTTTCTAGCATGTGAGGTGAGTATGTTCTACGTTCTACGACAGGGTTCTCCAACCTTTTCTAGCATGTGAGGTGAGTATGTTCTACGTTCTACGACAGGGTTCTCCAACCTTTTCTAGCATGTGAGGTGAGTATGTTCTACGTTCTACGACAGGGTTCTCCAACCTTTTCTAGCATGTGAGGTGAGTATGTTTCTACGTTCTACGACAGGGTTCTCCAACCTTTTCTAGCATGTGAGGTGAGTATGTTCTACGTTCTACGACAGGGTTCTCCAACCTTTTCTAGCATGTGAGCTACTTTTTAAAAAATTTGACATTTTGAAAGCTACTCATTTTTTTCTATCTTTCAAATAGGCACATTCTTCTCTTCTCCTCTCCCCTGCAACTCTTCCCCGGGTCCTTCGTGTACACGAGAAAGTAGTGCACTATGTTTTTTGTCAATACACCTGGTAAAATAATGGTTATTAAACAACTCTAAGGGGGTGGGGGGGGATATAAATAGAGTGTTTTCCCAAAATTTTTATTTTATATTTTCCCAAATTATGTTCAATGTTATTTTTCACTCTTAAATTACAATTGTTTATAGAGAAACAATGAAATTGGATGTTCTGTGTCCACGTAAAAGCTTAAAGAAAAATGTAGGACAAAACATTTTTGTTGTTGTAATTCCCCTTTAATTGCACATCTGCCCCTTTAATTGCATATCTAGCGAGTGAGGACTGTGCTGTCTAATGTTCCAGTGTAGTGATGACTCTGTACTGCTGCTGCTCATTCCATAGCAAAAGTTTGCAACTAACAAATAATAGATACAAATGATATACTTCCTCATAATATACTTCTGGCAGGTAAGCCTACTTTGCAGTTAAACAATGAATTGAGAAGGGTTTTGGGGAAAGTATTTCTGTCAACACACAAGACGGTTATCGCATTCAACTGGCTACAGACAGACAGGGGCAATATTGCTGGAAATCAATTGGCAGATATTAGTGTTAGGTTTGGCTTTTTAAGCCAATAGTGGCTAACCAGGGGTGGGATAATGTCAAGTTGCGTTGGTTAGATAGTAGCTGGGAGCTTGCGGTGTCTGATACTTGTGAGATTTGTTTATGACAGTTTGCAATGGAACACTTGAACATTTCTGTCACGCCCTGGCTCTGGGGACTCTTATATGTTGAGCCAGGGCGTTAGTTTCTATGTTTAGTGTTCTATGTTCATGTTCTAGTTCATGTGTTTCTATGTTGGCCGGGGTGGTTCCCAATCAGAGGCAGCTGTGGCTTGTTGTCTCTGATTGGGACCCATACTTAGGCAGCCTGTTTTGCACTGGTCTTTTGTGGGATCTTGTTCCGGAGAGGTTTGTGTTTTGTTAACCTTAGGACTTCACGTATCGTTTTGTGTTGTATTATAAAGTACTCATTAAAAGATGTACGCATATCGCGCTGCGCCTTGGTCCGTTACTTACGACGACCGTGACAATTTCACATACTTTCAGAATTGTTTGGTGAGCTACTCATCGGTGGGCTGCGTGCTACTGGTAGCTGGGGATCTATGCTTCAAACTTTAATTTGCGTAATGTATTGGACATCTTCAATTGTTCCAGATGACAGAAAGAAAATAAAAAAACCTCTGAAAACCCCCCCCCCCCCACTTTTCATTTGAAATCCAGAGCTGAAGGTGAACCTTTTACTTTTAGTCAATAATTTTTTCCTTCATCTGTATTTTAGCGGAGACAGAGTCGACGGTGTCTTCTCTGAAGCCGTTCTCTTTCTGGCAGCAGCGGTTGTAGATGAGTTTGAATATGGCGACTCCAGGCACAGCCAGACTAGGAATGCCAGCCAGGATGAAGATGATGACGTAGATCCAGCCAGGATACTGACGGTCTGCCAGGGTGGGGAACTCCTCCTGGAACCAGGGAGATTAAGGAAATCAGGGAACAACAAAAATAACTGACTTTATTGACTTAACTTTATTGTTTATCCTCATTTGTCTTTTAATTTGTTGATCATTTATTAATCTTGGTTAACCCGATGCTCGATTTAAGTTCTGTGTCCATACCGTGTTAAGAGAAGAGATGTCACACCCTGGCTCTGGGGACTCTAATATGTTGAGCCAGGGTGTGTAGAGTCTATGTGTTTTGGTTCTACGTTCATTTCTAGTATTGTGTTTCTATGTTGGCCAGTGTGGTTCTCAATCAGAGGCAACGAGTATCAGCTGTTGCTTGTTGTCTCTGATTGGGAGCCATACTTAAGCAGCCAGTTTTCCCACAGTGTTTGTGGGATCTTGTTCCGTGTTGGTTGTGTTAGACCTAGGACGTCACGTTATTGTTTGTTGTTTTGTTTTTTGTGTGCACTTAATAAAATAAGTATGTACGACTATCACGCTGCGCCTTGGTCCTCCTCCTTCGACGATCGTGACAAGAGAACCGGAATGAAGAGCTCCACCTTCTCTCTTCGCAAGTTACGGGCAAGTCTATGGACCAAATGTCCCTGCCCTTCCAAAAATCTAAAAATGCTAACACCTAAGAAATCGTGGTTTTTCCAAATAACCAGTGAGGAAAAACCCAAGCACCAGAGCTAAACTGTTGCTGCCTTATCTCACTCATCCTGTTGTATCATGACAGATCTACGGTACCATTTATGTTTACATAGACTGTCCACGAGACTAGGCCAGTCAAGTTCTTCCACACCGATCTCGACAACCCCTTTCTGTATGGACCTCGCTTTGTGCACGGGGGAATTGTCATGCTAAAACAGGAAAGGGCCTTCCACAAATTGATGCCACAAAGTTGGAAGCACAGAATCGTCTAGAATGTCATTGAATGCTGTAGCATTAAGATTTCCCTTCACTGTAACTAAGGGGCCTTGCCCGAACCATGAAAAACAGCCCCAGACCATTATTCCTCCTCCACCAAACTTTACAGTTGGCACTATGCATTGGGGCAGGTAGCGTTCTGCTGGCATCCACCAAACTCGGTCGGACTGCTCCAGAGTCCAATGGCTGCAAGCTTTACACCACTCCAGCCAACGCTTGGCATTGCGCATGGTGATCTTAGGCTTGTGTGCGGCTGCTCGGCCATGGAAACCCATTTCATGAAGCTCCCGACAAACAGTTCTTGTGCTGACGTTGCTTCCAGAGGCAGTTTGGAATTTGGTAGTGAGTGTTGCAACCGAGGACAGATTATTTTTACGTGCTTCAGCACTCGGCGATCCAGTTCTGTGAGCTTGTGTGGCCTACCACTTCGCTGCTGAGCCGTTGTTGCTCCTAGACGTTTCCACTTCACAATAACATCACTTACAGTCGACCGGGGCAGCTCTAGCAGGGCATACATTTGATGTACTGACTTGTTGGAAAGGTGGCATCCTATGACGGTGCCACGTTGAAAGTCACTGAGCTCTTCAGTAAGGCCATTCTACTGCCAATGTTTGTCTATGGAGATTGCATGGCTGTGTGCTCGATTTTATACACCTGTCAGCAACGGGTGTGGCTGAAATATTCAAATCCACTAATTTTGAAGGGATGTACACATACTTTTGTATATAAAGTGTAGTTAAAAGCACACTAAAGTTCAAATGGGAATACAATGTCAGCTATTTTGTTTATTTACGCAACAATTTAATGTGTTATCACAGTGCTTGATCTAATAGCACAACCAAATGACATGGATTACAGTTAGTTGAGATGACATTAAAGTACATGGTGCAAGTGATCAATGCACTCAGACTCCTGAGTGGCGCAGTGGTCAGTGCTAGCTGTGCCACTAGAGATCCTGGTTCGAATCCAGGCTCTGTCGCAGCCGGCCGCGACCGGGAGACCCATGGGGCGGCGCACAATTGGCCCAGCGTCGTCCAGGGTAGGGGAGGGAATGGCCGGCAGGGATGTAGCTCAGTTGATAGAGCATGGCGTTTGCAACGCCAGGGTTGTGGGTTTGATTCCCACGGGGGGCCAGTATAAAAAAATATATATATATGTATTCACTAACTGTAAGTCGCTCTGGATAAGAGCGTCTACTAAATGACTAAAATGTAAAAATGTAATGTAAATGATATTCTCTGTAGATAGATTATTATATCAATTGTGACATTCCCACAGACCTGCGACCTTGAACGCTTTCTATGATGACATAAAGACATGTTACAGTTATCAGTAAGCCTCAAACGGTGCCCAGTGGTAGTGTACTCCATAGTCTAGGTTGAATAATCTGTTACATCGTGCTGCAAGATATTTAGGCTATTCCTCTGGTCCTTTATATGCCATTAGATTCCAGTGTGGGGTGCGGACATCGCTCTGGAGGTAATTTAATTTTTAGTTGATAAGAGAAATGGCACAAGTCAATGTCTGCAATCCCATTGGGGCTTTCAAAAGATTGCCACCCTATGGGGCCGTTAAAAGTATGCACTACTAGGCCCTGGTCAAATGTAAGTGCACTGACCCTACGAGCCCTGTCAAAGTAAATGCACTACCTAACGCCCTGTCAAAAGTAGTGCAATACCCTATGTGCCCTGTCAAAGTAGTGCATATAGCCAATTGCCCTGGTCAAAGTTCACACCCATAGCGCCTGGTCAAAAGTTGTCTACCCTCGGGCCTGGCAAAAGTATGCACACCATGCCCTGTCACAGTTAGTGCACTACCCTAAACGGCCCATGGTCAAAGTATCACTACCTATTGGCCCTGTCAAAAGTAGTGCATACCCTATGGGCCTGGCAAGATATTGCTAGCCTACTCCCTGTCAAAAGTAGTGCACTACCCTATGGCCATGGATTCAAGTAGTGCCTGACACTATGGGCCTGTCAAAGTAGTGCACTACCCTATGGGCCTGTTCAAAGTAGTGCACACTAACGGCCCTGGAAAATATGCATACCCTAGGCCTGTCAAGTAGTTGCACTACCCTATGGGCCTGGTCAAAAGTAGTGCACTACCCTACGGGCCCTGGTCAAAAGTAGTGCACTACCCTATGGGCCCTGGTCAAAAGTAGTGCACTACCCTATGGGCCCTGGTCAAAAGTAGTGCACTACCCTATGGGCCCTGGTCAAAAGTAGTGCACTACCCTATGGGCCCTGGTCAAAAGTAGTGCACTACTAAAGGAATAGGGTATCATTTGGGACACAGACAACGACATCAACCACATCCATTAACTATTTCCTGTCAACAGGACTTACCGCGTCTTGGTCCCACACGAGGTAGGTCAGCTCCCCGCTGACCTGGGTGACGAAGTAGAAGATGAAGATGGCCAGCATGATGACTGGACTGACGAACCTCCAGGTCACCTGCCAGAACAGGTTGGGCTTGTGGCCAATCATGAACTCGATGTCTGCGTTAAACCTGTCAGAGTGAGCAGAGTGAATAAACTGGGATGTCGATGTTCCAATGGCTTCCAATTCCAAGGGCTGGTTATCAGAGTGAATGTTCACAGTGATATCAAATGAAGAGGAATACGCACACTGTGATACATGTTCCCAATTCCCAAGTCTGATTTATCAAGACAGGTCTAATGAAGACCTAAGGTGTACTCAGGGGCGCAACATTCACTGGGGACAAGTTCCCCCCCCCCCCCCATATTCTGAAATTGCATTTTTGTTCCCCCCCAGTTGTATCATTGGAATGTGATACAAAACAAGGCTACGGTGTGCTTTAGGACCATGCGGACGCCTCCAAGCGGTCGGGTAGGCTGTTTGGAGTGTTTATCCTACTGGATAAAAAAATATACATATATTATTATTATGTCCACCCCACTTCTAAAGCCAAAGTTGCGCCCCTGGATGTACTTATACGTCTACTGAGGTCTACTACTGTTACGGATACAGGTATCCTGTGTTTTTGTGTGTTTCTCTCCTTCTGCCCTAATCACAGGTGTCCTGTATGTTCCTGATTGGTGGTCGTTGAGGTGTCTGCTGATTGGACCAATCAGTGAACATTCCTGTGCATTGCACCACCTGTTACTCGTTTGTTCAATCACACATCCCATTGTATAAAAACCAGTCTTGTGTTTGTTGAGAGAGAGGGAGAGAATATTTCCGTATGTGAGTATGGACACGGTGGTGTCCTGTTTTTGGTTACTCACTAAGTTGCTGTTTACTATGATTGGTAATTCTGTTAGACCACTGTTTTGTATGTGAGTAATGGATACTGTGATGTCCTGGGTTTAGAGTACTCATTGATTTGTTGGTTACTCTTTTGGGACTATTGTGTTTCTGGGAAAAGGGGAGTTTGAGCTAGCTGCCCTTGGGCATACATTTCCGTAGAAAAGAACTGTCTAATAAACACTAGTTATGATCTGAGCGGACCACCCACTGTATTTTTTGTATGGTGCAGTAGCCTAGCGGTTCTTGAGGCAGGCCAGAATCAGGCTTAGGGTGTTTACCTTATTGTTTCATTTTCTGGTGCCTCTCAGCCCTTTTTCCCAAACCGTTACCGTGTGTTCAGAAATAAACGCATGTGTGGTTTGACGGTAGTTTATTGTTTCGTGTAGTTTTCCTTCTCCCTGTTCCATGCCACACTTATAATTGTGCATGATTTATGTTTACGGGTCTCAGTCCATCCACCCTAGATGTTTAGAGCCACGGGGTTCGTAACAACTACATTACACATGTCTAGAGGGGAACACATGTCTAGTATGGAACACATGTCTAGCGTGGAACACATGTCTAGCGTGGAACACATGTCTAGCGTGGAACACATGTCTAGCGTGGAACACTGTCTACGTGGAACCATGTCCTACGTGGAACACATGTCTAGCATGGAACACATTCTATCGTTGAACACATGTCTAGCATGGAACACATGTCTAGTATGGAAAACATGTCTAGTATGGAACACATGTCTAGTATGGAACACATGTCTAGCGTGGAACACATGTCTAGCGTGGAACACATGTCTAGCGTGGAACACATGTCCAGTGTGGAACACATGTCTAGCATGGAGCACATGTCTAGTATGGAACACATGTCTAGTGTGGAACACATGTCTAGTGTGGAACACATGTCTAGCGTGGAACACATGTCTAGCGTGGAACACATGTCTAGCGTGGAACACATGTCTAGCGTGGAACACATGTCTAGCGTGGAACACATGTCTAGCGTGGAACACATGTCTAGCATGGAACACATGTCCAGCATGGAACACATGTCTAGCATGGAACACATGTCTAGCGTGGAACACATGTCTAGCATGGAACACATGTCTAGCATGGAACACATGTCTAGCATGGAACACATGTCTAGCATGGAACACATGTCTAGCATGGAACACATGTCTAGTATGGAACACATGTCTAGTATGGAACACATGTCCAGTATGGAACACATGTCTAGCATGGAACACATGTCTAGTATGGAACACATGTCTAGTATGGAACACATGTCCAGTATGGAACACATGTCTAGCATGGAACACATGTCTAGCATGGAACAACATGATCTACATGGAACACATGTCTAGCATGGAACACATGTCTAGCATGGAACACATGTTACAGTAGTGGAACACATGTCTAGTATGGAACACATGTCTAGCATGGAACACATGTCTAGCATGGAACACATGTCTAGCATGGAACACATGTCTAGTATGGAACACATGTCTTACATGGAACACATGTCTATCATGGAACACATGTCCAGTATGGAACACATGTCTGTCTAATGACTTTGAGCTTTGGCTGGATATCTGAGTTAATGTTCACTCTAGAGACCTAAGTACCTAATATCGTCTTCCCTAAGGGTCTACATATCGTCTTACCTAAGGGTCTACACATCGTCTTACCTAAGGGTCTACACATCGTCTTACCTAAGGGTCTACACATCGTCTTACCTAAGGGTCTACACATCGTCTTCCCTAAGGGTCTACACATCGTCTTCCCTAAGGGTCTACACATCGTCTTCCCTAAGGGTCTACACATCGTCTTCCCTAAGGTCTACACATCGTCTTCCCTAAGGGTCTACACATCGTCTTCCCTAAGGGTCTACACATCGTCTTCCCTAAGGGTCTACACATCGTCTTCCCTAAGGGTCTACACATCGTCTTCCCTAAGGGTCTACACATCGTCTTCCCTAAGGGTCTACACATCGTCTTCCCTAAGGGTCTACACATCGTCTTACCTAAGGGTCTACACATCGTCTTCCCTAAGGGTCTACACATCGTCTTACCTAAGGGTCTACACATCGTCTTACCTAAGGGTCTACACATCGTCTTACCTAAGGGTCTACACATCGTCTTCATAAATCAGTCGTTTACAGTGACATATAGTGTGCAGAGATAGTTCTCCATTAGAGTTGAGAATGAGTCATGGGGGTACCATGTGGTATCAGTTGAGAATGAGTCATGGGGGTACCATGTGGTATCAGTTGAGAATGAGTCATGGGGGTACCATGTGGCATTAGTACAGCTGAGTGCACCAGCACACTTCCTGGTTCCAGAGATACAATCTGCAGGCCTAATGCTCTCCCTTCCTCCCAGTGGACATAATGACACTAAAACGTGCCTTTTTATTGTCCTGATAAAGCAGGCTGTAGTGACATTGTGGTTGTTTTTCTGAAGGACAAAGTGCCCCTGATGTTTTAATGCTGTTTGTTTGGATGTGATTTATGTCACTGTGAAGCGGAAAGGTACATGTCCACATAGCATTGACAGGTATTTCTATTCCATTCAGTTCTATTTTATTTTAATGGTGTTCTGGCTCTGGACTCACCTGTCTATCCCGTAGATGTAAACAACAGACACCATCTCACAGAAGGCGATGACTAGGAGAGGGATGGAGCCGGCGAAGCTGTCGAACAAGGCCAGCCAGTAGTTACCAGACTGCTGGGTGAATATGAGAGCGATGGCGAAACATACAACACAAGTCACACCTGAAAAAACAAAACAAAGAACATCGTGAAAAGTTGACAACCAAGGTTCTTTCAGGGGTGCTCAACCTCATTGGATGTTCAGAGGATCCCCCTAAAGGTCAACGACAAGCTTGTGATCTCAATCCCCGAACAACTGATGAGACAATGCTTTGGGTTGAAGCCATTTCGATTCAGTGCAGCTCAGAAGAAGAAGAATCTCAGCTACTGTATGTCACTAACCTGTCAAGACCTCTTTGGGCCACTTGGGGAAGATGTTGAGATCCTGAAGGGGCACCACGACCCCTTCTATGTTCCCAAACATGGTAGACAGTCCCAGACAGAAGAGCATGACGAAGAACAGGATGGCCCAGAGAGGAGAGATCGGCATCTTGGTGATGGCCTCTGTGAACACGATGAAGGCCAGACCGGTTCCCTCCACACCCTACAGCAAACACAGTACCGACTTAAGAAAGTTCTGGTGTCCCTTGGAGTCAATGATATGTCTTGGATTGGACGTCATGTAATTTCACTACCTGACTGAGAAACTGCTGCAGATCGCAGGTCTTCAGGTTTAATCCATGGATGATGTCTGGTGATGTGCTGTTGAGACCTTGGAGAACTTCCTCATAGTTGTTCACAGTGAAGTGGTCCTCAGGAAGATCAAATGCATTCAGCAGGGCCATGATGTTACTAGGAAGAGATCACATTCAGCAGGGCCATGATGTTACTAGGAAGAGATCACATTCAGCAGGGCCATGATATTACTAGGAAGAGATCACATTCAGCAGGGCCATTATGTTACTAGGAAGAGATCACATTCAGCAGGGCCATGATGTTACCAGGAAGATCACATTCAGCAGGGCCATGATGTTACTAGGAAGAGATCACATTCAGCAGGGCCATGATGTTACTAGGAAGAGATCACATTCAGCAGGGCCATGATGTTACTAGGAAGAGATCACATTCAGCAGGGCCATGATGTTACTAGGAAGAGATCACATTCAGCAGGGCCATTATGTTACTAGGAAGAGATCACATTCAGCAGGGCCATGATGTTACTAGGAAGAGATCACATTCAGCAGGGCCATTATGTTACTAGGAAGAGATCACATTCAGCAGGGCCATGATGTTACCAGGAAGAGATCACATTCAGCAGGGCCATGATGTTACTAGGAAGAGATCACATTCAGCAGGGCCATTATGTTACTAGGAAGAGATCACATTCAGCAGGGCCATGATGTTACTAGGAAGAGATCACATTCAGCAGGGCCATTATGTTACTAGGAAGAGATCACATTCAGCAGGGCCATTATGTTACTAGGAAGAGATCACATTCAGCAGGGCCATGATGTTACTAGGAAGAGATCACATTCAGCAGGGCCATTATGTTACTAGGAAGAGATCACATTCAGCAGGGCCATGATGTTACTAGGAAGAGATCACATTCAGCAGGGCCATTATGTTACGGCAGGTAGCTTAGTGGTTAAGAGCGTTGTGCCAGTAATCGAAGGTCGCTGGTTCTAATCCCCGAGCCGACTAGGTGAAAAATCTGTCGATGTGCCCTTGAGCAAGGCACTTAACCCTAATTGCTCCTGTAAGTCGCTATGGATAAGAGCGTCTGCTAAATGACTAAAATGTTTTTTTGTAAAACTTTACTAGGAAGAGATCACATTCAGCAGGGCCATGATGTTACTAGGAAGAGATCACATTCAGCAGGGCCATGATGTTACTAGGAAGAGATCACATTCAGCGGGGCCATTATGTTACTAGGAAGAGATCACATTCAGCAGGGCCATGATGTTACCAGGAAGAGATCACATTCAGCGGGGCCATGATGTTACTAGGAAGAGATCACATTCAGCGGGGCCATGATGTTACTAGGAAGAGATCACATTCAGCAGGGCCATGATGTTACTAGGAAGAGAGTACATAGAAGTATGACCAAAATATCCAACTCATTAGTTTATCTTCCTCTAATCCCCATTCATTAAATCCAATTTTGACAGTGTTGTCAACAAATATGCGTTCAATCTACATTGAATTTGGATGAAAGTATGGATTCAACCAAGAAGGAACTAGGAACTTACCCATCCGTGCATTCGTCAAACTTCTCTGTGGCCCTGAAGCCAATGATAGAGTAGATGACGGTAGCAGAGTAGACCGACGTGAAGCCGTTGATGATGGAGATGATGACGGCATCTTGTTCACAGTTGTTGCTGGAGAAACAGACAATGGAAGCAAATTACTCAAATTAATTTGAAGAGATGAAAGACGAGATCCATTTGGTATAATTTCTATGAGCATCTATGACTTACTCTCTGCATGGATTAGGATTCAGCCTCAATAAAAGTCTTCTTAAAACGTTGTAATAAGGAGTCACTTACTGCACTGAGTTATAGCTGGAGAAGGAGATGAGACCTCCAAAGGCCAAGGAGAAAGAGTAGAACACCTGAGCACCTGCATCCAGCCAGGTGGACGGGTTCATCAACTCATTCACCTGGAGAAATAGAAAACAGTTAGACACAAAGAATTAGTATCATGACAACGGTAGTACATAAAGTTAATACTTACATCTGGTGTGAAGAGGAACTTGACTCCATCCAGAGAACCTTTGAGAGTCAGTCCTCTGATCAGGAAGATGGTGAGCACCAAGTAGGGCAACGTGGATGTTATGTACACAGCCTGACGAGGGAGAGAGAGAAATGAGAAAGAGAGAGATTATAAAACTGCTACATAAACTGAATCCAGAACCACTGAGAGAGAGAGAGAGAGAGAGAGAGAGAGAGAGAGAGAAACATCAGTGATAAGACAACTGGCACCATTCCCAAGGCAGGCCATTATCTTAGCAGAAATTTGACCTCCCTCACAAGCAGGAAGAAATTAAAGCTGAGCTGGTACCTTGCCAGTAGTCTCGATCCCCCTGATACAGCAGACGTAGAGCAGAGTCCAGGCAGACACCAGGGCTAGCACCATCCACCACTGGAGGCCTCCAGATATATCTATGGCCGTAGAGGTGTTCAGAGTCTCTCTGTACCAGAAGTAATCCACTGAGGTGCTCCGTGCGCATTCTGACACCAGACCTGCAGGGGGCGATATTCAAACTGTTTAAAGGCCGGTCTGGATCTAAAATTACAACAGCTAAGATGAGATGAGATAGAAGTTGGGTTGGTCTGAATTGTCAATCTTTGACTAGCTAGCTATCTACTGCCAATGCATTCAGCATGATTCAGCATTATTCAGCATGATACAGCATGATACAGCATGATTCTGCATGATACATCTTTGAGGAAAGACTCAAAGACATAAAATATCTGTTTTACTTAACGCTATCTGGCTAGCCAGCTCATCTCAAATAAATATGTGTGAGCGTTAGCTATAGACGGATGGGTTGCTGAGATGAAACCGCTGCGTGCGCAACCGTGGAGCAAAACAGGCGGGGTTGGCTTAGAATCAAATGATTGTTGACGACATGGAAATTATATTAGAAAATTATTGAAAACATACATTTGCACAATGAGAACTTGTTGTCTGTCAAATACATTGTTACATTAATTTTTTTTGCCATATTAGCATAGACGCGACGAGTCAAAACACCTCAAAACAACATGATATTAATAACAGCCACCTACGATTCCCCACAAGACAGCTTCTTAACAAGATACAACGAGCCACCTACGATTCCCCACAAGACAGCTTCTTAACAATATACAAGCTACCTACGATTCCCCACAAGACAGCTTCTTAACAAGATACAACGAGCCACCTACGATTCCCCACAAGACAGCTTCTTAACAATATACAACGAGCCACCTACGATTCCCCACAAGACAGCTTCTTAACAATATACAACGAGCCACCTACGATTCCCCACAAGACAGCTTCTTAACAAGATACAACGAGCTACCTACGATTCCCCACAAGACAGCTTCTTAACAATATACAACGAGCCACCTACGATTCCCCACAAGACAGCTTCTTAACAAGATACAACGAGCCACCTACGATTCCCCACAAGACAGCTTCTTAACAATATACAACGAGCCACCTACGATTCCCCACAAGACAGCTTCTTAACAATATACAACGAGCCACCTACGATTCCCCACAAGACAGCTTCTTAACAATATACAACAAGCTACCTACGATTCCCCAAAAGACAGCTTCTTAACAAGATACAAGCTACCTACGATTCCCCACAAGACAGCTTCTTAACAATATACAACGAGCCACCTACGATTCCCCACAAGACAGCTTCTTAACAAGATACAACAAGCTACCTAAGATTCCCCACAAGACAGCTTCTTAACAAGATACAACGAGCCACATTTTACATTTACATTTTAGTCATTTAGCAGAAGCTCTTATCCAGAGCGACTTACAGGAGCAATTAGGGTTAAGTGCCTTGCTTAAGGGCACATCAACAGATTTTTCACCTAGTCGGCTCGGGGATTAGAACCATCGACCTTTCGGTTACTGGCACAACGCTCTTACCCACTAAGCTACCAGCCACCTACGATTCCCCACAAGACAGCTTCTTAACAAGATACAACGAGCTACCTACGATTCCCCACAAGACAGCTTCTTAACAATATACAACAAGCTTCCTACGATTCTCCACAAGACAGCTTCTTAACAAGATACAACGAGCTACCTACGATTCCCCACAAGACAGCTTCTTAACAAAATACAACAAGCTACCTATGATGCCCCACAAGACAGCTTCTTAACAAGATACAACGAGCCACCTACGAATCCCCACAAGACAGCTTCTTAACAATATACAACGAGCTACCTACGATTCCCCACAAGACAGCTTTTTAACAATATACAACGAGCTACCTACGATTCCCCACAAGACAGCTTCTTAACAATATGCAATAAGCTACCTACGATTCCCCACAAGACAGCTTCTTAACAAGATACAACGAGCTACCTACAATTCCCCACTAGACAGCTTCTTAACAATATACAACGAGCTACCTATGATGCCCCACAAGACAGCTTCTTAACAAGATACAACGAGCCACCTACGATTCCCCACAAGACAGCTTCTTAACAAGATACAAGCTACCTACGATTCCCCACAAGACAGCTTCTTAACAAGATACAAGCTACCTACGATTCCCCACAAGACAGCTTCTTAACAAGATACAACGAGCCACCTACGATTCCCCACAAGACAGCTTCTTAACAAGATACAACGAGCCACCTACGATTCCCCACAAGACAGCTTCTTAACAATATACAACAAGCTACCTACGATTCCCCACAAGACAGCTTCTTAACAAGATACAACGAGCTACCTACGATTCCCCACAAGACAGCTTCTTAACAATATACAACGAGCTACCTATGATGCCCCACAAGACAGCTTCTTAACAAGATACAACGAGCCACCTACGATTCCCCACAAGACAGCTTCTTAACAAGATACAAGCTACCTACGATTCCCCACAAGACAGCTTCTTAACAAGATACAACGAGCCACCTACGATTCCCCACAAGACAGCTTCTTAACAAGATACAAGCTACCTACGATTCCCCACAAGACAGCTTCTTAACAAGATACAAGCTACCTACGATTCCCCACAAGACAGCTTCTTAACAAGATACAACGAGCCACCTACGATTCCCCACAAGACAGCTTCTTAACAATATACAACTAGCTACCTACGATTCCCCACAAGACAGCTTCTTAACTAGATACAAGCTACCTACGATTCCCCACAAGACAGCTTCTTAACAAGATACAATGAGCCACCTACGATTCCCCACAAGACAGCTTCTTAACAATATACAACAAGCTACCTACGATTCCCCACAAGACAGCTTCTTAACAAGATACAACGAGCTACCTACGATTCCCCACAAGACAGCTTCTTAACAATATTCAACGAGCTACCTATGATGCCCCACAAGACAGCTTCTTAACAAGATACAACGAGCCACCTACGATTCCCCACAAGACAGCTTCTTAACAAGATACAAGCTACCTACGATTCCCCACAAGACAGCTTCTTAACAAGATACAACGAGCCACCTACGATTCCCCACAAGACAGCTTCTTAACAAGATACAAGCTACCTACGATTCCCCACAAGACAGCTTCTTAACAAGATACAACGAGCCACCTACGATTCCCCACAAGACAGCTTCTTAACAAGATACAAGCTACCTACGATTCCCCACAAGACAGCTTCTTAACAAGATACAAGCTACCTACGATTCCCCACAAGACAGCTTCTTAACAAGATACAACGAGCCACCTACGATTCCCCACAAGACAGCTTCTTAACAATATACAACTAGCTACCTACGATTCCCCACAAGACAGCTTCTTAACAAGATACAACGAGCCACCTACGATTCCCCACAAGACAGCTTCTTAACAAGATACAACGAGCCACCTACGATTCCCCACAAGACAGCTTCTTAACAAGATACAAGCTACCTACGATTCCCCACAAGACAGCTTCTTAATAAGATACAAGCTACCTACGATTCCCCACAAGACAGCTTCTTAACAAGATACAACGAGCCACCTACGATTCCCCACAAGACAGCTTCTTAACAATAAACAAGCTACCTACGATTCCCTACAATAATAATAATAATATGCCATTTAGCAGACGCTTTTATCCAAAGCGACTTACAGTCATGCGTGCATAATTTTTTTTTTGTGTATGGGTGGTCCCGGGGATCGAACCCACTACCTTGGCGTTACAAGCGCCATGCTCTACCAGCTGAGCTACAGAGGACCACGACAGCTTCTTGTCATTGTTGCTAGCTATCTGACCGTTCAGAATAATAACACACAAACCTCTGCCCCATCGACATGTGCGCATCATTTTCAGCTAACCCGTCTATAGGGGCGGTGAGGTGATCCTGCTTGCTAGCATGCTGGTATTAGGCTAGCTAGCTACATTTAGATATATTTTTGGTCCAGGTTTTGATGATACTGTAGTGAATTCAGGGGGTAGCCGTGACCGGGACACGAACCCAGATCCAGCAACTGCCAAGCCATCACCTTAACCTTAACGCCGAGACGTCCAAACGTCTCGACAAGGTTGCTAGGTATTGAGTTAAGGTCGCTACAATACTAGCTAACTGTTACTCATGAAGGAAATACTGCACCTGTCTTGTTTGCATTGAGGGGACACTGACTCCAAGGCAGGGGGTCCTGGAAGGAGTTGAAGAGGTACCACATGATCCAGGCCATGATGGTGTTGTAGTACATCCCAACCAAGAATGATACCAACATGGAGGCAATACCTGTTTCACAACAACTGTCAGTTACATTCCCTGTACATTCCAGTGCATTATTATCATATCCAAGTTTATTCAAGTATGCTATATTCAAGTACATATCCAAGTATTTACAGTATTTATATTTAAGTATGCTATATCCAAGTATATATCCAACTATTTAAAGTATATATATTTAAGTATTGTAACGACCCTGTATTGTGTTCTGTGTTCATGGTTGTGTTATCGTTCTCATGGGTGCTAGCAGGGGTTAAATATGCCAGGACAGATGGAAAGGTTGGGGGGGTATGATGGGTAATCCCGCGGGGTTTTGGAATGCTTAAATAGGGGTTACGGTCTCATCTCTCTCTCTTCCGTTTTGGGACCCTTGACTTGACATGTATTATTTGTGTATGTTCGAGGTTTAGCGGCGTGGGTTGTGGCCTGAACAATAGCCCATTCAGGAATAAACCTGTGTTCTGCCTGTACACCTGGTGCCCGTCTCTCTTTTACTTTATGACCCAGCTGGGTCATTACATTGGTGTCATAAGTGCTTTCGAACGACGGGATAGATCGAGATTAGGCGAGTTAGCTGTTTCAGTATAGGCCGTGGTTAGATTTAGCGTGACTCGCATCTACGGTCATTATGATCGGGGCGAGGCGGAATGTTAAGGAAGAGTCGGACAAAGTGTCCGTTGTGGGCTCGGGTGTACCCGGTCGGGAGGGTCAGGCGATGATGGCTGTAGAAGAGCTGGAGAGCCACATGGCGGAAGTTAAATTGTCAGTCAGCAAGATGGCAGAACGGGCGGGTTTTCCTTCAAACCGCTCGACCAGAACAGACGTCACGGCGACGGAGATATCGACGTCACCGCGTGCGGAAATGGCTGGGCCTCCTTATGTAAACAGAGATGGCAGCGCCCTATTGCCATTAGCCACGGTAGCGGCTAAACTTCCAAAGTTCAATGGACAAGGTAAATGGGAAGTTTTTTTCACTCAATTCGAGTTGTTGGCTAGAGCCGGGAGGTGGTCTGACGAGACGAAAGGGTTACAGCTTGCCCTGAGCCTGGCAGAGGAGGCGTCGGAATGCCTGCTAACGCTAGCCCCGGACGAGAGGGGCGACTACGGTGCGCTAGTGGAGGCATTGGGGGGCCGTTTCGGCAGCGATGCACAGCCCAACATGCTGCGGATTGAACTGAGTAACAAAAAGAGACTTCAGGGGGAATCATTAAAGGCGTTGGCAAGTGATATTCTGAGCCTGACCAGGCGGGCTTATGCAACTATGCCGATTGGGGTGCAAGACGAGCTGGCACGGGACAGTTTTATTAGAGCACTCTCCCCCACCGAACTGGGTAAGCATGTTCAGATGTCGGACCCAGCATCTCTGCGGGCTGCAGTGGAGATAGCCAGGAAGAGGGAGCTGATCTGGGGTGAGGGAGTGAGAGTGGAGGTTGCCAGTCAACCAGAGGTGAGAGCAGCGGCGGCCGGGGTGCCGGGGGTCACCAAACCAGAGTGGGTCGACGAGTTGGGCGGGTTAGTCAAGACCGCTTCGCTTGTCATTGAGAGGGGCTCCAGACAACATCGCAGTGTCAGCTCAACTCCCATTGTCTGCTGGGGTTGTGGCCAGCCTGGCCACATTCAGCGGGAGTGTGGCAGATTCTCCAGTCACCAGGGAAACGACAGCGGGTTCTCGCGCAGGGGGCAGCGCGGGCCCACCCCTCCGCCCCCGAAACCACAGTAAGCAGAAGAGGTACCCAGCAGCGCAGGCAAGAGGGTGGGGACCTGCTTCCCCAGGGTGTGGCTGCCACCGTGTTTCCTAGTCCGGTAGTTGTGGTGGGACGTACCACCATTGGGGACTTCTGCAATGTCATCGTCAAGGTAGAGGGGGTGGAATGTTTGGCCCTGGTCGACACGGGCTCTACAGTAACCCTGGTGAGACCAGACATACTACCTGTTGGGGTGCGGGTGGAGCCGACACTTGTCCAGCTACGGACTGTCACGGGGGAGCTAGCCCCCATGTTAGGGAAGTGTTGGTTGTCTGTGACTGTGGGGGGGGAGAACTGTGGGGTGTCCGGTGTGGGTAGCAGCGGTACAGGACCCCTGTATACTGGGAATGGACTTTTTGAAAAACTGTGGGGCTCAGTTGGACTTAGCTTCGGGCACTTTGAGGCTGTCGGGGGGGCCCACAGTGGGAATGTCGCCTTCGGGAGGTCCAGCAGGGGGCAGGGCTGTCCCTCCGTCTTCCTCCAAGCTTGCCGAAACTCCACTGGTCGTCCCGGCTGCTCCCTTGGTCGTTGTGCCATCCCAGCAGCTGTCTCCGGCGGCAACGACCTTCACTCCCCATAATGGTGCAAGCACAGGCATCCCAGTAGCCCAAAACACACTGGCTCCTTCACCCCATCAGCCCGACGGGGGGAAGGAGGAAGTTATCGACGCCGTTGAGGCTGTGTGGCTGAAAAACTGTCAAGGTCTGGATGAGAGACAACAGAGACAGTTAAAGCAGCTGCTGTTTGACTTTAAAGATAGCTTCGCTTGGGGGAAGGATGAGGTAGGGCAAACGCACCTGGTTCAGCACGACATTGACACTGGGGACAACCAACCCATTAAAATTCGGCCCGTCGCATTCCCCTTGCCAAGAGGGAAGCAGCAGCCACAGCTATTGCTGACATGTTGCGGGCTGATTTCATTGAGCCATCAGATAGCCCATGGTCCGCGCCGGTCGTCATGGTGCCTAAGAAAGGGGGTAAACTTAGGTTTTGTGCGGACTACAGGGGCCTAAATTCTGTCACCACTAAAGACGCTTACCCCATACCGAGGATCGATGAGTCGCTAGACCACGTCAGAGGGTCCTCGTGGTTCTCTTCCCTTGATCTGCGCAGTGGCTTCTGGCAGGTGCCCCTCTCGCCTGGGGCACGTGAAAAAAACGGCCTTCTCCACGGATAGGGGCCATTGGCAGTTCAAGGTGCTGTGCTTCGGGCTTTGTAATGCTCCTGCCACCTTTGAGAGGCTCATGGACAGAGTGCTGGCGGGGGTTCCGAGAGACGAGTGTGTCGTGTACCTAGACGACATATTGGTGCACGGCACATCGTTTGAGGGGGCACTGGGGGCACTTAGGCGAGTGCTGGAGAGGATCTCGGGGGCGGGGCTAAAATTACACCCGGAAAAGTGCCATTTCATGCAAAGGGAGGTGGCGTTCCTGGGTCATCAGCTGGGTGGTGAGGGTATCAGCACGATGCCAGACAAAGTGGAGGCTGTGAGGGGAAAAAAAGAGGTTAAGAGCTTCCTGGGGCTGGCATCCTACTATCGTAGGTTTGTGAAAGGGTTTGCGGGGATAGCAGCTCCTATGAACCACCTTCTCAAGAAGGACACTGTTTTACAGTGGACCGAAGAGCACCAGCGGGCGTTTGAGGCCCTCAAACGTGCCCTGGTGGAGGCCCCTGTCCTGTCCTCACCAGACCCGAACCGTTCGTTTATCCTGGACACCGACGCAAGCAATGAGGGCTTGGGGGCTGTGCTGGCTCAGCGTGGTTCTGACGGGGAGCACGCAGTAGCTTATTACAGCAGAACTTTTGATAAGGCTGAAAAACGCTACTGCGTGACAAGGAGGGAGCTTTTGGCTGTCGTGGCAGCAGTACGCCATTTCAAGTACTACCTGGGGGGCCTGCCGTTTGTGGTGCGGACGGATCACTCCGCCCTGCAGTGGCTTCTCTCCTTCAAGGAGCCAGAGGGTCAGATCGCCCGCTGGTTGGAGGAGCTGCAACCCTACGACTTCCAGGTGGAGCACAGGGCCGGCCTTCGCCACAGCAATGCAGACGCCTTGTCCCGTCGCCCGTGTGCTGAGGACGGCTGTGGGTACTGCGCCAAACGGGTGGAGCGAGAGAGGGAACTGTGCATGGAGGAGGGAGTCACCGCCACGGTGAGTCAGCTGAGGGTGACAGAGTGCCGGGAGCTTGAGGCTGTGGACGTCGGGGAGTGGAGGCGTCGCCAGGAGGAGGACGCAGAGCTGCGTCCTGTGCTGGGGTGGGTGGAAGAGGTAAGACGACTGCCATGGGGGGAAGTAGCCCCTCTATCACCAGTCACCAAAGGACTCTGGGCTAAATTCTCAGTCCTTAGAGTGGCTGAGGGAGTGCTCCAGAGGGGGTGGAAAAAGCCAGCTACTGGAGAAATGACGTGGCAGGTAGTGGTTCCCAAAAGGCTGCAAGGGAGCGTGTTACAGCAGCTTCACGGGGGAGTAGGCGCAGGGCATTTTGGGGTCTCCAAAACGTTAAAGCACGTACGTAAAGGCTTCTATTGGTCCAGGCACAGGAGGGATGTGGAGGACTTTTGCAGGCAGTGCGACGAGTGTGCTGCTAAGAAAGGACCTCCAGGTCAGTCACATGCCCTCCTACAACAATTTCCAGTAGGGGAGCCCATGGAGAGACTGGGGGTAGACATAGTTGGACCGTTCCCAACCACAGACAGCGGTAACAGGTGGATTCTAACTGCTATGGACTACTTCTGGACACCAAGTGGCCAGAGGCTTACGCTCTCCCAGACCAGGAGGCAGAAACAGTAGCTGATGCATTGGTAGGGGGAATAATCAGTCGGTTTGGGGTGCCACAGTCTATACACAGCGACCAGGGGAGAAACTTTGAGTCACGGGTGTTCTCAGAGTTGTGTAGACGGTTAGGCGCGGAGAAGACGCGCACTACTCCGCTTCACCCCCAGAGTGATGGGCTGGTGGAAAGATTTAACAGAACATTAGCACAACAGCTGGCTATCGTTACCTCAAAACACCAGAAAGATTGGGACACCCACTTACCGTTTGTTCTTATGGCATGTATGTCGGCTGTTCAGGAATCGACTGCGTGCTCCCCAGCGCTACTAATGTTAGGTCGTGAGTTGCGCACCCCAGCCGAACTGACGTTTGGCCACCCTCCTGATAACGACGACGGGGTTTTGCCTGGCCCGAACTATGTTCGTCGTCTGCAGAACCGGTTAGAAGCGGCTCACACATTCGCAAGAGAGCAACTCGAGAACGCAGGAATGCGCCAAAAGCGCCACTATGACTCACGCGCTAGGGGGAGGCACTTTGGAGCGGGAGAATGCGTGTGGCTTCACAACCCCACGCGCAAGAAGGGGCGGTGCCCAAAGCTGGACAGTGCCTGGGTGGGGCCGTGTCTGGTGATAGAGAGAGTGGGGGAGGTGACGTACCGGGTGGAGGTTCCCCCACGGAGCAGGAAGGTGGTGGTCCACCGGGACCGATTGGCGCCCTACAGAGGGAGGAAAACGGTAGGGAATGGAAGTGAGGACTCTGATGTGAGCACACGGGGACAGTCTAGCGAGGAGACTCTAGTGCAAGCTGAGCCTGGGACGGGGGCTGCCTCTTCGGAGGGCGCTGGAAATGACATTGGGGCAGATGAGTGTTCTGGGGGTCCACCAGTGAGAGTCAAGGGGAGGCACAAGAGACTGATGCGACCTCCGGGTCGTTTTAAGGATTTTGTTTTGTAACCCTAGGGGCTAGGGTTTAGAAAGGGGGGGGCTATGTAACGACCCTGTATTGTGTTCTGTGTTCATGGTTGTGTTATCGTTCTCATGGGTGCTAGCAGGGGTTAAATATGCCAGGACAGATGGAAAGGTTGGGGGGGTATGATGGGTAATCCCGCGGGGTTTTGGAATGCTTAAATAGGGGTTACGGTCTCATCTCTCTCTCTTCCGTTTTGGGACCCTTGACTTGACATGTATTATTTGTTTATGTTCGAGGTTTAGCGGCGTGGGTTGTGGCCTGAACAATAGCCCATTCAGGAATAAACCTGTGTTCTGCCTGTACACCTGGTGCCCGTCTCTCTTTTACTTTATGACCCAGCTGGGTCATTACAGTATGTTATACATAATGCATAACAATGCAAAACATAAGCACTTATAACTACTTATAACCATATTCATAGAGCCAAAAGGGTTTTGTCATACATGATCACAGGAATTCCACACAGATACTGTAATCCGGAATGGACTGTCACCCACCAATGCCAGTGAGGTAAGGGTTGACAGAGCCCCACACCCCGACACTGCCCTTCCTGAGGCGCTGTCCGATAGCAAACTCCAGGTGCAGCAGTGGAATTCCCTCCAGAACCACCAGGATCAGGAATGGGATCATAAATGCTCCTGGGAACACAAGATTGGAATTGATGTCAGTTGGTTGTTTTGATCAGTTGACATATCAACAATACTCCACTGAACACATCCCCAATATTGAAATAGTAACGGTTGTGTTATTGTGTTATAAAAGTGTTTAGTGTTCAATATACTCAGATAATTTAATTAAAAATTAACTCTCCAGTGAAAATCTCACTCTTAAAAGCTCATAATATGTTAACTCATACCCAAATAATGTTGTTGACTTAGCCTACATTTGACATTTTTGTCATTTAGCAGACACTCTTATCCAGAGCAACTAGGGTTAAGTGCCTTGCTCAAGGGAACATCGGCATATATTTTTTTACATAGTTGGCTCGGGGAGTCGAACCAGCAACCTTTCAGTTACCCAACGCTAGGCTATCTGCCGCCCTGTATTCGTATTTGTGGCCAAAGCATAAATTGGTGAAAAAAATACTTCAAAAACCCCACCTCAAACTCCTTATAGGGTAGGATGTCATACTCCTGAGGAGGATGAGCTGGCCAATCAGCAGTCTAGAGGAGGATGAGGTGGCCAACCAGCGTTCTACTCACATGGATATGTTTAATGACCGGTGTACGCCCACACCATACTGTTCTTGGGGTACGCCCACACCATTCCAACACAGAAAACCTGCTTTATACTTAATTACCATGTTTTGGAAGGAAAACTATTTAACTCCTAGTGTAAGTCATTATAGGTCATATTTAATAGAAATCTGGAAACACTGGACAGTTACTTTATAGTGTTATTAACATGTTGAAAACAATTATGTAAACTAGGTACGGCAATGCATACAGAGGAGCAAGACATATACTATGGGGCTTCCCCTGTGTTAAAATACCCATTAGTTACACTAGCACAGAAAGCTGAAATTTAACTACCACTATTTGAAAACGATTTAACAAGTTGAGAATGATTAAGAATGTGTTTGTTTAATTAATTACTTGTTAGGATTTCAAACCATGACTAGCAATCCTCTCAAATACTGTACAGTATTGGGTTTTGAGCAATCCAAAATGTATTTACTACATTTTTAGTCATTTAGCAGACGCTCTTATCCAGAGCGACTTACAGTTAGTGAGTGCATACATTATTATTTTTTCTTCATACTGGCCCCCCGTGGGTATCGAACCCACAACCCTGGTGTTGCAAATGCCACGCTCTACCAACTGAGCTACATCCCTGCCGGCCATTCCCTCCCCTACCCTGGGCCAATTGTGCGCCGCCCCATGGGTCTCCCGGTCACGGCCGGCTACAACAGAGCTGCGATGCAGTGCCTTAGTCCACTGCGCCACTCGGGAGAATACTACAGTTCTCTATCAGTCATAATCATCTCAAATCAAATCAAATCAAATGTTATTTGTCACATACACGTGTTTAGCAGATGTTATAGCGGGTGTAGCGAAATGCTTGTGCTTCTAGCTCCGACAGTGCAGTAATATCTAACAAGTAATATCTAACAATTTCACAACATATACCCAATACACACAAAACTAGTAAGTAATGGGATTTAAGAATATATACATATATGGACAAGCAATGACAGAGCGGCATGGACTAAGATACAGTAGAATATTATAGAATAGAATGCAGTATATACATATGAGATGAGTAGTGCAAGATATGTAAACATTATTAAAGTGACTAGTGTTCAATTTCTTAAAGTGGCCAGTGATTTCAATAGGCAGCAGCAGCCTCTAATGTGCTAGTGATGGCTATTTAACAGTCTGATGGCCTTGAGATAGAAGCTGTTTTTCATTCTCTTGGTCCCAGTTTTGATGCATCTAAGAGTAAATTTAACTTCAAATACATCTTTGACCCATACCACAAAAAATGAACTGGTCATTCAATTGTTCACACAACTAATACCATAATCAAGATAGTATTCTGCTATCTCTGTATATGCAGATAAATTATCCTGCTAATTGTATAGTGTATTCCACCCTTTAACTACTTGTGTCAAGGGCATAGACAATGAGAACACCTTCCTAATATTGAGTTGAACCCCCTTTGGCCCTCAGAACAGCCTCAAGTCGTCTGGGCATGGACTCTATAAGGTGTCGAAAGCGTTTCACAGGGATGCTGGCCCATGTTGACTCCAATGCTTTCCACAGTTGTGTCTAGTTGGCTGGATGTCCTTTGGGTGGTGGACCATTCTTGATACACACGGGAAACTATTGAGCGTGAAAAACCCAGCAGCATTGCAATTCTTAACACACTCAAACCGGTGCGCCTGGCACCTACTACCATACCCCATTCAAAGGAACTTGTTTTGCCTTGCCCATTTTGTCTTGCCCATTCACCCTCTAAATGGCACACACACAATCCATGTCTCAATTGTCTCAAGGCTTAAAAATCCTTCTTTAACCTGTCTCCTCCCCTTCATCTACACTGATTGAAGTGGACTTAACAGGTGACATCAATAAAGGATCATAGCTTTCACCTGGATTCACCTGGTCAGTCTATGTCATGGAAAGAGCAGGTGTTCCTAATGTTTTGTAATCTCAGTGTAGTTTGTAGTATTCCCTGTTTTATTTCTACTGTGAAAAAAGTTGTAACTCAAAGTCCTTTTAATTAATTTACAGTTTTAAAATAACAAAAATGTTGCATACAATCAAGCCCACTCACCTCCTCCATGGCTCTGACACAGGTAAGGGAACCGCCACACGTTCCCCAGCCCCACACAGAAGCCCACACAGGTCAGCATGTACTGGGTCTTGTTGTCCCATTTGGGCCTGTCCCCGGCCTCCTCCTTCTCCATCCTCTCCAGCTCCTGGTGGGACGGTATCCGGTCATCCAGACCCGGATTGGGCAGCTTGGGGAATCTCATGGTGCAGTCTTCCTCACCCAATAAAGGTACTCTCTCTCTCGTTGTCACCTGGTTGACTGCTCAGTGTGTCTAACCTCTCTGGTTGTCACCTGGTTGACTGCTCAGTGTGTCCTGCCTTCCTTGTGTGGCCTCTACCCTCTAAATGTGTTCTTTCAAAGGGGGACTGTCACAGCACTTCTGCTGACCTTTGGTTTCACGGTGGCTTCAGTTATCGGAAGATACATCTGAGCCCAGTGAGATATTATACGTTGTCAGCAGGTTGTGGCGGCTAAAAGGTCAGACATCTTTATAATGTTTAAAACATCATGTGAAGAGCCGTCACATAATAGGAATTGTTTTCCAGAAGGGAGTGAGGGTCTGCATCCCAAAATCACACCCTATTCTTTATATAGCGCACTAATTTGGCCCGATGCAGAATGGAATGTGGTCTAGCTCACTCGTGACTGAGTGAGCTAGACTACATTTTATCCTCTCATTCACCAACAGGGTGACACATCCTTCCCATAAACGTTATCTTATCTTGGCTATCAGTGCAAGACTTTCCATGAACATAATGAAAATACAGTACGGAGTGGCAAAGGTGGACTTACGAAACATGTTCTATTTACATGGTTTTAACATAAGTTCATCTGTACAGTCTGCTTATTTTAAAGGTCCCCGGCAGTCATTTTGATTGCCATGTAAAATAGCCTTTTGAGTGAATAAAATATCACACATATTATTTTGGGGGGATAGAAATGCTCCCTCATGGCTAACTACCAGGAAGACTGAAAAGATAGGCTGAGTGGGCGGGGAGCTTATATTCATGAGCTCGCCTTGACTGACAGCTCTTTGAAACACCTATGTCAAGAAACTTGGATGCAGTGTTGCAGTAATATCATCTCAAGCTAATTTGGTGATACACAAAGCAACTCAAACCACATTGAAATTGCATCAATGATGTCAATTTTTTTATCCATCTCCCATCTGGCATGTCTCTTGTGATGCGGTTCACAGCAGCAGCCCCCCCCCCAACACCATGCTGGCTGAAGACCTAGCTAGCCAGTAACTAGCTAACACCAGACAGATGAAGACCTAGCTAGCCAGTAACTAGCTAACACCAGACACAGATGAAGACCTAGCTAGCCAGTAACTAGCTAACACCAGACAGATGAAGACCTAGCTAGCCAGTAACTAGCTAACCCCAGAACACGATGAAGACCTAGCTAAACCAGTAACTAGTTTTTAAAACCAGAAAATATGAGACCTAGCTCCAGTAACTAGCTAACACCAACACAGATGAAGACCTAGCTAGCCAGTAAACTACTAACACCAGATACAGATGAAACCTAGCTAGCCAAAGTAACAGCTAACACCCCGACCAAACCCATGAAGACCTAGCTAGCCAGTAACTAGCTAACACCAAAAGATGAAGACCTAGCTAGCCAGTAACTAACTTTAAACCACCCAGATGAAAACCTAGCTACCCAGTAACTAGCTAAAAAACCACAGAACACAATGAAAACCTAACACCATAAATTGCTAACACCAGACAGATAGAACCTAGCTAGCCATTAACTAGCCTAGACACCAGCACACAGTGAAAGAACCTAAACTTAGCCAGTAACTAGCTAACACCAGACAGATGAAGAACCCAGCGGACCAGTAACTAGCTACCAACAAACCAAGAGATGAGACCTAGCTAGCCGTAACTAGTAACACCAGACAGATGAGACCTAGCTAGCCAGTAACTAGCTAACACCAGACACAGATGAACCTAGCTAGCCAGTAACTAGCTAACACCAGACAGATGAGACTAGCTAGCCAGTAACAGCTAACAACAGACAGATGAGACCTAGCTAGCCAGTAAATAGCTAACACCAGACAGATGAAGACCTAGCTAGCCAGTAACTAGCTAACACCAGACAGATGAAGACCTAGCTAGCCAGTAACTAGACCAGACAGATGAAGACCTAGCTAGCCAGTAACTAGCTACACCAGACAGATGAAGACCTAGCTGCTAGCCAGTAACTAGCTAAACACCAGACACAGATGAAGACCTAGCTAGCCAGTAACTAGCTAACACCAGACAGATGAAGACTAGCTAGCCAAAACTAGCTACACCAGACCAGAGAGACTAGCTAGCCAGACAGGAAGACCTAGCTAGCCAGTAACTAGCACACCAGACACAGATGAAGACCTAGTACCAGCTAGCTAACCCGACCGAGAAGACTGCAACTAGCTAACACCAGACAGATGAAGACCTAGCTAGTCAGTAACTAGCTAACAACAGACACTGATGAAAGGGGGAAGATATAGAAGTATCTTTGCCATAGATGAATAGTGTAAACTTTTAATTATAGTTGCTGACACCCTACAGTAAAATGTTGTTACCAGTAGAGTAGCTATCTAGCTATATAAATCACGCCCCTCTTCAAACACACCTTCTCTGATGTTGGTTACAAATGAGAGAATATCCTGTTACCATTGGTGTATTAAAATGAGAGTTAGGGTGATGTCACCCTATCTCCTGAATATTTCATCCAAATATAATCAAATTTCATGAAAAACATGATTTTGATCGTTCATGACCTTTAACATAAATAAATGTGTACAGTCTAGTTCTGCTTGTGACTGAAAGCCCACTGATGCCATATGTTCCATACTCTATATGACTTCATATAGTCCATTATGTTCATGTATCCTCCGTAGCTCAGCTGAAAGCGTCTGCTAAATGGCATATTATTATTATTATTATTATTATTATTATTATTATTATTATTATTATTATTATTATTATTATGTCTGTATAGAAACCAATAGAAAAGTTGTTTGGTGAAACTCCCACACGAGTTGAGTAGGACAATAAAGTGTGTGGGGTTTGGAACGTTCTTAGACCTGAGATATGGGCTCAATTCACTAAACCCATAAACGTAAATCAATATCCTCTTGATGCAGTTGCATCCTTCTGACTATTGTTAATTGAAGGATATAGAGTTTATTCATCAAGGACCTAATATGAAATCAATTAATCAAGTAAGACAGTAACCCACTGGGTCATTTCAACATGGAGAATTGGGGGAACATTTGGTAGATTCGTTGATCAATGAGATTCCAAACTATTTTCACCCAATCAAAAAGACAGCCAAAAGTTTGTAGAATTCCCAACTATCCAAAAGCACATCCAAAATTTCAATGGAAGATCACTGTCAGATTTTTGGTTTAGTTGTCACCTAAATGTATCACTGCACTTTCAAATAGTTAAAGTCACACTAAAGTTCAAATGGGAATACAGAATACAATGTCAGCTATTTTGTTTATTTACACAACAATTTAATGTGTTGTCACTGTGCTTGATCTAATAGCACAACCAAATGACATGGATTGCAGTTAGTTGAGATGACATTAAAGTACATGTGGCAAGTGATCAATGCCGTTTGAGATTGTCTGTAGATTATTATAGCAATTGTGAAGATTTCCACAGACCTGCGACCTTGAACGCTTTCTATGATGACATAAGAAGACATTTATAGTTACAGCAGGGACGGCTTGTTCAATAGGGCGATATGGGCGACGCACTGCCAAACGGGAAAAGGAAGGGATTTTTTTTCTAATCAATTATATCACGGCAACAGCAGTTATCAGTGTTCACGTCTGATCTGCCAGCCACTAAATGTCAAATCAGGCTAAAGTCGTGCTTCAAATGGCCCCGCCCGTTTTTTGGGCGATTTCAGTCAGGTTGAAAATCGCCCAGAAGTCTCTCATAGCCTGTCATGTAAAATCTATTTTTTTCACATTTCAAAGCTTTCAATACATTCTCTATGGGTGTCTGTGGGCATGCACTTACGCGCTTTCGTCATACGTGACGTAACGTTGAACGTAACTAAGACAATGGCGGCTAGCAGCGTCTATGTTTCGACCTGCAGTGTGGCGTTATTTTATGTTTTTAATTTGTAGACTTAGTTTACAAACATTCTGCAAACATTCTGCTTTGGTCTGATCTTCGGTTTTGGACTGATCTTGTTGATCGTGTACATACCCGCTACGAACGGACTAAATAATGAAAACGCTGCTGGCAGCGGAATCCCAATACAGCTGGGAGACTTGGCTGGATGACAGAGTCCCGGACAGAGAGGTGGAGCCCGCTGGCTTCACCCTGGTCAGAGCGGACCGCGATCCTGGTAAGAGAGCGACTCTGTACCCCGACATTGAACTGCTTTCTGTGTCATTGAACCTTACTATTGTTGATAAAACAAGTTTACTGGAGAACGGAGACCAAGTAGAGACTTTTGGACAAGGTGGATAATTGTATAATATAAGGCAGTTTATTCAGAGGTAAAGATATCTGGAATCGCGTGCACGGACCCGTTCGTCAAACTCGTAGGGAGTTTATCAGAAGAGCCCCTAAACATTGTGTGCTGACATTTTATACAATAAAATGAAGTAGGTTGAATCTAGTAGTTCTGATCTTCTGATTGGTCCTGATGAGTTGGGCGAGGTCACCTCCAGGCTAGTGTCACTGTTGCATTGGCTCTGAGTCGGGTTCTCTGTCTTCAGATGTTCAGCCTAAGAGAAGAGGATTTGTGTGTGTGTGTGTGTGTTTGTTATCAGTGTGTGTGTGTGTGTGTGTGTGTGTGTGTGTGTGTGTGTGTTTGTTATCAGTGATGATGTGTGTGTGTGTGTGTGTGTGTTTATCAGTGATGATGTGTGTGTGTGTGTGTGTGTGTGTGTGTGTGTGTGTGTGGGTGTGTGTGTGTGTCCTCAGGGCAAGAACTCGTGAGTTGGAAGAACTGAGAGACCTATGGCGTGGGTGTTATCCTTAGCCACCTGCTGACAAGGCTGACAAGATAGGACTCTTGTTCATTGTATTGAATACAAAGGCCCAACACAAAATGGGTCATGCACAAGATTTTAGTCAGACCAAGCTATAACATTATATATTTACTACGACAGTACATTCAACCAAAAGCTAATATAACAAAGGCATCAGAGATTATTTATAATCTGTCACAGAAACTGGAATCCATCTCCCCAGATCAGTCAATAAATGCTTCTGGTATTGACTTATATGCTGCCCCTGTCTTCATGTTGTTGCTGGACATATCTTTTTTAAAATGTGTGTAGGTCACCTAAATCATCAGAAAAATTGCCCCTCCTGAGAATTTTTTCAGGAGCCGCCACTGAGTTACAGTAACCTCAATGTGCCCATGGATGCGTTACTCATTTTAAGGTTGAATAAAATACTGTTACATTAGTTTGTAAGATAACTTTAACATTAGGCTATTTACTGTCTTTCAAAAGTAATATGGAATTGTTTGTTGACAAGGCAACCAAATATCAACATTTAAACAGATGGATTTTGATGGGGATTTTTCTATTATGCAGACATCGACTCTAAGGGGTTAACTTTTCTTTTTGGTTGAGATGGAGATGTGAATCAAACATATTTATTTTTACCTTGTAGATTCCATATGAAATCAACCAAAGCTTGAAACCCTATATGTATTTTAAATGTATTAGTAGAATCCTGGTCTGAATTTAAACATTAGCTGTTGATGACTTCCCAAATGCTTTATACAGGCCTAAATAGCATCATTGATCATACAGTATATGATTGATAAAGTATAGTTACTTTTCATTTGCTCTGTTGAACCTACACTTTGGAATGACTTAGATAGCAACAGTAAATTTTTTAAGTGGAGATTTCTCAACAATCATTCACACGATAGCACATTGTTAATAGTCAGTGACAAATATCAAAGCTATGTAGGGCTTGATTAAAACCCTGGGTGGGAGACTCAAGGGATAGCTGTAAAAAAACCCTGGGTGGGAGACTGAAGGGATGGCTGTTAAAACCCTGGGTGGGAGACTGAAGGGATAGCTGTTAAAACCGTGGGTGGGAGACTGAAGGGATAGCTGTTAAAAACCCTGGGTGGGAGGCTGAAGGGATAGCTGCAGAGAGATCGACTCTCTAGTAGGAGGTGCTGCCCAGCCAATTGTATTCTTATAGTGGTCATATTATGTTGAAGATCTAACGTTGTTTCAAAGGTACAAATTCAACATATTGTATACAAGGTTTGTCTATGTTGAAAATTGGTTACCATAATGACATAATCCTGTGGTTGAAATTTTACCCTCAAAACAACAGTTTATGTTGATTACTTTTTTCAAATCCAATATATTTTCCACGTAGATTCCACGTCACAATATGTTGGCAAATTAGGTTGAAACAACGTTGATTTAACCAGTTTGTACACAGTGGGAAGCCTTGTCCTGAGACAGAACCACTCATTGAATCAATGACCTGCTCCAAAACAAATGGTTGTGTTTAATCCAAAGTGATCAAAAAGCTCCTCTCATTTACCAACATGGTGACACATCCTTCCCCTCAACGCTTATCTTGACTATCAGTGCAATACTTTTCATTAACCTAATGAAGATACTCTGAGCAGCACATTAAAAGACTTGCCAAAGGTGAACTAATTGTCCATGTCCCAAATGGCAGCCTATTTCCTACATAGTGCCCTACCTTTTACCGGGGCCCATTGTGAATAGGGTTCCATTTGGGATGCATCCATTTGAACTGATAGTGTAGGAAATGTTTTCCCTGTTTTGTTATGGAGTAAAGGCCTCCGATGATTGACTATACATCTTATCAGTGTTCCCCTTTGATACAATTATTAACCCAGGATCAGGTACAAATATACTGCTTTATTGACTTGCAGCTGAAATATCTGGCAATAGAACCCTTTGAAGACAGTTTTATAAATAATGTCATCAAGGCTATCTGAGTCGTCAAGGCGCCTGAGTGGCGCAGTGTTCTAAGGCACTGCATCGTAGTGCTACCTGTGCCACTAGAGATCCTGGTTCGAATCCAGGCTCTGTCGCCACCGTCCGCGACCGGGAGACTCATGGGGCGGCGCACAAGTCTTCCAGGGTAGGGGAGGGAATGGGCCGGCAGGGATGTAGCTCAGTTGATAGAGCATGGCGTTTGCAACGCCAGGGTTGTGGGTTCGATTCCCACGGGGGGCCAGTATAAAAAAAATATGTTTTCACTAACTGTAAGTCGCTCTGCAGAAGAGCGTCTGCTAAAATGACTAAAATGTAAAATATATTTCTATATCCCTGAAATGACATTTTATAGCATTTGAATTATTGTATTTGTATTGAGTTATTTTTACCCTGTTTATTTTTTACAAAGTCAGCCCTCAAACAAAGCGACAAGTAAAACCTTCCTTTGGAACTTTCCTCTATAGACCCATCGTCCTCTGGTTGGTCAAATTAACCTACACTTCGCTAGACATCTGTAAAGGAAGCACAGAATGTATCCCAAATGGCACCCTATATCAGGGCTATTCAACTGGTGGCCCGAGTTGAATACTGTCCCTTTGATCAATTCTGAACATTAATTAAAGGTCTGCAAAGAAATCGCCGCCAAAATCCGATGTTTAGTGGCAAAATGTTTTCTAGCGTTTTTTTTTAGCGATTTCTGGCGCCTTTGTGGCATGTTGATTATATCTTCTTCATATGAATTTGGCTCTAGAGTTTGAATGGTGTAAGCTACAAAATGTTATGACCCCATTCCTGAAAGCTATGACTCTCTTTGTGTTACTTATTGACATCGTTTTCAGATGATTTTAAAATCACCTAATTACTTTGAAGAAGCTTTTAATACTTGTTTGAATAAAACAAAGATAATGGTGAGAGAGTGTTGAGCCTTTTCCTTTCAATTATGATATTTTTTTTTTGGGTTGCACCTTGACTCAAGTTGGTAAATAATAAATAATAATAAACCACCCTCCACTTCTTTCCTAATTACTTTTAACAACTTTACATTTAAAAAAAAAATGATTTATTCGTGGTAGTGCTTTGCTTTTTTATACAGTTCTTCTGAAGAATAATCACGTGGAAAATGTCCTGCCCCCCTACAATTAACCTTTTTTTTACATTTGGCACCCTTAAGTACATAGCGCACTATGTTTGACCAAAGCCCTATGGGCCAGGTACTAGTTTAGTGTTGAGGTCTTAAAGGTCAGTAGAACAAAGCTGCAACATCACAAGATACAGTCAGGTTCAAAATGATAAAGAGGAGCAATAAATCATGTATAAAATATATAATGCAAATACTGAGCTATATTATATGCTCAAATTTTATTTTTTTATTTTATACTAATACAGTTGGTCAGAGAAATACATTTTGTTTAATAGGTTGTTGTTTTTTGTAGTGTTTTTTTGTTGTTATTGCCACCCCTAATTATTGCCACCCCTAACGATTATTATAAATAAAATCAAACAAAATAAAATCTGTATTAACATTCTACTTTTTCAAGTTATACTCAGCTTAAGGAACTGTACTGTGGCCTTCCAGGAAGTCCTGTTTCACTGGGGTATGAAAATTAGCTAACATGCTAAGAAATTGTTAATTGACCACAAAATTAACATTTTGAAATGGCCATCTCAGTCTCCGGACTTGAACCCCGTTGAAAACCTGTGGCTTGATTGAAAAGGGCAGTCCATAAGGGCAGACCAAAGGATATCAATGATCTGGAAATATTCTGAATGGAGGAATGGTCTAAGATCCCTCCCAATGTGTTCTCCTATGTCATAAAACATTAAAGAAAAATGCTAAGTGCCAATATCCTCGCAAAGGGAAGGTGCACAAGGTGTTGAATACAGGGGTGCCAATCAATCATTTTGACACCTACAGCATCTTTTTTTTAATTAATTTTGTATTTTGAACACAGCCCATCTGAAATTAGCCCACCCAACTACCTCATCCCCATATTGTTATTTATTTTGCTCATTTGCACCCCAGTATCTCTATTTGCACATCATCTCTTGCACCTCTATCATTCCAGTGTTAGTACTAAATTGTAATTATTTTGCACTACACCCTATTTATTGCCTTACCTCCATAACTTGCTACATTTGCACACACTGTATATAGATTTTCTATTGTGTTATTGACTGTACGTTTTGTTTACCCCATATGTAACTCTGTGTTGTTGTTTTTATCGGACTGCTTTGCTTTATCTTGGCCAGGTCGCAGTTGTAAATGAGAACTTGTTCTCAACTGGCTTACCTGGTTAAATAAAGGTGAAATAAAATTAAACAAATAAAAAATTACTTGTTAAACTATAATTGAATTTTCCCTTTTTCTTGTTGTGTACAATATCTTAGTATTTTTATTATTTATAACTGCATGCTTGAAAGTCTGGATTGATTTCCATGATATCTTTAGGGCTTAGAGATGTACAGTACCAGTCAAACGTTTGGACACACCTACTCATTCCAGGGTTTTTCTTTATTTGTACTATTTTCTACATTGTAGAATAATAGTGAAGACATCAAAACTATGAAATAACACATATGGAATCATGTAGTAACCAAATAAGTGTTAAACAAATCAAAATATATTTTATATTTGAGGTTCTTCAAAGTAGCCACCCTTTGCCTTGATGACAGCTTTGCACACATATTGCCTGTGAAGCCCTTTTTGTGCAAAGCAATGATGACGGCACGTGTTTCCTTGCAGGTAACCATGGTTAACAGAGGAAAAACAATGATTTCAAGCACCACCCTCCTTTTAAAGCTTCCAGTCTGTTATTCTAACTCAATCAGCATGACAGAGTGATCTCCAGCCTTGTCCTCGTCAACACTCTCACCTGTGTTAACGAGAGAATCACTGACACGATGGCAGCTGGTCCTTTTGTGGCAGGGCTGAAACGCAGTAGACATTTTATTTTGGGATTAAGTTCATTTTCATGGCAAAGAGGGACTTTGCAATTAATTGCAATTCATCTGATCACTCTTCATGACATTCTGGAGTATATGCAAATTGCCACATGTGCCGAATACAACAGGTGTAAACCTTACAGTGAAACGCTTACTTACAAGCCCTTAACCAACAATGCAGTTTTAAGAAAATAAAAAAAAGTGTTAAGTAAAAAATACAAATAGTAAATAATTAAAGAGCAGCAGTAAAATAAAATAACATTAGGGAGGCTGAGTCAATGTGCAGGGGTATTTTGACATTTTAGTCATTTTAGCAGACGCTTACAGTTAGTGAGTGCATACATTTTTCATACTGGCCCCCCGTGGGAATCGAACCCACAACCCATGCTCTACCAATTGAGCTACAGGAGGCCCCGGTTAGTCGAGGTAATATGTACATGTGGGTAGAGTTAAAGTGACTATGCAAAGATAATAAACAGAGTAGCAGCAGCGTAAAAGAGGGGGTGGGGTCGGGGGGACGATGCAAATAGTCTGGGTAGCCATCTTTAGCTGTTCATGAGCCTTATGGCTTGGGGGTAGAAGCTTGTTAAGAAGCCTTTTGGACCTAGACTTGGTGCTCTGGTACCGCTTGCCGTGCGGTAGCAGAGAGAACAGTCTATGACTAGGGTGGCTGGAGTCTTTGACAATACTTAGGGCCTTCCTCTGACACCGCCTGGTATAGAGGTCCTGGGTGGCAGGAAACTTGGCCCCAGTGATGTACTGGGCCGTACGCAATACCCTCTGTAGTGCCCTGTGGTCGGAGGTTGAGCAGTTGCCATACCAGGCGGTGATGCAACCAGTCAGAATGCTCTCGATGGTGCAGCTGTATAACTTTTTTGAGGATCTGAGGATCCTTGTGCCCTCTTCACGACTGTCTTGGTGTGTTTGGACCATGATAGTTTGTTGGTGATGTGGACACCAAGGAATTTGAAGCTCTCATATGCCACTCGTTGAGAGAAATTGTCATTGTTTTGGGGCAGAATTATGTGAGGTTTTATGTGTTGTTGTTGGAGGTGGGTCTTGGTCAGTTTAGCTCAGAAAATGCTTCCCTTGTCAATCTGCCACCGTAGGGGGCCGCCTAATGAGTGGGCCGGCCGTGCCAACCAGAGGGCGAACACACACTGTATGTTGAAAGACTTTGGTTGCAAGCAGGACTAAGTCAGAGAGGAAGAGGCGCCGCGAGATGGCTCACTCTCGCCAAAATAAGTCCAGAATAAGCCCAATGCGTTTCTATGTGCTTAATATGCAGATCTAAACTTGTAGCCTGCTTTCCTGCCTTTGGGACGACTCCCATTGTTAGGGCGGAGACATGAGCATCTAATCATTATTTACAGATCTCTGACTAAGGTAATATTGACGTCATCTTTTAAGGAGCGGTAATAATGGTTGCAATTGATATCAGCTGTGCGGGTGAATTTAACGCATATTGATGATTTAGACATCAGTTGGCGATAATCTAGTGCCATCAATGGTTACAACAGGCCCCTTGTTATTTGATTATATTCCAATAGGCTGCATTCTGTAGGCTACCCATTAGCCCAGGGGTGTCATCCTCATTTCATGGAGGGCCTGGTGTCTGCTGGTTTTTCCTTTCAATTAAGACCTAGACAACCAGGTGAGGGGAGATCCTTACTAAGACCTAGACAACCAGGTGAGGGGAGTTCCTTACTAAGAGCTAGACAACCAGGTGAGGGGAGTTCCTTACTAAGACCTAGACAACCAGGTGAGGGAGTTCCTTACTAAGACCTAGACAACCAGGTGAGGAGAGTTCCTTACTAAGACCTAGACAACCAGGTGATGGAAGTTCCTTACTAAGACCTAGACAACCAGGTGAGGGGAGTTCCTTACTAAGACCTAGACAACCAGGTGAGGGGAGTTCCTTACTAAGACCTAGACAACCAGGTGAGGGAAGTTCCTTACTAAGACCTAGACAACCAGGTGAGGGGAGTTCCTTACTAAGACCTAGACAACCAGGTGAGGGGAGGTCCTTACTAAGACCTAGACAACCAGGTGAGGGGAGTTCCTTACTAAGACCTAGACAACCAGGTGAGGGGAGTTCCTAACTAAGACCTAGACAACCAGGTGAGGGGAGTTCCTTACTAAGACCTAGACAACCAGGTGAGGGGAGTTCCTTACTAAGACCTAGACAACCAGGTGAGGGGAGTTCCTTACTAAGAGCTAGACAACCAGGTGAGGGGAGTTCCTTACTAAGACCTAGACAACCAGGTGAGGGAGTTCCTTACTAAGACCTAGACAACCAGGTGAGGAGAGTTCCTTACTAAGACCTAGACAACCAGGTGATGGAAGTTCCTTACTAAGACCTAGACAACCAGGTGAGGGGAGTCCCTTACTAAGACCTAGACAACCAGGTGAGGGGAGTTCCTTACTAAGACCTAGACAACCAGGTGAGGGAAGTTCCTTACTAAGACCTAGACAACCAGGTGAGGGGAGTTCCTTACTAAGACCTAGACAACCAGGTGAGGGGAGGTCCTTACTAAGACCTAGACAACCAGGTGAGGGGAGTTCCTTACTAAGACCTAGACAACCAGGTGAGAGGAGTTCCTAACTAAGACCTAGACAACCAGGTGAGGGGAGTTCCTTACTAAGACCTAGACAACCAGGTGAGGGGAGTTCCTTACTAAGACCTAGACAACCAGGTGAGGGGAGGTCCTTACTAAGACCTAGACAACCAGGTGAGAGGAGTTCCTTACTAAGACCTAGACAACCAGGTGAGGGAGTTCCTTACTAATTAGTGACCTTAGTTAATCCATCAAGTACAAGGGAGGAGTGAAAACCTGCAGACACTCGGCCCTCCGTGGAATGAGTTTGACACCTGTGTTAGCCTATCAATAGTCACATAATGAAAGGTGTGAACACCGATAATCTACTGTTTGTGTTTCCCTGGCTAAATTGATGAGCTGATTGGGCCATCAGTTGATTGACAGAGGTAGGCCTGCTGTAGAACGATAAGCTTTCCTCCAGTGTGGATGCTCGCCCACGTTTTGTAGTTAGGCTATGTATAATTTGCAGAGGTGGGTAGAGTACTGAAAATCTGTACTTGAGTAAAAGTACTGTTAATTAGATTGTAATTTTCTCAAGTAAAAGTAACCCTCTTAAGAACCTACTCCAGTAATAGTAATAATAATAATAATAATACGCCATTTAGCAGACGCTTTTATCCAAAGCGACTTACAGTCATGTGTGCATACATTTTTATGTATGGGTGGTCCCGGGGATCGAACCCACCACCCTGGCGTTACAAGCGCCGTGCTCTACCAATTGAGCTACAGAGGTAAAAAGTAAAAAGTAACCAGTCAGAAAACGACCTAAGTACTAGTTACACATCTAGTTAGGTAATGTTTTACACCTTTATGGTAAACTGAGACAGCAAACAAAAAGGACAACAACTTTGACATTAATTTATTAAGCCTGCCAGCATCATCTTGTAGATGTCCTCCAGCACAGGAAGTCTGCAATGAAGACTGACATCAAAGAAAGTCCGTAGGCTGTACTTTTTCAATTACGGTCTTTCAAAGTTGACTTAATATCTATCAATCTGCTCAATTTCATAAAAAGTTGTGTGGTACTTGAAACATTGGAAGAATTTTACAATTTCAATTGCATTAATGAACCTTTATTTCCAACAGTGGAGGCTCCTCAGAGGAGGAACCGTTGAATTTCATAAAAAATAGTGAAACATTGAAAGTTATCCTTTTTAGATAAAACTATACTAAATATATTCACGTCACCAAATAATTGATTAAAACACACTATTTTGCAATGGAGGTCTACAGTAGCCTCAACAGCACTCTGTAGGGTTGCACCATGGTGTAGCCGGAGGACAGCTAGCTTCCGTCCTCCTCTGGGTACATTGACTTCAATACAAAACCTAGGAGGCTCATGGTTCTCATAGACCATGGTGTAGCCCTTATCTTAAACGTCACTGACCACCACTGATTTCCAAATATAATTTCAAGTACATGTGATGGTGAATGCATACTAAAAATTTTTAGAAAAAGCTGTTGCGCAGCAACTCACTGCCTTTCTGAAGACAAACAATGTATACGAAATGCTTCAGTCTGGTTTTAGACCCCATCATAGCACTGAGACTGCTCTTGTGAAGGTGGTAAATGACCTTTTAATGGCGTCAGACCGAGGCTCTGCATCTGTCCTCGTGCTACTAGACCTTAGTGCTGCCTTTGACACCATCGATCACCACATTCTTTTGGAGAGACTGGAAACCCAAATTGGTCTACACGGACAAGTTCTGGCCTGGTTTAGATCCTACCTGTCGGAAAGATATCAGTTTGTCTCTGTGAATGGTCTGTCCTCCGACAAATCAACTGTACATTTCGGTGTTCCTCAAGGTTCCGTTTTAGGACCACTATTGTTTTCACTATATATTTTACCTCTTGGGGATGTTATTCGAAAACATAATGTTAACTTTCACTGCTATGCGGATGACACACAGCTGTACATTTCAATGAAGCATGGTGAAGCCCCAAAATTGCCCTCGCTAGAAGCCTGTGTTTCAGACATAAGGAAGTGGATGGCTGAAAACTTTTTACTTTTAAACTCGGACAAAACAGAGATGCTTGTTCTAGGTCCCAAGAAACAAAGAGATCTTCTGTTAAATCTGACAATTCATCTTGATGGTTGTAAAGTCGTCTCAAATAAAACTGTGAAGGACCTAGGCGTTACTCTTGACCCTGATCTCTCTTTTGACGAACATATCAAGACTGTTTCAAGGACAGCTTTTTTCCATCTACGTAACATTGCAAAAATCAGAAATTTTCTGTCCAAAAATGATGCAGAAAAATTAATCCATGCATTTGTTACTTCTAGGTTAGACTACTGCAATGCTCTATTTTCCGGCTACCCGGATAAAGCACTAAATAAACTTCAGTTAGTGCTAAATACGGCTGCTAGAATCCTGACTAGAACCAAGAAATTTGATCATATTACTCCAGTGCTAGCTTCCCTACACTGGCTTCCTGTTAAGGCAAGGGCTGATTTCAAGGTTTTACTGTTAACCTATAAAGCGTTACATGGGCTTGCTCCTACCTATCTTTCCGAGTTGGTCCTGCCGTACATACCAATACGTACGCTACGGTCACAAGACGCAGGCCTCCTAATTGTCCCTAGAATTTCTAAGCAAACAGCGGGAGGCAGGGCTTTCTCCTATAGATCTCCATTTTTATGGAACAGTCTGCCTACCCATGTGAGAGACGCAGACTCGGTCTCAACCTTTAAGTCTTTACTGAAGACTTATCTCTTCAGTAGGTCATATGATTGAGTGTAGTCTGGCCCAGGAGTGTGAAGGTGAACGGAAAGGCTGGAGCAACGAACAGCCCTTGCTGTCTCTGCCAGGCCGGTTCCCCTCTCCACTGGGGTTCTCTGCCTCTAACCCTGTTGCAGGGGCTGAGTCACTGGCTTGCTGGTGCTCTTTCATGCCGTCCCTGGGAGGGGTGCGTCACTTGAGTGGGTTGAGTTACTGACGTGATCTTCCTGTCTGGGTTGGCGCCCCCCCCTTGGTTTGTGCTGTGGTGGAGACCTCTGTGGACTATACTCGGCCTTGTCTCAGGATTGTAAGTTGGTGGTTGGGGATATCCCTCTAGTGGTGCGGGGGCTGTGCTTTGGCGGAGTGGGTGGGGTTATATCCTTCCTGTTTGGCCCTGTCCGGAGGTTTCTTCGGATGGGGCCACAGTGTCTCCGGACCGCTCCTGTCTCAGCCTCCAGTATTTATGCTGCAGTAGTTTATGTGTCGGGGGGCTGGGGTTAGTTGGTTATACCTGGAGTACTTCTCCTGTCTTATCCAGTGTCCTGTGTGAATTTAAGTATGCTCTCTCTAATTCTCTCGTTCTCTCTTTCTCTCTGAGAACCTGAGCCCTAGGACCATACGTCAGGACTACCGGGCATGATGACACCTTGCTGTCCCCAGTCCGCCTGGCCTTGCTGCTATTCCAGTTTCAACTGTTCTGCCTGCGGCTACGAAACCCCTACCTGTCCCAGACCTGCTGTTTTCAACTCTTAATGATCGGCTATGAAAAGCCAACTGAGAGACCTGAGCCCTAGGACCATACGTCGGGACTACCGGCCGTGGTGACTCCTTGCTGTCCCCAGTCCGCCTGGCCTTGCTGCTATTCCAGTTTAAACTGTTCTGCCTGCGGTTATGGAACCCCTACCTGTCCCAGACCTGCTGTTTTCAACTCTTAATGATCGGCTATGAAAAGCCAACTGAGATTTATTCCTGATTATTATTTGACCATGCTTGTCACTTATGAACATTTTTGAACATCTTGGCATGGTTCTGTTATAATCTCCACCCGGCACAGCCAGAAGAGGACTGGCCACCCCTCATAGCCTGGTTCCTCTCTAGGTTTCTTCCTAGGTTTTCGCCTTTCTAGGGAGTTTTTCCTAGCCACCGTGCTTCTACACCTGCATTACTAGCTGTTTGGGGTTTTAGGCTGGGTTTCTGTACAGCACTTCGAGATATTAGCTGATGTAAGAAGGGCTATATAAAATAAAATTGATTGATTGATTGATTGATAAAGATTTACAGTGGGGAAAAAAAGTATTTAGTCAGCCACCAATTGTGCAAGTTCTCCCACTTAAAAAGATGAGAGAGGCCTGTAATTTTCATCATAGGTACACGTCAACCATGACAGACAAATTGAGAAGAAAAAAATCCAGAAAATCACATTGTAGGATTTTTAATGAATTTATTTGCAAATTATGGTGGAAAATAAGTATTTGGTCACCTACAAACAAGCAAGATTTCTGGCTCTCACAGACCTGTAACTTCTTCTTTAAGAGGCTCCTCTGTCCTCCACTCGTTACCTGTATTAATGGCACCTGTTTGAACTTGTTATCAGTATAAAAGACACCTGTCCACAACCTCAAACAGTCACACTCCAAACTCCACTATGGCCAAGACCAAAGAGCTGTCAAAGGACACCAGAAACAAAATTGTAGACCTGCACCAGGCTGGGAAGAATGAATCTGCAATAGGTAAGCAGCTTGGTTTGAAGAAATCAACTGTGGGAGCAATTATTAGGAAATGGAAGACATACAAGACCACTGATAATCTCCCTTGATCTGGGGCTCCACGCAAGATCTCACCCCGTGGGGTCAAAATTATCACAAGAACGGTGAGCAAAAATCCCAGAACCACACGGGGGGACCTAGTGAATGACCTGCAGAGAGCTGGGACCAAAATAACAAAGCCTACCATCAGTAACACACTACGCCGCCATGGACTCAAATCCTACAGTGCGAGACGTGTCCCCCTGCTTAAGTCAGTACATGTCCAGGCCCGTCTGAAGTTTGCTAGAGTGCATTTGGATGATCCAGAAGAGGATTGGGAGAATGTCATATGGTCAGACGAAACCAAAATAGAACTTTTTGGTAAAAACTCAACTCGTCGTGTTTGGAGGACAAAGAATGCTGAGTTGCATCCAAAGAACACCATACCTACTGTGAAACATGGGGGTGGAAACATCATGCTTTTGGTCTGTTTTTCTGCAAAGGGACCAGGACGACTGATCTGTGTAAAGGAAAGAATGAATGGGGCCATGTATCGTGAGATTTTGAGTGAAAACCTCCTTCCATCAGCAAGGGCATTGAAGATGAAACGTGGCTGGGTCTTTCAGCATGACAATGATCCCAAACACACCGCCCGGGCAACGAAGGAGTGGCTTCGTAAGAAGCATTTCAAGGTCCTGGAGTGGCCTAGCCAGTCTCCAGATCTCAACCTTATAGAAAATCTTTGGAGGGAGTTGAAAGTCAGTGTTGCCCAGTGACAGCCCCAAAACATCACTGCTCTAGAGGAGATCTGCATGGAGGAATGGGGCCAAAATACCAGCAACAGTGTGTGAAAACCTTGTGAAGACTTACAGAAAACGTTTGACCTGTGTCATTGCCAACAAAGGGTATATAACAAAGTATTGAGAAACTTTTGTTATTGACCAAATACTTATTTTCCACCATAATTTGCAAATAAATTCATAAAAAATCCTACAATGTGATTTTCTGGAGAAAAAAAATCTCATTTTGTCTGTCATAGTTGACGTGTACCTATGATGAAAATTACAGGCCTCTCTCATCTTTTTAAGTGGGAGAACTTGCACAATTGGTGGCTGACTAAATACTTTTTTTCCCCACTGTACACCAAGTGTGATGTTTAATATTTCAAGTCAACAACAATCAGCACTTATGTTACTAGTATGCAAATCAGACACATTTAAGAGTTTTGATGACAAGCTATTTTGAATACATGTAATTGGTCAAGGGGGTTGTGAAACCTTCATACAGATGTAAAGGGTAAACCAATAGTATCGATTCGTAAAAATAAAAACACTATCACCAAATTTGGAGTTTGATTTTCAACCATATCACAGAGAGTAACTGGGCTGTATCGGGCCAGATTCTATCCCAAGCCTACTCATATGTTTGCCGTTGTCAGCAGCTGTACCCATTGGACCACACAGGCTCTGAGACAAACATTAATACTGAACAAAAATATATAAAACACAACATGCAACAATTTTCAAAGATTTTACTGAGTTACAGTTCATATAAGGAAATCAGTCAATTGAAATATATTCATTAGGTCCTAATCTATGGATTTTACATGACTGGGAATACAGATATGCATCTGTTGGTCACATATCTACCTTTAAAAAAAGGTAGGTGCATGGATCTGAAAACCAGTCAGTATCTGGTTTGACCACCAATTGCCTTATGCAGCGGGACACATCTCCTTTGCATAGAATTGATCAGGCTGTTAATTGTGGCCTGTGGAATGTTGTTCCACTCCTCTTCAATGGATGTGCGAAGTTGCTGGATATTGTCGGGAACTGGAACATGCTGTCATATACATCGATCCAGTGCATCCCAAACATGCTCAATGGGTGACATGTCTGGTGAGTATGCAGGCCATGTGAGAACTGGGACATTTTCAGCTTCCAGGAATTGTGTACAGATCCTTGCAACATGGGTCCGTGCATTATCATGCTGAAACTTGAGTTGATGGCGATGGATGAATGGTACGACAATGGCATCATGATCTCTTCACGGTATCGCTGTGCATTCAAATTGCCATCGATAAAATGCAATTAAATTAGTTGTCCATAGCTTATGCCTGCCCATACCGTAACCCCACAGCCACCATGGGACACTCTGTTCACAACGTTGACATCAGCAAACCGCTCGCCCACACGACGCCATTCACGTTCCATCTGCCCGTTACCGTTGAAACCGGGATTCATCCGTGAAGAGCACACTTCTCCAGCGTGCCACTGGCCGTCGAAGGTGAGTATTTGCCCACTGAAGTCAGTTACGACTCCAAACTGCAGTCAGGTCAAGACCCTGGTAAGGATGACGAGCCAGGGTCGAACCAGGGTCTGTAGTGATGCCTCTAGCACTGAGATGCAGTGCCTTAGACCGCTGCGCCACTCGGGAGCCCAATAAAACAATTGATAGAAAAAAACTGATAGAAAATACATCTACCCCCTACATAGTATAGTAAATATATTATAATCCACATAAGGATTCACACAAGACGTGCTATAGCCTGCACATAGCCTACATAGGCTACTTGAACTGACGCCCAGTGGACCTGCAGTCTAAGTTACTGTATAGCCTACAAACACTGCTTCCAGCTGCCCCCTGGTGGCGATTCTAAATATTAAATATCCTTTGAAATCCTCCTGTGACAAAATGGATCATATTCAGATTTGTAGGCAGTCTGTCAGTATTGGTGAACAGCATGTCAATGCCATCTCTGATTGTCTATTCTATCTGCTAAGGACTGATGTGTAACTTTGAACACTTCCCATAAACAGAAAGACGTAGGGCTGAGGCCTAGTGCTGAGGTGGGATGGTGGGGTGTAGGGCTGAGGTGGGAGGGTGTTGGGCTGAGGTGGTGGGGCGTAGGGCTGAGGTGGTGGGGCGTAGGGCTGAGGTGGTGGGGCGTAGGGCTGAGGTGGGATGGTGGGGCGTAGGGCTGAGGTGGTGGGGGCGTAGGGCTGAGGTGGGATGGTGGGGTGTAGGGCTGAGGTGGTGGGGCGTAGGGCTGAGGTGGGATGGTGGGGTGTAGGGCTGAGGTGGTGGGGCGTAGGGCTGAGGTGGTGGGGCGTAGGGCTGAGGTGGTGGGGTGTAGGGCTGAGGTGGTGGGGCGTAGGGCTGAGGTGGGATGGTGGGGTGTTAGGGCTGAGGTGGGATGGTGGGGTGTAGGGCTGAGGTGGTGGGGCGTAGGGCTGAGGTGGGATGGTGGGGTGTAGGGCTGAGGTGGGAGGGTGGGGTGTAAGGGCTGAGGTGGGATGGTGGGGTGTAGGGCTGAGGTGGTGGGGGCGTAGGGCTGGAGGTGGGATGGTGGGGTGTAGGGCTGAGGTGGTGGGGGCGTAGGCTGAGGTGGTGGGGCGTAGGGCTGAGGTGGTGGGGTGTAGGGCTGAGGTGGGAGGGTGGGGCGTAGGGCTGAGGTGGTGGGGCGTAGGGCTGAGGTGGTGGGGGCGTAGGGCTGAGGTGGTGGGGCGTAGGGCTGAGAAGGGATGGTGGGGGCGTAGGGCTGAGGTGGTGGGGCGTAGGGCTGAGGTGGTGGGGCGTAGGGCTGAGGTGGGATGGTGGGGCGTAGGGCTGAGGTGGTGGGGCGTAGGGCTGAGGTGGTGGGGGGCGTTGGGCTGAGGTGGGTGGGGTGTAGGGCTGAGGTGGTGGGGCGTAGGGCTGAGGTGGGTGGGGTGTAGGGGCTGAGGTGGTGGGGTGTAGGGCTAGGTGGTGGGGGCGTAGGGCTGAGGTGGTGGGGCGTAGGGCTGAGGTGGTGGGGCGTAGTGGCTGAGGTGGGTGGGGCGTAGGGCTGAGTGGTGGGGGCGTAGGGCTGAGGTGGTGGGCGTAGGGGCTGAGGTGGTGGGGCGTAGGGCTGAGGTGGGGATGGTGGGGTGTAGGGCTGAGGTGGGTGGGGGCGTAGGGCTGAGGTGGGATGGTGGGGTGTAGGCTGAGGTGGTGGGGCATAGGGCTGAGGTGGTTGGTGTGTAGGGCTGAGGTGGGTGGGGGCGTAGGGGCTGAGGTGGTGGGGCGTAGGGCTGAGGTGGTGGGGCGTAGGCTGAGGAGGTGGGGTGTAGGGCTGAGGTGGTGGGGCGTAGGGCTGAGGTGGGATGGTGGGGTGTAGAGCTGAGGTGGGATGGTGGGGTGTAGGGCTGAGGTGGGATGGTGGGGTGTAGGGCTGAGGTGGTGGGGCGTAGGGCTGAGGTGATGGGGTGTAGGGCTGAGGTGGTGGGGCGTAGGGCTGAGGTGGTGGGGGCGTAGGGCTGAGGTGGGATGGTGGGGTGTAGGGCTGAGGTGGTGGGGTGTAGGGCTGAGGTGGTGGGGCGTAGGGCTGAGGTGGTGGGGGCGTAGGGCTGAGGTGGTGGGGCGTAGGGCTGAGGTGGTGGGGCGTAGGGCTGAGGTGGTGGGGCGTAGGGCTGAGGTGGTGGGGCGTAGGGCTGAGGTGGTGGGGGCGTAGGGCTGAGGTGGGATGGTGGGGTGTAGGGCTGAGGTGTGGGGGGCGTAGGGCTGAGGTGGGATGGTGGTGGTGTAGGGCTGAGGTGGTGGGCATAGGGCTGAGGTGGTGGGGTGTAGGGCTGAGGTGGTGGGGCGTAGGGCTGAGGTGGTGGGGCGTAGGGCTGAGGTGGTGGGGCGTAGGGCTGAGGAGGGTGGGGTGTAGGGCTGAGGTGGTGGGGCGTAGGGCTGAGGTGGGATGGTGGGGTGTGTAGAGCTGGTGGGATGGTGGGGTGTAGGGCTGAGGTGGATGGTGGGTGTAGGGCTGAGGTGGTGGGGGGGCTGAGGGTGGGGTGTAGGGCTGAGGTGGTGGGGCGTAGGGCTGAGGTGGTGGGGTCGTAGGGCTGAGGTGGATGGTGGGTGTAGGGCTGAGGTGGTGGGGTGTAGGCTGAGGTGGTGGGGGTAGGGGTGAGGGTGAGGGGATGGTGAGGTGATGGGGTAGGGCTGAGGTGGTGGGGCGTAGGGCTGAGGTGGTGGGGCGTAGGGCTGAGGTGGTGGGGCGTAGGGCTGAGGGAGGTGGGATGATGTGGGGTGTAGGGCTGAGGGTTGGGTGGGGTGGGCGTAGGGCTGAGGTGGGGTGGGCGTAGGGCTGAGGTGGTGGGGCGTAGGGCTGAGGTGGTGGGGGCGTAGGGCTGAGGGGTGGTGGGCGTAGGGCTGAGGTGGGTGGGGGTGTAGGGCTGAGGTGGTGGGGCGTAGGGCTGAGGTGGGGGTAGGCTGGGTGGTGGGGGCGTAGGGCTGAGGTGGTGGGGCGTAGGGCTGAGGTGGTGGGGGTAGGGTGGGGTGGTGAGGGAGGCGAGGTGGGATGGGGGTTAGGGCTTAGGTGGTGGGGCGTAGGGCTGAGGTGGTGGGGGTAGGGCTGAGGTGGTGGGTAGGCTGAGGTGTGGGGGTAGGGCTGAGGTGGTGGGCGTAGGGCTGAGGTGTGGGGCGTAGGGCTGAGGTGGGATGTGGGTGTAGAGGTGGTGGGGTGGCTAGTGGTGAGGTGGGTGTGGGGGGAGGGCTGAGGTGGTGGGGCGTAGGGCTGAGTGGTGGGGGTAGGCGGTGTCATGGCTGAGGTGGGTGGGGTGTAGGGCTGAGTGGTGGGCGTAGGGCTGAGGTGGTGGGGCGTACGTGAGGTGGTGGGGCTGCTGAGGTGGTGGGGTGTAGGGCTAGGTGTGGGGCTTAGGTAGTGGTGTGGCTGAGGTGTGGGGCGTAGGGCTGAGGTGGTGGGGCGTAGGGCTGAGGTGGTGGGGCGTAGGGCTGAGGTTCTATTGCATCAGAAACCCAAAGCAAAAGAAAAAACGCCCTACAAAAATTCCAATGAAAGGACAGATTATCACATAGATACATACAACAAACAGTTTCATTGCACTTGGTGTGGTCCTTTGTGGAATAATCAAGAGACATTGCAGCCAATTTCAGATATATTCCTGGATGTCCTTAAAACCAACAGGGTTGAGGTTGATCCCATTTAAATGAGTTACATTCAGGTTAATAAGTGCCCATTACATTACATTTTAGTCATTTAGCAGACGCTTTTATCCAGAGCGACTTACTTATTTATAACAGTTTATATATTATTGTTTTTATTCTTTAACTTCCTGAATTGAAGGAAATGGAAAAAATGTAATTGACCCCAAACATTTTGGGATTAATAATTTTGGATGTTTACTAAAATTTTGTATTCTCCAATGTAGTATTGTCCCATATGATGTTGGTGGCGTGGTATTCTACAACATCCTCGTAGCATACATCTGAACCTTGGCTGAGACAGTGTCGACTTCTGCTCTGTAGACGTATTTCTTGCAGCAGCGTGTCTGGATGAGTTTGAATGTGGCCATGCCTGGAACCAGCAGACTGGGGATCCCTGCTAGGATGAAGACGATGGCGTAGATCCAAGCGGGATACTCCAACACCTCCAGGGTGGGGAAGTCAGCCTGCGGAACACAGAGATGAGAAAACAAGTCCTTGATAAGGACACCCTATCGTGCTACACATTGGTGTTGGATGAGGGGAGTTTACCCCACTTTCAGTGCTTTGACAACTGGAAAGGTGCTATATAAATGCTATCTAAATGCCATCAATTGTTCTTATTGATATCTAGAAAAAAAGTGTTGACTATATGTGACGCGTAGTGAGTTAGTTCCCCATGGCTCCTGTTGGCATAGTCTAGCAGCACCTAGTGTTCAGTCACACAATAGGTTATCTTCTTAAGTGTCTCGGAGTAGGAGTGCTGATGTGGGATCAGGTCTTCCCTGTCCATGTAATCTGATTCATTGTGATCTAAAAGGTCAAACTGATCCTGGATCAACACTCCTACTCTGAGACACTTGATCAATACGGCCCCTGATTTGAATGTAGAGGAGGAACATGTAGAGGAGGAACGTGGAGAGGAGGAACGTGGAGAAGAGGAACATGTAGAGGAGGAACATGTAGAAGGAACATGGAGAGGAGGAACATGGAGAGGAACATGGAGAGGAGGAACATGGAGAGGAACATGTAGAGGAGGAACATGTAGAGGAGGAACATGTAGAGGAGGAACATGTAGAGGTACATGTAGAGGAGGAACATGTAGAGGTACATGTAGAGGAGGAACATGTAGAGGAGGAACATGTAGAGGAGGAACATGTAGAAGAGGAACATGTAGAGGAGGAACATGTAGAGGAGGAACATGTAGAGGAGGAACGTGTAGAAGAGGAACGTGGAGAGGAGGAACATGTAGAGGAGGAACGTGGAGAGGAGGAACATGTAGAAGGAACATGTAGAGGAGGAACATGTAGAGGAGGAACATGTAGAAGGAACATGTAGAAGGAACATGGAGAGGAGGAACATGGAGAGGAACATGTAGAGGAGGAACATGTAGAGGTACATGTAGAGGAGGAACATGTAGAGGAGGAACATGTAGAAGAGGAACATGTAGAGGAGGAACATGTAGAGGAGGAACGTGTAGAAGAGGAACGTGGAGAGGAGGAACATGTAGAAGGAACATGTAGAGGAGGAACATGTAGAAGAGGAACATGTAGAGGAGGAACATGTAGAGGAACATACCGAGCTTGGATTCCAGGCGATATAGGTGACGTTGGAGCTGACTTTGGTAATGAAGTAGAAGATGAAGATGACTAAGACGATTAAAGGGCTGATGAACCTCCAGGTCACCTGCCAGAAGATGTTGGGCCTATGACCGATCATGAACTCTATGTCCTTGTTAAACCTGTAGAAGAAGAAGAAGAAGAAGAAGAAGAAGACGAAGAAGACGAAGAAGAAGAAGAAGAAGACATTTGTCTCCGAACCCCTCTGATACACACACATGTTGGAGAGGCTGGAGATAATGGGTGACCAGGAGAGACGTACGCATCAGACCTATCTTGAACTGATCACTGTTTGACGCTCATCACAAATACAAGCGTTACATTCACCTTTGTCATCAGAACAGCGCCGGAGAAGATGGCTGCCGTTTTACAGCCCTCTAACCAATTGTACTATTATGTGTGTTTTTCCGCGTTATTTGTAATTTATTTTGTACATAATGTTTCTGCCATCGTCTCTTATAACCAAAGAGAGCTTCTGGATATCAGGACAGCGATTACTCACCTCGCATTGGACGAAGATTTTTTCTTCAACGAGGCGTTCGCGAAGGATATCCTACAGACACCCGACAAGGCCCAGATCCCCGTCATTCGCGTGAGGAAGAGACGGAGATATCGCGGACGCAGATCCGGGTGCCTTGTAAGGATCCGACGGCGAGCGAGTAAACTGCCTCTCCCATCAATCCTATTAGCCAACGTTCAATCTTTTGAGAATAAAATTGATGATTTAAGATTACGGTTATCCTACCAACGGGACATTAAAAACTGTAATATCTTATGTTTCACGGAGTCGTGGCTGAACGACAACAATGATAACATTCAGCTAGCAGGCTATACGCTACATCGGCAGGACAGAACGTCTGACTCTGGTAAGACAAAGGGTGGCGGTCTCTGTATATTTGTAAACAACAGCTGGTGCACAAAATCAAATACTAAGGAAGTCTCGAGGTTTTGCTCGCCTGAGGTAGAGTATCTTATGATAAGCTGTAGACCACACTATTTACCAAGAGAGTTTTCATCTATATTTTTCATAGCTGTCTATTTACCACCACAAACCAATGCTGGCATTAAGATTGCACTGAATGAGTTGTACAAGGCCATTAATCAACAGGAAAACGCTCATCCAGATGCAGCGCTCCTAGTAGCCGGGGACTTTAATGCAGGGAAACTTAAATCCGTTCTACCTAATTTCTACCAGCATGTTAAATGTGCAACCAGAGGGGAAAAAACTCTAGACCACCTTTACTCCACACACAGAGACGCATACAAAGCTCTCCCTCGCCCTCCATTTGGCAAATCTGACCATAACTCTATCCTCCTGATTCCTGCTTATAAGCAAAAACTGAAGCAGGAAGCACCAGTGATTCGGTTAATAAAAAAGTGGTCAGATGACGCAGATGCTAAGCTACAGGACTGTTTTGCTAGCACAGACTGGAACATGTTCCGGGATTCTTCAGACAGCATTGAGGAGTACACCACATCAGTCACTGGCTTCATCAATAAGTGCATGGATGATGTCGTCCCCACAGTGACCGTACGTACATACCCCAACCAGAAGCCATGGATTACAGGAAACATCCGCACTGAGCTAAAGGGTAGAGCTGCCGCTTTCAAGGAACGGGACTCTAACCCGGACGCTAATAAGAAATCCCGCTATGACCTCCGACGAACCATCAAACAGGCAAAGAGTCAATACAGGTCTAAGATTGAATCATACTACACTGGCTCTGACGCTCGTCGGATGTGGCAGGGCTTGAAAACTATTACAGACTACAAAGGGAAGCACAGCCGCGAGCTGCCCAGTGACACAAGCCTACCAGACGAGCTAAACCACTTCTATGCTCGCTTCGAGGCAAGCAACACTGAAGCATGCATGAGAGCACCAGCTGTTCCGGACGACTATGTGATCACGCTCTCCGTAGCCGATGTGAGTAAGACTTTTAAGCAGGTCAACATTCACAAGGCCGCAGGGCCAGACGGATTACCAGGACGTGTACTCCGAGCATGTGCTGACCAACTAGCAAGTGTCTTCACTGACATTTTCAACATGTCCCTGACTGAGTCTGTAATACCAACATGTTTCAAGCAGACCACCATAGTCCCCGTGCCCAAGAACTCTAAGATAACCTGCCTAAATGACTACCGACCCGTAGCACTGACGTCTGTAGCCATGAAGTGCTTTGAAAGACTGGTCATGGCTCACATCAACAGCATAATCCCAGAAACCCTAGACCCACTCCAATTTGCATACCGCCCCAACAGATCCACGGATGATGCAATCTCTATCGCACTCCACACTGCCCTTTCCCACCTGGACAAGAGGAACACCTACGTGAGAATGCTATTCATTGACTACAGCTCAGCATTCAACACCATAGTGCCCTCTAAGCTCATCACTAAGCTAAGGATCCTGGGACTAAACACCTCCCTCTGCAACTGGATCCTGGACTTCCTGACGGGCCGCAACCCAGGTGGTAAGGGTAGGTAACAACACATCTGCCACACTGATCCTCAACACGGGGGCCCCTCAGGGGTGCGTGCTCAGTCCCCTCCTGTACTCTCTGTTCACCCATGACTGCATGGCCAGGCACGACTCCAACACCATCATTAAGTTTGCCGACGACACAACAGTGGTAGGCCTGATCACCGACAACGATGAGACAGCCTATAGGGAGGAGGTCAGAGATCTGGCCGTGTGGTGCCAGGACAACAACCTCTCCCTCAACGTGACCAAGACAAAGGAGATGATTGTGGACTACAGGAAAAAAAAGAGGACTGAGCACGCCCCCATTCTCATCGACGGGGCTGTAGTGGAACAGGTTGGTGTCCACATCACCAACGAACTATCATGGTCCAAACACACCAAGACAGTCGTGAAGAGGGCATTACAAAGCCTATTCCCCCTCAGGAGACTAAAAAGATTTGGCATGGGTCCTCAGATCCTCAAAAAATTCTACAGCTGCACCATCGAGAGCATCCTGACTGGTTGCATCACCGCCTGGTATGGCAACTGCTTGGCCTCTGACCGCAAGGCACTACAGAGGGTAGTGCGTACGGCCCAGTACATCACTGGGGCAAAGCTCCCTGCCATCCAGGACCTCTATACCAGGCGGTGTCAGAGGAAGGCCCTCAAAATTGTCAAAGACTCCAGCCACCCTAGTCATAGACTGTTCTCTCTGCTACCGCACGGCAAGCGGTACCGGAGTGCTAAGTCTAGGTCCAAAAGACTTCTCAACAGCTTCTACCCCCAAGCCATAAGACTCCTGAACAGCTAATCATGGCTACCCAGACTATTTGCACTGCCCCCCACCCCATCCTTTTTACGCTGCTGCTACTCTGTTAAGTATTTATGCATAGTCACTTTAACTCTACCCACATGTACATATTACCTCAACTACCTCAACTAGCCGGTGCCCCCGCACATTGACTCTGCAACGGTACCCCACTGTATATATAGCCTCCCTACTGTTACTTTATTTTACTGTATATATAGCCTCCCTACTGTCACTTTATTTTACTTCTGCTCTTTTTTTCTCAACACTTTTTTTGTTGTTGTTTTATTCTTACTTTTTTTGTTTAAAATAAATGCACTGTTGGTTAAGGGCTGTAAGTAAGCATTTCACTGTAATGTCTGCACCTGTTGTATTCGGCGCATGTGACCAATAAAATTTGATTTGATTTGATTTGATTTGATTTGTTAGGTGCAGCATTAACCTTTGAATACTACATTACATGCCAACTTTGTAGCCTCGTTAAATCAGCCTGATCTTGGAAGCTCACATTTTGTTTCACTTCACATACAGTGAGGGAAAAAAAGTATTTGATCCCCTGCTGATTTTGTACGTTTGCCCACTGACAAAGAAATGATCAGTCTATAATTTTAATGGTAGGTTTATATGAACAGTGAGAGACAGAATAACAACAAAAAAATCCAGAAAAACACATGTCAAAAATGTTATAAATTGATTTGCATTTTAATGAGGGAAATAAGTATTCGACCCCCTCTGTGAAACAAAACGTGATCTTTGCAAGATCCGGCTGAGTTCATGAGGCTACCAACTTTGGCATCATTAAGATGAACATGCATTAGCTTAGTTAGCTTTTGCCACAATTCACAGCTACTTGGAGTGATTTCTTTGGCAGCCAATGCCTCAAACAGTTGGGGTGGATCGGGGAGGAAGAGGAGGTGAACACTCACCCGTCTATGCCATAGATGTAGACCACATAGCATTGACAGGGTATTTCTATTCCATTCAGTTCTATTTTATTTTAATGGTGTTCTGGCTCTGGACTCACCTGTCTATCCCGTAGATGTAAACAACAGACACCATCTCACAGAAGGCGATGACTAGGAGAGGGATGGAGCCGGCGAAGCTGTCGAACAAGGCCAGCCAGTAGTTACCAGAACTCTGAGCAAATATCAGGGCAACAATGAATGACACCAGACAGACAATACCTGAAACAGAAAGACACATAAATGCTAAGTTATTTCTTCAAGGCACATTTGATCAGTGGTCTTCATCTCTAGTCCTGGAGAGCTACAGGACGTGCAGGCATTTGCTCCATCCCAGCACTAAGCTCTCCGAGAGAGGAGTTGGAGATCCCTGCACAGTGCGTCCTATGATACTGGTCTCAATTGATTTCAAGCCGAGGTATTTACCAGTGATCGCCTCCTTAGGCCACCTTTTAGGGAAGATGTTGAGATCCTGAAGGGGCACCACGACCCCCTCTATGCTGCCAAACATGGTAGACAGTCCCAGACAGAAGAGCATGATGAAGAACAGGATGGACCAGAGAGGAGAGATCGGCATCTTGGTGATGGCCTCTGTGAACACGATGAAGGCCAGACCAGTTCCCTCCACACCCTATTGAAAGACAATGACTCACCATCAGGTCAGACATGACTAAAACCAGATCCATAGATAAACAGTAAAAAGTTTGGTAAACTATTCTCCATGTTGGCACCAAATGTTCCATGACCAACATGGCGCCAATTGGAAAGGGCGAAAGGCTTTTGATGTCTGGTGACCGTACATCACTGAGGAAAGTTTCCCATTTCAATACCTGACTGGGGAAAGTTTCCCATTTCAATACCTGACTGGGGAAAGTTTCCCATTTCAATACCTGACTGGGGAAAGTTTCCCATTTCAATACCTGACTGGGGAAAGTTTCCCATTTCAATACCTGACTGAGGAAAGTTTCCCATTTCAATACCTGACTGAGGAAAGTTTCCCATTTCAATACCTGACTGAGGAAAGTTTGCAAGTCGCAGGTCTTGAGGTTCAGACCCTGGATGATCTCTGGGAAGGTGCCATTTAGATTCTGTAGGGATTCTTCATAGTTGCCTTCTGTGATGTTGCCCTCAGGAAGGCTGAAAGCGTTCAGCAGGGACAAGATGTTTCTGGATGGGACAACACACAGAGCCTGTAAGGTTGAGATTTGAGGTAGGTTCGAGTACGAACTGTTTTCATGTTTAACCATTTGCCCAAGAATCTTAAAAATACACAAACAACAGAACCCATAACCCCAGTGATACCCATAACCCCAATGATACCCATAACCCCAATGATATTTGCTAGCAAAGTACAGTGTGGAATATCAAGACAAGCAAAACAGAATAACGAAATGATCGTTGTTTTGAGACAGTTCTGTCTGTCCATTAAGTGCCGGTTTCCCAGACACAGATTAAACCCGGTCCTGGCCTAAAAAGCAGGCTCAGAGCCCGACGTAACCAGACTGAAAACACGTACCCTCCCAGACAGTCGTCGAACCTCTCTGTGGCCCTGAAGCCAATGATAGAGTAGATGACTGTAGCAGCGTAGACTGACGTGAAGCCGTTGATGATGGCGATAATGACGGCGTCCTGCTCACAGTTGTTGCTGGAGAAACAGAAGAGTGGAGTCCATCGAAGAGTCAAGATAGATTTGTCTACCTTGTGATGTCCACATGTTGGATTGAGTCCCAAATAGCAACCTATTTCCCTACTACATACTGAACTACTGTTGACCAGGGCTCATAGGGCCCTCAAAAGTAGTGCACTATGTGGTAGGGAATAGTGTCCCATTTGGGACGAAGCCGTCGATAAATGCTGTAATAAGGAGTCACTTACTGCACTGAGTTATAGCTGGAGAAGGAGATGAGACCTCCAAAGGCCAAGGAGAAAGAGTAGAACACCTGGGCACCTGCATCCAGCCAGGTGGACGGGTTCATCAACTCATTCAACTATGAGAAGACAATCATCAATGTATACTTTCAAGTTTCAAGTTTTATTAGTCATATGTCAAGGGGATACGCATGGTAGACACCGTCTAAACTAAATGCTTACTTGCAGGTTCCTTCTCAACAATGCAACAACAATAAGAAATAAGAAAATATAAGAATAGGAACATAAAGTAAATGGATCAGTAGAACAGAATAAACATTTTAGCATCAGTATAATACAGGAAGGCACATTTTATGGTCCAATATTTACACGTGTCTTTGGGAAGGGGGGGATGGGGGGGGGGGGGGGGGGGGGGGGGGGGGGGGGGGGGGGGCAGTGTATAACTGAACAGTATAATAAGAGTCTGGTAGCAGCAGTTGGGATGTGTGTGTGTGTGTGTGTGTGTGTGTGTGTGTGTGTGTGTGTGTGTGTGTGTGTGTGTGTGTGTGCGTGCGTGCGTGCGTGCGTGCGTGCGTGCGTGCGTGCGTGCGTGCGTGCGTGTGTGCTAAGGTGCGGAGAATCAGAGCAGGTGGTCAGTCCAGTTCAAGTGTTCAGCAGTCTGATGCCTTGTAGATAGAAACTGTCTCTGAGCCTGTTGGTATCAGACCTCATGCTCCTATACAGTCTGCTCGACGGTAAGGGAGCGAACAGCTCGTGTCTGGGGTGTGTGGGGGTCCTTGATGCTGAGGAACCTCCTCTGCACCGTTTCCTGGATGGATGGTGTACTGGGCCATCTTCACCACCCGCTCAAGGCCTTGCAGTCGTGGACGGAAGCAATTCCCGTACCAGGTCAGGACGCTCTCGATGGTGCAGCGGTAGTATTTGGAGAGGACGCTGGGCGGCATGCTGAATTTCCTCAGCCGCCTTAGGAAGTAGAGACGCTGTTGCACCCTCTTGGTAAGAGTGGTGTTGTTTGTCCATGGTGTTGTTTTTTGTCCATGGTGTTGTTGTTTGTCCATGGTGTTGTTGTTTGTCCATGGTGTTGTTGGTCCATTGTGTTGTTGGTCCATGGTGTTGTTGGTTCATGGTGTTGCACACAACAAAGGGATCTCAGGCATGAAAACATCTGAGAAATTTTGATTTTGGGGTGAACTATCACTTTGAGAAGAAATACTTACATCAGGTGTGAAGAGGAACTTTATTCCATCCAGAGAACCTTTGAGAGTCAGCCCTCTGATCAGGAAGATGGTGAGGACCACGTAGGGCAGAGTGGATGTTATGTACACAGCCTGTGAAGACAGAGAGGGCAGAACCACCTTGTAACGGATGATCGTCCACTGGAGAAGGTGAACTATGCACTACATCTCTATCCATTGAAATAAACAAAAATACTATATTTCCAGAAGTAGACACGTCATCTTCCACACTTCATCTCTCAGCCAGATGCCGAAAAACTGGTCCATGCATTTGTTTCATCTAGTCTAGACTACTGTAATACTCTCCTCTCCAGCTGCTCAGACTCTAATATAATCTAGACTACTGTAATGCCCTCCTGTCCAGCTGCTCAGACTCTAATATAATCTAGACTACTGTAATACTCTCCTCTCCAGCTGCTCAGACTCTAATATAATCTAGACTACTGTAATGCCCTCCTGTCCAGCTGCTCAGACTCTAATATAATCTAGACTACTGTAATACTCTCCTCTCCAGCTGCTCAGACTCTAATATAATCTAGACTACTGTAAAACTCTCCTCTCCAGCTGCTCAGACTCTAATATAATCTAGACTACTGTAAAACGCTCCTCTCCAGCTGCTCAGACTCTAATATAATCTAGACTACTGTAAAACGCTCCTCTCCAGCTGCTCAGACTCTAATATAATCTAGACTACTGTAAAACTCTCCTCTCCAGCTGCTCAGACTCTAATATAATCTAGACTACTGTAATGCCCTCCTGTCCAGCTGCTCAGACTCTAATATAATCTAGACTACTGTAAAACTCTCCTCTCCAGCTGCTCAGACTCTAATATAATCTAGACTACTGTAATACTCTCCTCTCCAGCTGCTCAGACTCTAATATAATCTAGACTACTGTAATACTCTCCTCTCCAGCTGCTCAGACTCTAATATAATCTAGACTACTGTAAAACTCTCCTCTCCAGCTGCTCAGACTCTAATATAATCTAGACTACTGTAAAACGCTCCTCTCCAGCTGCTCAGACTCTAATATAATCTAGACTACTGTAAAACTCTCCTCTCCAGCTGCTCAGACTCTAATATAATCTAGACTACTGTAATGCCCTCCTGTCCAGCTGCTCAGACTCTAATATAATCTAGACTACTGTAAAACTCTCCTCTCCAGCTGCTCAGACTCTAATATAATCTAGACTACTGTAATACTCTCCTCTCCAGCTGCTCAGACTCTAATATAATCTAGACTACTGTAATACTCTCCTCTCCAGCTTCTCAGACTCTAATATAATCTAGACTACTGTAAAACTCTCCTCTCCAGCTGCTCAGACTCTAATATAATCTAGACTACTGTAAAACTCTCCTCTCCAGCTGCTCAGACTCTAATATAATCTAGATTACTGTAATAATCTCCTCTCCAGCTGCTCAGACTCTAATATAATCTAGACTACTGTAATACTCTCCTGTCCAGCTGCTCAGACTCTAATATAATCTAGATTACTGTAATAATCTCCTCTCCAGCTGCTCAGACTCTAATATAATCTAGACTACTGTAATACTCTCCTGTCCAGCTGCTCAGACTCTAATATAATCTAGACTACTGTAAAACTCTCCTCTCCAGCTGCTCAGACTCTAATATAATCTAGACTACTGTAATACTCTAATGTCCAGCTGCTCAGACTCTAATATAATCTAGACTACTGTAATACTCTCCTGTCCAGCTGCTCAGACTCTAATATAATCTAGACTACTGTAATACTCTAATGTCCAGCTGCTCAGACTCTAATATAATCTAGACTACTGTAATACTCTCCTCTCCAGCTGCTCAGACTCTAATATAATCTAGACTACTGTAAAACTCTCCTCTCCAGCTGCTCAGACTCTAATATAATCTAGACTACTGTAATGCCCTCCTGTCCAGCTGCTCAGACTCTAATATAATCTAGACTACTGTAATACTCTCCTCTCCAGCTGCTCAGACTCTAATATAATCTAGACTACTGTAATGCCCTCCTGTCCAGCTGCTCAGACTCTAATATAATCTAGACTACTGTAATACTCTCCTCTCCAGCTGCTCAGACTCTAATATAATCTAGACTACTGTAAAACTCTCCTCTCCAGCTGCTCAGACTCTAATATAATCTAGACTACTGTAAAACGCTCCTCTCCAGCTGCTCAGACTCTAATATAATCTAGACTACTGTAAAACGCTCCTCTCCAGCTGCTCAGACTCTAATATAATCTAGACTACTGTAAAACTCTCCTCTCCAGCTGCTCAGACTCTAATATAATCTAGACTACTGTAATGCCCTCCTGTCCAGCTGCTCAGACTCTAATATAATCTAGACTACTGTAAAACTCTCCTCTCCAGCTGCTCAGACTCTAATATAATCTAGACTACTGTAATACTCTCCTCTCCAGCTGCTCAGACTCTAATATAATCTAGACTACTGTAATACTCTCCTCTCCAGCTGCTCAGACTCTAATATAATCTAGACTACTGTAAAACTCTCCTCTCCAGCTGCTCAGACTCTAATATAATCTAGACTACTGTAAAACGCTCCTCTCCAGCTGCTCAGACTCTAATATAATCTAGACTACTGTAAAACTCTCCTCTCCAGCTGCTCAGACTCTAATATAATCTAGACTACTGTAATGCCCTCCTGTCCAGCTGCTCAGACTCTAATATAATCTAGACTACTGTAAAACTCTCCTCTCCAGCTGCTCAGACTCTAATATAATCTAGACTACTGTAATACTCTCCTCTCCAGCTGCTCAGACTCTAATATAATCTAGACTACTGTAATACTCTCCTCTCCAGCTTCTCAGACTCTAATATAATCTAGACTACTGTAAAACTCTCCTCTCCAGCTGCTCAGACTCTAATATAATCTAGACTACTGTAAAACTCTCCTCTCCAGCTGCTCAGACTCTAATATAATCTAGATTACTGTAATAATCTCCTCTCCAGCTGCTCAGACTCTAATATAATCTAGACTACTGTAATACTCTCCTGTCCAGCTGCTCAGACTCTAATATAATCTAGATTACTGTAATAATCTCCTCTCCAGCTGCTCAGACTCTAATATAATCTAGACTACTGTAATACTCTCCTGTCCAGCTGCTCAGACTCTAATATAATCTAGACTACTGTAAAACTCTCCTCTCCAGCTGCTCAGACTCTAATATAATCTAGACTACTGTAATACTCTAATGTCCAGCTGCTCAGACTCTAATATAATCTAGACTACTGTAATACTCTCCTGTCCAGCTGCTCAGACTCTAATATAATCTAGACTACTGTAATACTCTAATGTCCAGCTGCTCAGACTCTAATATAATCTAGACTACTGTAATACTCTCCTCTCCAGCTGCTCAGACTCTAATATAATCTAGACTACTGTAAAACTCTCCTCTCCAGCTGCTCAGACTCTAATATAATCTAGACTACTGTAAAACTCTCCTCTCCAGCTGCTCAGACTCTAATATAATCTAGACTACTGTAATACTCTCCTCTCCAGCTGCTCAGACTCTAATATAATCTAGACTACTGTAATACTCTCCTGTCCAGCTGCTGAGACTCTAATATAATCTAGACTACTGTAATACTCTAATGTCCAGCTGCTCAGACTCTAATATAATCTAGACTACTGTAATACTCTCCTCTCCAGCTGCTCAGACTCTAATATAATCTAGACTACTGTAAAACTCTCCTGTCCAGCTGCTCAGACTCTAATATAATCTAGACTACTGTAAAACTCTCCTCTCCAGCTGCTCAGACTCTAATATAATCTAGACTACTGTAATACTCTCCTCTCCAGCTGCTCAGACTCTAATATAATCTAGACTACTGTAATACTCTCCTCTCCAGCTGCTCAGACTCTAATATAATCTAGACTACTGTAAAACTCTCCTCTCCAGCTGCTCAGACTCTAATATAATCTAGACTACTGTAATACTCTCCTCTCCAGCTGCTCAGACTCTAATATAATCTAGACTACTGTAATACTCTCCTCTCCAGCTGCTCAGACTCTAATATAATCTAGACTACTGTAAAACTCTCCTCTCCAGCTGCTCAGACTCTAATATAATCTAGACTACTGTAATACTCTCCTGTCCAGCTGCTCAGACTCTAATATAATCTAGACTACTGTAAAACTCTCCTCTCCAGCTGCTCAGACTCTAATATAATCTAGACTACTGTTAAACTCTCCTCTCCAGCTGCTCAGACTCTAATATAATCTAGACTACTGTAAAACTCTCCTATCCAGCTGCTCATACTCTAATATAATCTAGACTACTGTAATACTCTCCTCTCCAGCTTCTCAGACTCTAATATAATCTAGACTACTGTAATACTCTCCTCTCCAGCTGCTCAGACTCTAATATAATCTAGACTACTGTAAAACTCTCCTCTCCAGCTGCTCAGACTCTAATATAATCTAGACTACTGTAAAACTCTCCTCTCCAGCTGCTCAGACTCTAATATAATCTAGACTACTGTAATACTCTCCTGTCCAGCTGCTCAGACTCTAATATAATCTAGACTACTGTAATACTCTAATGTCCAGCTGCTCAGACTCTAATATAATCTAGACTACTGTAATACTCTCCTGTCCAGCTGCTCAGACTCTAATATAATCTAGACTACTGTAATACTCTCCTCTCCAGCTGCTCAGACTCTAATATAATCTAGACTACTGTAATACTCTCCTGTCCAGCTGCTCAGACTCTAATATAATCTAGACTACTGTAATACTCTCCTCTCCAGCTGCTCAGACTCTAATATAATCTAGACTAGTGTAATACTCTCCTCTCCAGCTGCTCAGACTCTAATATAATCTAGACTACTGTAATACTCTCCTCTCCAGCTGCTCAGACTCTAATATAATCTAGACTACTGTAATACTCCCCTCTCCAGCTGCTCAGACTCTAATATAATCTAGACTACTGTAAAACTCTCCTCTCCAGCTGCTCAGACTCTAATATAATCTAGACTACTGTAATACTCTCCTCTCCAGCTTCTCAGACTCTAATATAATCTAGACTACTGTAATACTCTCCTCCCCAGCTGCTCAGACTCTAATATAATCTAGACTACTGTAATACTCTCCTCTCCAGCTTCTCAGACTCTAATATAATCTAGACTACTGTAAAACTCTCTTCTCCAGCTGCTCAGACTCTAATATAATCTAGACTACTGTAAAACTCTCCTCTCCAGCTGCTCAGACTCTAATATAATCTAGACTACTGTAATACTCTCCTGTCCAGCTGCTCAGACTCTAATATAATCTAGACTACTGTAATACTCTAATGTCCAGCTGCTCAGACTCTAATATAATCTAGACTACTGTAATAATCTCCTCTCCAGCTGCTCAGACTCTAATATAATCTAGACTACTGTAATACTCTAATGTCCAGCTGCTCAGACTCTAATATAATCTAGACTACTGTAATACTCTAATGTCCAGCTGCTCAGACTCTAATATAATCTAGACTACTGTAATACTCTAATGTCCAGCTGCTCAGACTCTAATATAATCTAGACTACTGTAATACTCTCCTCTCCAGCTGCTCAGACTCTAATATAATCTAGACTACTGTAATACTCTCCTCTCCAGCTGCTCAGACTCTAATATAATCTAGACTACTGTAATACTCTCCTGTCCAGCTGCTCAGACTCTAATATAATCTAGACTACTGTAATACTCTCCTGTCCAGCTGCTCAGACTCTAATATAATCTAGACTACTGTAATACTCTCCTCTCCAGCTGCTCAGACTCTAATATAATCTAGACTACTGTAATACTCTAATGTCCAGCTGCTCAGACTCTAATATAATCTAGACTACTGTAATACTCTCCTCTCCAGCTGCTCAGACTCTAATATAATCTAGACTACTGTAAAACTCTCCTCTCCAGCTGCTCAGACTCTAATATAATCTAGACTACTGTAAAACTCTCCTCTCCAGCTGCTCAGACTCTAATATAATCTAGACTACTGTAATGCCCTCCTGTCCAGCTGCTCAGACTCTAATATAATCTAGACTACTGTAATACTCTCCTCCCCAGCTGCTCAGACTCTAATATAATCTAGACTACTGTAATACTCTAATGTCCAGCTGCTCAGACTCTAATATAATCTAGACTATTGTAAAACGCTCCTCTCCAGCTGCTCAGACTCTACTATTAGAAGCCTACAACTTGTCCAGAACTCTGCAGCTGGGATTCTAACCAACACTAGAAGACATGAGCACATCCCTCCAGCTGGTTCTGCACTACACTGGCTGCCTGTAAAGTCTCACTCTTCACTTTTAAGGCACTGCATGGCCTTGACCCCCTCTCATCTGACAGACACGCTCGTTCCGTGCAACCCATTGAGGGCGCTCCGCTCCCAAGGAGACGGTCTGCTTACGGTTCCTAGATGCAGAACCACGGCAGGGGGCTGAGCGTTCTCTGTTAAAGAACCTCAGTTGTGGAACAGCTTGCCCTGTCCATGTAGGAGGGGCGGACACCATTGAGGTTTTTAAATCACTTTTTAGCCAGGCTTTTAATAAGGGATTGTTTTGCTTTCTATGTTATTTTATTATTGTTTTAATGTAAAGTGTGTTGCGATTCTGAATGGAAAACACTTAAAATTGAATTAAGTCTAGAATCCTATCTGAATGGTACCCGAAGAGACCGGGTATCGTACCTTGCCAGTTTTCTCAATGGGACGGGGTATCGTACCTTGCCAGTGGTCTCAATGGGACGGGGTATCGTACCTTGCCAGTGGTCTCAATGGGACGGGGTATCATACCTTGCCAGTGGTCTCAATGGGACGGGGTATCGTACCTTGCCAGTGGTCTCAATGGGACGGGGTATCGTACCTTGCCAGTTGTCTGAATGGGACGGGGTATCGTACCTTGCCAGTTGTCTGAATGGGACGGGGTATCGTACCTTGCCAGTTGTCTGAATGGGACGGGGTATCGTACCTTGCCAGTTGTCTGAATGGGACGGGGTATCGTACCTTGCCAGTTGTCTGAATGGGACGGGGTATCGTACCTTGCCAGTTGTCTGAATGGGACGGGGTATCGTACCTTGCCAGTAGTCTGAATGGGACGGGGTATCGTACCTTGCCAGTGGTCTCAATGCCACGAAGGCAGCAGACGTACAACACCAGCCAGGCACACAGTAGACACAACACCATCCACCACTGCAGTCCTCCAGAGTCCCCTATGGATGCGGACGTGTTGAGTGTGTCTCTGTACCAGAAATAATCCACTGGGGAACTCCGGGCGCATTCTGAGACCAGACCTACAGGGGTGCGGCAAAAACACAGTTAAACCCAAAGGGCCAGTCCAACAGCATTTTGCCTGACAACGGGGCCAGTCCAACAGCATTTTGCCTGACAACGGGGCCAGTCCAACAGCATTTTGCCTGACAACGGGGCCAGTCCAACAGCATTTTGCCTGACAACGACTTCTGTAGAGCTTAGATGCCTCACAAGATAAGGACCATGAAAATCTCCACATCAGACACCCTTTTGGTGGTCTTAAAAACTGATTTTTTTTAGTGAACTTGTGACTTTAAATCCATGCAGAATATGAACATACCCGTCAGGTTGTCATCGACAGGACACTGACTCCACGGCAGAGGGTTCTGGAAGGAGTTGAAGAAGTACCACATCACCCAGGCGATGATAGTGTTGTAGTACATGCCCACCAGGAAGGAGACTGACAAGGAGGCGACGCCTGTGGGACACAATCATTCCAGATATCACCACATGCCAGTGGTGTGCCTGGGGCCAGAGGAGGCTGGTGGGAGGAGCTACGGGAGGACGGGCTCATTGCAATGGCTGGAATGAAATACATGGAACTGAGTCAGTCGTGGTTTCCTATGTGTTTGATGCGTTCCACTCCAGCCATTACAACGAGCCGTCCTCCTGTAGCTCCTCCCACCAGCCTCCTCTGCCCGAGGCGTTATTCCAGATATCACCACATATCTGTGAGGTAAGGTAATGGTCCTTTATGGTTGAGTCCCAAATGGCAGCCCTTTGCCTCCGGTCTAAAGTAGTGCACTATGTAGGGAATAGGGTGCCATTTGGGACTCTAGCATTAGAAGGAGAAGATAGATACACACTCTCCAAACATGATAACCTCACTTTGAAGACTGCAGAACTTTATTTTTTTACATTGGTAAGCTCACTACACATTTTTCTACTGTTTGTGTTGGACTCACCAACACCAGTCAGATATGGGTTAATGGCCGTCCACACTCCCACACTGCCCTTCCTGAGGCGCTGTCCGATAGCAAATTCCAGGTGCAGCAGTGGAATTCCCTCCAGAACCAGCAGGATCAGGAATGGGATCATAAATGCTCCTGGGAATGTGAGGTGGAAAACAGGAATGAAGTCTGATCACAGATCTGTTTTTTAACTCCTCAGACTCTCATTCCATGTCGATCAAACTTCCTAGATCTGGCTAGCAATTAAAGTCCCACTCCAGCTATTTTGGAACTTTTGCCATTAAAAAAAATGATATTCCATGTATAAACACAGTAAAGTACACACACTTAAGGAAAAAAAAATATTCTAAAATTCAAGGTTTTCTCATTTCAAGGAGATGGTCTGATGGTGCACTCTGATGTCATCGGCCTCCTACTCTGATGTCATCGGCCTCCCACTCTGATGTCATCGGCCTCCCACTCTGATGTCATCGGCCTCCCACTCTGATGTCATCGGCCTCCCACTCTGATGTCATCGGCCTCCCACTCTGATGTCATCGGCCTCCCACTCTGATGTCATCGGCCTCCCACTCTGATGTCATCGGCCTCCCACTCTGATGTCATCGGCCTCCCACTCTGATGTCATCGGCCTCCCACTCTGATGTCATCGGCCTCCCACTCTGTGGTCCTCTGTAGCTCAGCTGGTAGAGCATGGCGCTTGTAACGCCAGGATAGTGGGTTCGGTCCCCGGAACCACCCATACGTAAAAATTTATGCACACATGACTGTAAGTCGCTTTGGATAAAAGCGTCTGCTAAATGGCATATTATTATTATTATGTCATCGGCCTCCCCCTCTGATGTCATCGGCCTCCCACTCTGATGTCATCAGCCTCCCACTCTGATGTCATCGGCCTCCCCCTCTGATGTCATCGGCCCCCCCCTTATCTATCATGTGCTGAACAGAGAGTCTGGTACAGAGAACAGAGAACCTGGCGGGAGGCTGGGAGTAACCTCAGCCTGAGAGTCCACTCCCCTATCGAGAGTATCCATATGATGAATGAACACGCCATTTGTGCCAAAGCCAAGCTAGGCTTGTGTACAGAATGGTATTACTCTCTGTTAACTAAATGATTACAAGGCTGGGTACATGGATACACAATGGCACGCATCGCCCCCTTATGCTTCAAGCTGGTACTGTAAAGATCAGGGTGGGCAATCATTTTCGCTCGAGGGCCACATTGGGATTTCAAAATTCAGCGGAGGGTTGCACAGTTTTTGGGGAATGATTTGTTGGTCAAAAGCAATTTGCGGACCACAAAAAGGGCAGTTATTTGAAAACGTATAGGTCCATTATAATTTCGACATACTTTCTATCGAGTTTTAGACTTTCAAGAGCGGCCCGGAGGGTTTTTTAATCCAAAATGTATATTTTTACTCAAACCTCCCGAATGGCCAGATTATGTATGTTGTCTGCCCCTGGTATAGATGGTGAAATGTAACTAATACAACTCTCAAGGTTCGGTTGGACACCACAGAACTGAACATGTACAGACAACTTTACGTAAACACTTGAAGATGACTCAGCAATTTGAACTTGACTTGTGTATATGACTTTGAAAAGCCAGCAGCTACAATCTACATATGATAAAATCAAATCAAATCAAATTTCATTTGCCACATGCGCCGAATACAACAGGTGTAGACATTACCGTGAAATGCTTACTTAGAGCCCTTAACCAACAATGCAGTTATTTCTTAATAAAAAGTAAAATAAAACAACAACAACAAAAAATTGTTGAGAAAAAAAGAGCAGAAGTAAAATAAAATAACAGTAGGGAGGCTATATATACAGGGGGGTACCGGTGCAGAGTCAATGTGCGGGGGCACCGGTTAGTTGAGGTAATATGTACATGTGGGTAGAGTTAAAGTGACTATGCATAAATAAATAACAGAGTAGCAGCAGCGTAAAAAGATGGGGTGGGGGGGCAGTGCAAATAGTCAGGGTAGCCATGATTAGCTGTTCAGGAGTCTTATGGCTTGGGGGTAGAAGCTGTTGAGAAGCCTTTTGGACCTAGACTTGGCGCTCCGGTACCGCTTGCCGTGCGGTAGCAGAGAGAACAGTCTATGACTAGGGTGGCTGGAGTCTTTGACAATTTTGAGGGCCTTCCTCTGACACCGCCTGGTATAGAGGTCCTGGATGGCAGGAAGCTTGGCCCCAGTGATGTCTTGGGCCGTACGCACTACCCTCTGTAGTGCCTTGCGGTCGGAGGCCGAGCAGTTGCCATACCAGGCGGTGATGCAACCAGTCAGGATGCTCTCGATGGTGCAGCTGTATAACTTTTTGAGGATCTAAGGACCCATGCCAAATCTTTTCAGTCTCCTGAGATTTTCTCGTGCCCTCTTCACGACTAGCTTGGTGTGTTTCGACCATGATAGTTCGTTGGTGATGTGGACACCAAGGAACTTGAAGCTCTCAACCTGTTCCACTACAGCCCCGTCGATGAGAATGGGGGCGTGCTCAGTCCTCTTTTTTTTCCTGTAGTCCACAATCATCTCCTTTGTCTTAGTCACGTTGAGGGAGAGGTTGTTATCCTGGCACCACATGGCCAGGTCTCTGACCTCCTCCCTATAGGCTGTCTCATCGTCGTCAGTGATCAGGCCTACCACTGTTGTGTCGTCGGCAAACTTAATGATGGTGTTGGAGTCGTGCCTGGCCATGCAGTCATGGGTGAACAGGGAGTACAGGAGGGGACTGAGCACGCACCCCTTAGGGGCCCCTGTGTTGAGGATCAGTGTGGCAGATGTGTTGTTACCTACCCTTACCACCTGGGGGCAGCCCTTCAGGAAGTCCAGGATCCAGTTGCAGAGGGAGGATCCTTAGCCAGTTGTTTAGTCCCAGGATCCTTAGCTTAGTGATGAGCTTTGAGGGCACTATGGTGTTGAACGCTGAGCTGTAGTCAATGAATAGCATTCTCACGTAGGTGTTCCTCTTGTCCAGGTGGGAAAGGGCAGTGTGGAGTGCAATAGAGATTGCATCATCTGTGGATCTGTTGGGGCGGTATGCAAATTGGAGTGGGTCTAGGGTTTCTGGGATGATGGTGTTGATGTGAGCCATGACCAGCCTTTCAAAGCACTTCATGGCTACAGACGTCAGTGCTACGGGTTGGTAGTCATTCAGGCAGGTTATCTTAGTGTCCTTGGGCACGGGGACTATGGTGGTCTGCTTGAAACATGTTGGTATTACAGACTCAGTCAGGGACGTGTTGAAAATGTTGGTGAAGACACTTGCCAGTTGGTCAGCACATGCTCGGAGTACACGTCCTGGTAATCCGTCTGGCCCTGCGGCCTTGTTAATGTTGACCTGTTTAAAGGTCTTACTCACATCAGCTACAGAGAGCGTGATCACATAGTCATCCGGAACAGCTGGTGCTCTCATGTATGCTTCAGTGTTGCTTGCCTCGAAGCGAGCATAGAAGTGGATGGCTCGTCTGGAAGTCTTGTGTCACTGGGCAGCTCGCGGCTGTGCTTCCCTTTGTAGTCTGTAATAGTTTTCAAGCCCTGCCACATCCAACGAGCGTCAGAGCCGGTGTAGTACGATTCAATCTTAGTCCTGTATTGACTCTTTGCCTGTTTGATGGTTCGTCGGAGGGCATAGCGGGATTTCTAATAAGCGTCCAGGTTAGAGTCCCGCTCCTTGAAAGCGGCAGCTCTACCCTTTAGCTCAGTGCGGATGTTGCCTGTAATCCATGGCTTCTGGTTGGGGTATGTACGTACGGTCACTGTGGGGACGACGTCATCGATGCACTTATTGATGAAGCCAGTGACTGATGTGGTGTACTCCTCAATGCTATCTGAAGAATCCCGGAACATGTTCCAGTCTGTGCTAGCAAAACAGTCCTGTAGCTTAGCATCTGTGTCATCTGACCACTTTTTTGTTGTCACTGGTGCTTCCTGCTTTAGTTTTTGCTCATAAGCAGGAAACAGGAGGATAAAGTTATGGTCAGATTCGCCAAATGGAGGGCGAGGGAGAGCTTTGTATGCGTCTCTGTGTGTGGAGTAAAGGTGATCTAGAGTTTTTTTCCTCTGGTTGTACATTTAACATGCTGGTAGAAATTAGGTAGAACGGATTTGAGTTTCCCTGCATTCATGTCCCCGGCCACTAGGAGCGCTGCCTCTGCATTAGCGTTTTCCTGTTTAGTTATGGCCTTATACAGCTCATTGAGTGCAATCTTAATGCCAGCATTGGTTTGTGGTGGTAGATAGACAGCTATGAAAAATATAGATGAAAACTCTCTTGGTAAATAGTGTGGTCTACAGCTTATCATAAGATACTCTACCTCAGGCGAGCAAAACCTCGACACTTCCTTAGTATTTGATTTTGTGCACCAGCTGTTGTTTACAAATATACACAGACCGCCACCCCTTCTCTTACCGGAGTCAGCCGTTCTATCCTGCCGATGCAGCGTATATCTCGCCAGCTGTATGTTGTCCATGTCGTCGTTCAGCCACGACTTGGTGAAACATAAGATATTACAGTTTTTAATGTCCCGTTGGTAGGAGAACCGTAATCTTAGGTCATTTAATTTATTTTCCAATGATTGAAGATTGGCGAATAGGATTGATGGAAGAGGCAGTTTACTCGCTTGCCGTCGGATCCTTACAAGGCACCCCGACCTACGTCCACGATATCTCTGTCTCTTTCTCCTGCGAATGGTGGGGATTTGGGCCTTGTCGGGTGTCTGTAGGATATCCTTCACGTCTGACTCGTTGAAGAAAAAATCTTTGTCCAATAAGAGGTGAGTAATCGCTGTCCTGATATCAATAAGCTCTTTTTGGTCATAAGAGACGGTGGCAGAAACATTACGTACAGAAAAAATTACAAATAACGCGAAAAAACACAATTGGTTAGAGGGCTGTAAAACGGCAGCCATATTCTCCGGCGCCACTCTAGTCGCTAAGCAACATAAACATGGGTGTGCCCATGCAGGGTCTCCATAGGTCTAACATGTTACAATAGAGATATAACTTCCCTCTGACTGACTCAAAGAACTCACATACTCCTATATTATTTTTCATCTTTTCAATTTATTTAATTTGAAAATGATTGTGATTGAAATGATCTCGCAACCGAACCTGATGATTTCAGGGGCAAAGGTGAATGCAAATACACTAGCCATGACTTAAAGGTGGGCCCTCACCCACTGATTAGGAAACACTGCTGTAGACTAAGGTTGATTAACTCCGGTGTTGGAGGGCCACAGGGGTGTGTGCAGGCTTCTGTTCCATCCCAGCACAAACATACTTGATGCAGCTAATCTACTGATCATGCTCATTACTGTAGATTTGTTTAATCTGTTGTGTTAGAGCTGGGATGTAACAAAAGCCTGCACACCCACAGGTTTCAAGGACTGGAGTCACCTAATCCTGGTCTGTTGGAGAAATGTCGATTTTGCTCTCTGCTCCCATCTGTTGGTCTTGAAATGAACAGTTCCCCACTAAAAAGATACAAAACATTTAGCAACCGAACACAAAAAACAAGCATTTCTTATTGGACAGGTTTAGGTTCTGTTTCAGTCCATTTTCTTCCCTTTGCTGCCTAATGAATATTACCCAAGTTAACCACAACATACCCAGTATTGTGACAGAAGAAAACATACCCAGTATTATTTCCATTACGTAGAACTCTATGCTTCAGTGCCATTAGTCAGTGCTTTCATGCCATAAAATATGTTTTACCATCATCCAACAGTATCTGTTCAGTGTTCACATGTGAGAGTGTTAGCTAATATTTAACCCAATCATCCGAAACTCATCACGACGCTTTCTGTTTTTATGGGGTGTTTTTATGGGCACTTTCCTGTCTCCTCTCCCAGAGAGATGATGCACTTCACTTTCCCCGTCTCCTCTCCCAGAGAGATGATGTACTTCACTTTCCCCATCTTCTCTCCCAGAGAGATGATGTACTTCATTGTAAGTGTAACCTCTCAAATGTATTTTAGGGATAAACTTGCCAAATGACACCAACAAGGACTTAAATGTTTTGCATTGCCAGCTGTGAGATATATCTGTATTTTGTAAATATACTAAATAATCTGTAGTTTCAGATATTTAGAACTAGCTTTTTGTTGCTAGAATCATTGGTAATAATCTACACAAGATACCCTTTCAGCCTATAACTCCTGATTTGATGAAAGCTCTGAATTTCTGACTAGATAATTATCTGTATAAACAGAACAACTAGTGCACAGTACATTCTTACTATACTATATCTTTAATATACTATGTGTTATTTCATAGTTTTGATGTCTTCCCTGTTATTCTACAATGTAGAAAATAGTAAAAAATAAAGAAAAACCCTTGAATGAGTAGTTGACTGTTGTTATAGTGACCAGACCACAGGTTGGACATGCTGTTGTTCTAAAACTTTTGACCGGTAGTGTATATTTATTATATTCTATCTTTATTATACTATATTTACTATTCTATATCATACTATATCTTTACTATACTATATCATACTATATCTTTACTATACTATATCATACTATATCTTTGCTATACTATATCTTTACTATACTATATCATACTATATATTTACTATACTATATCATACTATATCTTTACTATACTATATCATACTATATATTTACTATACTATATCATATTATATCTTTAATATACTATATCATACTATATCTTTACTATACTATATCATACTATATCTTTGCTATACTATATCTTTACTATACTATATCATACTATATCTTTATATTTGCCCTCAGAACAGCCTCAAGTCGTCTGGGCATGGACTCTACAAAGTGTCGAAAGCGTTCCACAGGGATACTGTTGACTCCAATGCTTCCCACAGTCGGGTCGAGTTGGCTGGATGTCCTTTGGGTGGTGGACCATTGTTGATACACGTGGCAAACTGTTGGGTGTGAAAAACACTGCAGCGTTGCAGTTCTTGCTACAAACCGGTGCGCCTGGCACCTACTACCATACCCCGTTCAAAGGCACAATCCATGTCGCAATTGTCTCAAGGCTTAAAAATCTTTCTTTAACCT